>CM076910.1:35364251-35454251 GCA_039519145.1 Kokia cookei
AGCTTCTTCTCTTGAAACATCGGCAGTATCTCCACGAAGCTTCTGAAGTGCAGCACCGAACTCAGTTTGGCAGCCAACCATTGCCTGTATACCACACAAATCACTCAATGATTTTCAAGCAATGAACGTCTTATATAGAGTTATGATTCTTCGAGGACCCTAGTTTTTGCAGTAAGAAAGTGATCTCACCAGCCATCTAGGGGACTCTGGGATGAAATATAGCCCCAAAATCATAACAGCACATGGAATCATTCCTGCAACCGAGAATCAACTTCAAGTAAACCAAATGAAACAATCGAATAAGACTCAAACCTGATTCTAATTTACAAGTTTATCTTCCCATGAACACAATATATGTAGTAACTAACTTACCAGTTAAAGCCAGTGTTCTCCAAGAAACAAATGCACCTACTGTATATGCCACCAGCAGACCAGTGGCAATGGCAACCTGCCAAAGTAGATTGAGTGTAAAATCATCGAAGAAAAAAAATGGCTCCCATAAAGTTATGTTACTTGAGTATAGGCGAGTTTTAAATATGGGTATGTGTTCAAAGGTTATGTGTCAGATATGAATAACGGGCTTGAAACACTTTCGAGTTCGAGCAACTTTGATACCTGATGTACTGTTAATAAAGCCCCCCTAAGGTGTGTTGGGGTTATCTCAGCAAGGAAAACCGGCACCTACAAAACCAGGAGTGTTAAAGAGGATATAACACACTAATAAAATTTCAATTAGCCTAAAATTTCTAGTAGAAATTGAAGGTATACCACATAGGAGTTAACACCAATCCCATAACCTGTTAAAAATCTTCCGAGATCTAGAGATAGAGGTCCCTGGAAAAAAGAAAGGGGTTCATTCAGAAACTTATTGAGGTAAGAACTGTTATGGAAATTGATGGAGAATTTTTTAACATAAAAACAGACCAGAGATAAATAGATTATGAGCCATCCTGCAATGGAGATGATTGATGACATCTTCATAGTCTGCAATGACAGAAATATAGAAAGTTTAAGCAGAGAATTTAGTGATCAAATGTTGCTTAATCCATAGGATGATTATACAGTAATCTTTCTATGTATTCTGCAGATGTTTAAAGGGTCGTATCTTCATAATCATAGTTAGATGTATGTCGGATATGAGTACCCCTTTACGGCCAATGAGGTCAGCAACACGCCCGCAAAAGATTGAACCAGCCATTGCACCGATAGTCAGTACGGATCCAAACATTGAATACTGCATATAGACAACAAAGTTTCACTCCTGAATTCGGGTAACATTAAGAAAGAGATAAACTTATTTCTTGCTCGTGTACCTCTTCAGAGGACACTCCAAGTTCCTTCATTATACCTTGCTGAGTAGGCGAAGAGTATCCTATCTGAAAAACAAAGAAAACCCAACAAAAAAATGATCAGTTCATCGACAAACATTAACTGAAAATCCTGTTAATTGGCTAAGATGATAGAGAAACTCACACTTGAGCCAAACTCAAAAGAGCCCATCACTGCAACAAATGTGCAGAGAATAACCATAAACAGATTCCCATTATCGTGCGAGTTTTGTTGTTTTTCATCTTTATGAAAAAATGGCTGATACAAGCTGCCACTTGATCCTCTCTCAATATCCTGTGAGTCCGCCATTTTCATCTTCCTTATGAAACTCTCACCCTGCACTGCTGCCCTAAACCTGAAAACAGAAGACCAAAACTAAGAGAGCATCAAGCAAGAAGCTGAAATATGAAAATCAAACTAAAACCGGCCGGACCTGAAATTTTCCTCTCTATTTTTCCTGCGTTTTCCTACAGGCTCACTATGATCCTGTTTCGGCAATGAAATTTTGAGAGAAATTACGTAGACAAGAAAGCAAAAATGGCAAGTCCATTAGCTTCAGCTTTTGCATGCTTCACTACCCAAAATCATGCATTTATATGGTTTATGAAAAAAAGAAAGCTGTAAAATGATAAAAATCCAGCAACAAAATATCTCGTCTGTCTCAGATATTTGTCTTATGTCCATAAATATCAATGTTAAGATACATATAGGATTACTCATATAATAGTCGGTTTCATGCATATTTTTATGATTTTCTTTGAAATATCTATAAGTTCATATAGAAAATTTATCCTAAAATAGGATAGGAGCCAGCAATGATTGCATTTTCGTCAATGATTTTGGACCCACAATAAAACTAGAAGTGTCCAGGTATGGCTAGTTAATGGCTTTTGGTGTATTTTTTAGGCCAACTTTTGAACTTTACCCAAACATTTTATGCCACCTGCATCCCCCCATTATCTCTCATCGCATCAAAAAGCAAACCATCTTAAGGAATTTCATAAATAATTAAAACACTGATATAAAGTAATATTATAGAAATATAATAATATATATAATTGATACACCAAAATTTATATAAATATAAATAATTATGGAGTGTGCGAGAGAGGACGTATGAATATGAAGTTAGATTATTCTGAGAATTTCAATTAAAATTTTTATGTTTTTACAAAATTCAATATCTAAAATCAATTAAACTCAGTTGATTGAGTCTTAACTCGATTATTATGGGTATTGTTACGTACGTGAGTTTGAGTGCGTTAAAACGCATTATTTTTTTATTTATACACATTATGTCAAAAAAATTGATATAATCGAAATCAATAATGAAATTGTTAAACCCATTACTTATCCTAAACTCATTTTTTGTTGAGATTCATTTAATTTAATAACAAAATAAAAAAATAAAAATACTAGAAGGGCTTGAAAATTTGGGTTGGTCGGAATTGGGTCCAAAATTAACTCTAGAATTCACCATTATTCAAATACTTAATAAAAACCCAACATAACGTAAATAACTTTATAAAAAAACAAAATTATAAGCAGCTAACAATATTTAGGTCTGTTCATGGACCGAATCATCTGTTCAAGCTTCAATATCCATCCGAAAAATGAGTTTGGACAAAAAAAAATAAGGTCTATTTTCTAAATGGATCAAGCCTCAAATAAGATTTTTTGCCCAAGCTCAGCCCGAATTTGTCTATCTTTTTTCATTGTTGTTTTGCTTTTGTTCGATGTTACTTTGTTACTATTTTACTGTTATATTGCAACTATTTTATTGTTATTATTTGAATATTTTATATTGAACTCAACAAGTGGTTTCAGTGGAAAAAAAGATGTTATTCATTTTAAGGGTCCCAGGTTCAAGTACTTGTGTATGCAATGTGATACTATCATGTAATTACATCAATATAATTAAAAAAATATTGTATAACTCTTGTTTTATTATTAATTTTGCTATTATTTTAGAGACATTTGCTTATTAAAGTTCCAATTATCTTAGTGTTCTTTTAAGTATAAATATTTTCTTTTAATATATTTTCAATTTGTTGAAAAACATTTATTTTAATATTTTTAGTACATTTGAAATTTTATATTTTTTTATATAAAAAAAATTAATACAAACGGATCGGGCTTGAGTTTAATATTTTTTATTTGGATCAAATTTGAACAAAATTTTAAATTTATTTTTTAAGTAAAATCAGACCTAAACTTAAACCTAAAAATTTTAAGTTAACCCAATTTAAACTCAACCCATGATATATCTAATTATTTCTAAGCCTACAAACATTATGAGCACTGTTGCGTATTAAGGCAAGAAAAGCATCAAAGAATTGACTTGAGTTCATGCTTTTTGTATTTATGCCTATGTTATTGTGCTTTATTATTTTTATTATTATAAACATCCTTCAAATATATACAACAATATAAAATAAAAAAAAATAAACATAATAATCTGTTTTAATCTATTAATCGTGTATTAAACTTTTCCTTCGCTTTGACTATGATGCAAATACAATAATTTATCAAAAAAAATATAATTTATTATCAAATCAAATAATTATACAATATCGTTATAGAATATTTCTTAACTCGACCTGAAATTTGATCCGAAAAAATCTTTTACATATTTCTAAAGATTTTTAGAAGGGGACGGCACTCTAAATATTCCATTTTATGATCTTTTTCTTTTTTGCTTCTTTATCGGAAGACCTTGCCCTTCTCTTTTAACTTGTCTTTAAAATCATATATGAATTTTTTTTTGAATAATTCCGTTATAGGTTTTGATCATATTTATTTTTTTTGACATGATATCTAGAACTACTCATAATCCCTCCTTAACCAATAAATAATAGAATAATGTGTTTCGCTGCAGTTAAACTCACATTCTCCTATATTAACGTAAATATACATATCAAGACTAAAATCATCTCAAATATTGTAACTTTTAATTTATAAACTCTAAATAAAATCAAATCTAGACATATTTTTTCCGAATATGTATCATTACTATTATTTATTATATTTCAAAAATATATTATTATCATCAATTTATCAATTTACTTAATTATATATTTATTAAAAAAAAGGGGAAAATGGTTAGTTCACGGTTGACAACAGTGAAAATCTATCCCGGAGGTCTGTGGTTCGGCAATCGGCATCTACTTTAAGAAATTCTCGTTCCTTGTCGTAACGTAACGGATCTCCCCCTCTACTTTTCTTTATTTTCTCTCTTGCCCCAATACTTTTCTCATTTTTCACTCTCATCCTTATAGTTTTCCTATTTTTCATTTTATTACAAAGGCAATGACACTCATAATTTGCAGTGGTGTGCTCATTAGGTTGATGTCAACAAAGTGGGGCTTGACTTCTTACATTTACTATTACAACATCCAACATTATAATTAATTACTCGATGAATTTAGATAAAATAAAAGATATTGAGTAATTATTCAATGTATCTAATCAAATCAATTTTTTTTGTGGGTAAAAATCTAATTAAATTCATTTATAATTAAAATTAAAGTAGTATCCGTAGACAAATCTACAAGATTCACGTATCCAGTATTTTTTTCATCAATGGTATAATTAGAAACTAGTCCAATTTGAAAAATTAAAATAAATTTTTTTGCACCCAAAATATATTTACTATAATTTAATATGTTATATTATTATTTTCATATATGCTAAATATAATGTATTCTACTATACGTTTTCAAATTAGCAGATAACCTATCAACCAAATCCATTTGACCAAGAAGGACCTAATTGAGCACTTCAGAAAACATTATTCACTGATCTGAATTTATCCGTTTTACTTTGCTTACACCGCAATTAACATTTAACATAGAAAGCAAAGAACCGTCTTTTCTTCTACTCTGTATTCTTCCTCCGTGTTAAAAAGGTCAAACCCAACCACCGCGAAAAAAAAAAAGAAAATCATTTCCGGTGACCGTCAAGCTGTGAAACGCCGCCGTTCTGTTATTAACCTCTTATGCTATTGCCGATCGTTTTTAATTTCCCGGTAACGCCCCGGTGGCCGGCAAAAGAAATTAATTTTGGATTATTTCCTGACTATGAAGAGCAACGGCAACATCGGAAACAACAAAGGCTCAAATATTATCAATAACAAAACTAACAGTCATAATAATAATCGTTATTTGCCGATTTCTTTGAAATTTATATCTTCCTGCATAAAAACAGCCTCTTCTGGTGTCCGGTCAGCTAGTGCCTCTGTTGCCGCTTCTATTTCTGGAGACAGTCACGAACACCAAAAGGACCAGGTTTTCTATTTTTAATCTTCTAATTATTGATTATAACCTTAATTACTTTAATCATTGTTGATTTAGGGTTTTATTTGCAATAAATAAGCTCCTTTTTAGTTCGTTTTGTTTTCTAATTGCTCAGAAAAATATCATATGTGGATAAATTAGGTTATTTATTTATTTATTTTCTTAAAATTAGAATAAAATTACTTATTCTAGTGAATCAGGGCTTTGCGAAGTGTAATGCGCAGCTAAAAAGTTAATTTCTTTACGAATTTATTTTTGAACTTAATTTATTTTCGAGTATTTGCTAAAATTCAAGTTGGATTGTTGAAAATCGTTAGAAATCTATTCTTCTTTTTTTCCTTAAAAAAAATCACTATATATAACTTTTGGCTTTTTAGTGGCCATTGTATGGACATTGCATTATTTGTGTAGAAAATGATGTTTTCCATTTATGAATTTTTATTAAAATGAATGAAGTTGTGAATAATTTATTTAATGAATGCAAATGAATGAAGGTTCATTATACAATTTTTTGGTCAGAAATGATTCAATGATGTCTTAGGAACTTGAGGAAAGTTATGCTTTTTGGTAGACTTGATTATTCATCAATATATTGATGCTGTAATAATGTTTATCCCTTGTTATTTTAGAGTTTTGTAAGTCTTTGTAATGCCCAAATTATGATTTAAGTCAAAATCATCATAAATGCTCAGCACTTGGATCCATTATTTTGCAGTAATAATGATGATAATTAATCATTTTCTTGACCCATTTATGGTTGCAGCTCTGTGAAAATGGGTTAGGTTATAAATTTTGCAATGGTGACCGTATGAGTTTAGGTATTTGTGTGAGAACCGTACTGTGTTTCAGAGAGTACCAGAAGTAGTTTATTGTAAGACTTAAATTTTGATTTGCTATTTACTGCCAATTCTGTTTGATTAACTTTAGTAATATGGGGATTTCAGTTCCTTGAAGGTCAAAATGGAAATTCAACTATTGAATGCTGTTATATTGTATGCACGTTGTTTCAGTTGCCTACAATTTTGATGGCAATGACTCCTTGTAAAGGATGAGGGCAATCGTTTAGCCCTAATCCTAAAAAAGCGTGGGTGAATGTGATATGCAAATATAGATTTATCTTTGACTCTGTAATATTGCTTGCCATGTTCTTACTTCTTTTGACCACTTGAATAACTTTATGCATTTAAATTGGAATTCTTGTGTTGCATAACTTGTTGATACACTGTTTGCTATCTTTTTGGAATTCTTTGTAAAATAGGTGCTCTGGACTTCCTTTGACAGACTAGAGCTTGGTCCATCATCTTTTAAACGAGTTCTCTTACTTGGATACTCCAATGGCTTTCAAGTTCTTGATGTTGAAGACGCCTCTAATGTCAACGAACTTGTTTCAAGGCGTGATGATCCAGTCACATTTTTACAAATGCAGCCACTTCCTGAAAAGTCTGAGGGTCATGAAGGATTTAGAGCATCGCATCCTTTACTTTTGGTTGTTGCCTGTGATGAGTCAAAGGGCTCAGGTTTGATGCTTACCGGAAGAGATGGATTGACTAGAGACGGTTTTGATGGGCCTCAAACTGGAAATGTTCTTATCTCTCCTACTGCTGTTCGATTCTATTCACTAAGGTCTCATAATTATGTCCATGTTCTAAGATTTCGGTCTACAGTGTATACAGTTAGATGCAGTCCTCGAATAATTGCTGTGGGGCTTGCAACACAAGTAAGAATTAACTTATGTTTCTTTTCTTCTTTTCCTTGAACTTAGTCTTAGACAGCTAATGTTTTAACATTTGTTATAGACAAGTCCCATTAGATTAAACAATTTTTATCCTCCTCTTTCCTCTCTATGTTTGCTCTAGCTTAATGCACAACTGAAAAAAAGCAGATCACTAGTGTTTTAACAAATAGTTTACATGCATTCCTTTTTTCATAGTATTTGACCTACTATTTAATTTAGCTAAACAATTTAAACCATGCTAATTTCTTTTATTGCTTGGCAGATATACTGCTTCGATGCTCTCACTTTTGAAAGCAAATTTAGCATCCTCACCTATCCTGTCCCTCAAGCAGGTGGCCAAGGAATGGTTGGGATTAATATTGGATACGGGTCCATGGCAGTGGGTCCCAGGTGGTTAGCTTACGCTTCAAACAATCCTTTGCAGTCTAGCACAGGTCGGCCGAGTCCACAGAACCTTAGTCCTTCTCCTGGAGTTAGTCCATCAACTTCACCCAGCAGTGGGAGTCTTGTGGCTCGATATGCCATGGAATCTAGTAAGCAATTAGCTGCAGGGATAATCAATCTGGGTGACATGGGCTACAGAACTTTATCAAAATACTATCAAGATCTTATTCCTGATGGTTCTGGTTCTCCTGTATCTTCACATTCAGGCTGGAAAGTTGGTCGGGCTGCTTCGCATGCTTCAGAGACTGATATTGCTGGGACGGTTAGTTTTTGATGTATTTTAGAAGCAAATTTCATTCTTTTGTTAGAGTGCGTGAGATAAGTACATGATCGTAGAACATTAATTCCACCTTGATGTGGAATTTGTCTATCTTTTGCTACATGTTTGGATTTTCTTTTTTTTAATCATGCAAGATCCATGCTTGAGGTCGAATTTCTCAGGGAGGTGTCAGATGATATAATATTGCTCATTAGTTCTTAGAAGTACTTAATATCAAAGGCATGAAAATTTTGACCTGCTAATTATAAACAATGAAGACTTAAGTGTAATTTTTAGGATTTTCTTTATATGATTAATTGCAGGTTGTTGTTAAAGATTTTGTCACCAGGGCTGTTATATCACAGTTCAGGGCTCATACTAGTCCAATTTCTGCTCTATGTTTTGATCCGAGTGGAACTCTTCTAGTTACTGCCTCTATACATGGAAACAACATAAATATTTTCCGGATCATGCCATCCTCAACAAAGAATGGATCTGGCTCTCAAAGCTATGATTGGAGTTCATCGCATGTGCATCTTTACAAGCTCCACCGTGGGATGACATCAGCTGTATGTCCTTGCTCCTTCTACCTTTAAAGGAACTCTTATGTTTTACGTATATTTATAATTTTCTGTTGTTTTGTTTTATTTTGCAGGTGATTCAAGATATTTGTTTTAGTCCTTTCAGTCAGTGGATTGCCATTGTTTCATCTCGGGGTACTTGCCATATTTTTGTTCTTTCCCCATTTGGTGGTGAGAATGTTCTCCAAATTCAGAATTCTCATGTAGATGGGCCTATCTTATCACCAGCTGTATCTCTCCCTTGGTGGTCCACTCCATCTTTTGTGATATACCCTCAAACATTTTCTATGCCACCACCAACTGTAACCCTCTCTGTTGTTAGCAGAATAAAAAATGGTAACTCATGGCTTAATACAGTTACCAATGCTGCATCTTCTGTCGCTGGAAAGGCCTCGTTCCCCTCTGGTGCTTTTTCTGCTGTTTTTCATAACTCTTTACCTAGTGATGTGCAACAAGCTCAAATGAAAACTAATATTTTGGAGCACCTATTAGTTTACACTCCTTCTGGTCATGTTGTTCAATATAAGCTATTGCCTTCATTTAGGGGAGAGGCTGGTGAAAATGCTTTAAGAATTGGACCAGGCTCTGCTCCTCAGTTACAAGATGAGGAGTTACGGGTGAAAGTTGAAACTATGCAATTGCAAGCATGGGATGTATGCCGAAGAACAGATTGGCCAGAAAGAGAAGAATGTCTTTCTAGAATTACTTATGGAAGAAAAGAAGCATTAGAGATGATGGTGGATGTTTCTGATTCTGAAAATAATGATGCTGGGCACAATGACATGTCAAAGCCCCAAGACCGGTCTCACTTGTATCTTTCTAATGCAGAAGTTCAGATAAGCTCCGGAAGGATACCAGTCTGGCAGAATTCTAAGGTAGAGTTTTTATAGGATCATAAGATACTCTTTCTCATCGCCCATTTCACTTACATATGATATGTATTTCCTAGGTATCATTCTATACAGTGAGTTCTGTGGGGTTTGAGGAGCATAAATTCACTGCTGATCAATCGGGTGGAGAAATTGAATTAGAACAGATGCCTGCTCATGAGGTTGAAATTAGACAGAAGGATTTGTTACCTGTTTCTGAGCATTTTCACAGGCTTCAATCTGAATGGAACAACAGGTAATTTCCATGTCCTTTTACATTGTGCCTGCTGGTTTTGATTATTCACGTCCCTTCTTTTTTATATGGAAGAGAGGTTTAGGATGGTCTGACCTGGTGCAAAACGGTTGTTATATTGTATCACTAAATGAATTTTCCTTCACACTGTTGCCATTTTTTTTCAGAGGATTTGGCGGAGAAAAATATCCTGTGTCTTCTGAAGATGCCAAAGCAAGATTCTCTCAAGTCACTGTTATTTCTCACTCTAAGTTGATGTCACCTAGCTCAGTTGGAAACTCAGATAGTGGTACAACAATATTTTGAATTTTAAATGTCATCCAATATTCTCATTTATCAAACCGGATTTATGCTTTGTGTTTTTACCAGCATCAACAAGGAGTTCTTATCCTTCTGGCATTCAATCTGGAAAGGATGATGATGGGGTAAAAGGACAAAATTCTGTTTTGGCATCAACTATTCTTAACCAGAGCACTCTGAACAAAGATGCTGGTTCAATTTCGTTTAATCAATCAAAAGTGGGTGTTTGTCACATTGAAGATACTAACTCAACTAATAGTATGTCTTCCTTAACAAGTGGCTCCTTATCTGGTGGAAGAACTGTTGCAAAGGAGGTTCAGTTTCCAAACAGTGATGGAACCAGTGACGTTTCAAACACAAGTTCTAATCGATCTGATTTGAGTATGAACATGCTAGATGAGGGTCCAGTAAATGAGTCACCGGATTTTGAGCAATTTTTTCAAGAAGAGTACTACAAAGCATTACCCTTAAGTACATGTTCTGAACCAGAGAACGTTATTACTGATGTTGACAACAGCATCAGTCCTTGTGATAAAGAAAAATCTGAGGAAGAAGTTGACAATGATGATATGCTCGGGGGTGTTTTCTCCTTCTCCGAGGAAGGTAAGTTTCTAAAGGCATTATAGAATTGTTCGTACTTATATATGATGCATCATAGTCTGGAAATCCTAGCTTCTAAAGTTCTGCTTCCATATAAACATACAAAACTTTGAATCGTGTACTGATTCTAAAATCTTTTCGAAATCATCATTTCATTTTGTGATATGTTGACTTAATGAGTGCTTGATTCCTTCATGATCATTTGTATTGTGAACTTTCAGGTTCTTTTGGTTAAAACGTCAGCCTTGTTGGGGATTCACACACTAATCAGAAGTGTGAATTGATGATTTCAAAAAGCTACTGACTGATTTATTCTGGTAATATAATATAATGACAACTGGCT
This sequence comes from Kokia cookei, assembly GCA_039519145.1. Classification (NCBI taxonomy): domain Eukaryota; kingdom Viridiplantae; phylum Streptophyta; class Magnoliopsida; order Malvales; family Malvaceae; genus Kokia; species Kokia cookei. The sequence goes on from CM076910.1 coordinate 35,375,260, forward strand.
TTATTGTGCTGCCAAGTGCAAATTCCTCTGGTTTCTTCCGTCCTAATGTACATTTTGTAAATTTTATATTTGATAAATCCAAATGATTTGTGAGGACATGTACTTTCTGTGCTGTGTAACATTATTCATTCTTCAAAGTGAAAAAAAAGGGAAAAATTTATTTACACAAGTTGTGTTCTTTTTAGGTTTAAATTCTATTTGTATAAGCCATCTGATGCCTCTAGATTTTGTTGAAGTGTCTTTTCATTATAGGAGATGTTACAAGACATTTTGAAAATGATTATATAAATTAACTAGGTTAAATCTTGAGTTTTTTCTCTTTACCAGTGAAAGTTTAGATCAGTCTTCATTGTCCATAATATAAGAGACCATATAATGTCTAAGCTATTTCAAAATCTGATACACAGCTTTAAGCAACAAAGCAGATGTTGTGCCCTTTTGAAGATTTCTAGTTTCAAGAATAAGCCAAAAGTTGATACCAGGATAAAATAAAATGAAATAGTACATTGATTATATATACACAGTAGAGCTCTTTGATGATTAACTTCTGCCATGTTCTGTTCATTTACAGAACTTTGGATACCCAAAAACATCCTGCCATGGAAGCTTATATTTATGTAAGATTTGATAGAATTCAAGTATGTTAAAATTCGTCTCTAAGGTGTTAAAATTCAAACATGAATAGAGACATTTTTAGTGTATATTACATTATGTTTCGGGTGCTTGCATTTATGACATGAAATCTGCCATGGAAATTGGCCCCCACCACCTAGATGCCCTTCCCATCAAAGGAGTTAGGGAGAGAGTGGTCCCTTGAACCATAAGTGTTGAAGCTCAATTTTGATCGGATCCAATATTTGAATCATAATTGAATTCAAATTTTAATTTTAATTTTTAAATAAATTTGAATTTATTTTAAATTCAAAGTCACTTTGAGTTTTAATTTACTTTAAATTTAAATGTATTTAAAATTAAAATAAATTAATATCCAAATTACAAACTCAATTTAAAGTTAAATTACAAACTTAAAAAACCTAAATCCAATTGACCCAAACAGACCCAAATCTAAACACTCAAGTCAACTCAATTGACTCAAATCCCTAATCTGTTAAGTGTTGTTGCTGTTGCCTCCTTCCATGCCCAACTAGAGTGTGCGATGTCATCACCAAGTTGCACCTCCATCTTCAACTTGCATCTGCCATGGCCACCACTGCTGCAACCTGCAAAAGAAGACAATACAGACATTTATTTGAGAAAAACAAAACAGAATGATTGTGAAAATAGCTATAAAAGCCGAATTGAAACTTTGTAAGAGAGGACCGACCCTCTGTGAGGAGCAATAAAATTAGACATTGTTTTTACTTATCAAAAATCAATACAACATCTTAGCATTTACCACACATTTTCAAAATTAATACAAACAGTTTTAATTGAATACAAGAAGGCAGGGAGCATCCGAAGTCAGAAAAAGTGTTCAACAGATTCGAACAAGTTAGGTTCACAATTCCTAAACCTTGAGCCATTAGGTGTACTTAATGCATATTTATTATTATTCATGATTTAAATCCTAACATCCATAAGTTTCTAAATATGTATTAAAGCATACGTTGAATATCTCTGCTATCACTTAATATTTTTTTGTTTGTTTTAAAAAAAATGTAATAAATACATATATTAAATATTTTAATAACATTAATAATAATAATAATAATAATAATAATAATAATAATAAATAGTATTAATATTAAATAATAAAAAAAGAAATTGAAAAGACAGAAACGTATATGCTTCAATCGGACACCACCTAGCCACGTCGTCACCGTTCACCGCCGCGAAGTCACCGTCGGATGTCGACCGTGCTCCGTCGCACGCAAATCTGCGAAGGGAAACAAAAAAAGGGACAGAATCGGATTTCAAATCATAACAGATTTCAAACAGAGCTTTCAAAATACATTTTGGATCTAAAAAGATCCAGTGTTTCAAAAAGTCAATAAAAGGAAACAACCCAGATTCAAGTTTTAAAATGGACTAAAAAACAAAAATCAAAATGTTTTAAGAGTAAAAAAGGACTTTCAAAGAAAAATCGAAGTGTTTGTTTTAGAAAAAAAAAAGGAGATGAAGAGGGACCTTTTTCTCACCTTGGATGGCCGCGCGTGATGGCAATTGGCAGCGCGTGATGGCAATTGGCGACGCGTGATGGCAATTGATGGGCGTCGAAGACGTGACGGTTACATGCGCTGATCGGCGACGATCGGACGACGACACGTGAGGATCCACGCGCTTGTACGATGGCGGAGCGACCGATCGAAGTGTGGCCGGCCATGGAGGACCATGGAGGGGGAGAAGAAAGGATGAGATAGAATAGAGAGTTTGAGAAGGTTTTTTTTTTAAAGTGAAAGAAGAAATGAAAAAAAAATTCTTAAAAAGGGGTTTATAAAGACCCTCAAAACGGGGTCGTTTTGAGGGCTGAGCTTAAGCCCCAAAATGGTGTTGTTTTAAGCTTGGACCCATGGCCGACTCGACCCACTAAGGATTCGCGTGTTTTCTAAAAAGGGAATATTTATGCATTTGGTCCTTCCGTATTTTTTGATTGTTCCAATTTAGTCCTTTTTATACTTTTAATTAATTATAAATTGACCTAATAATTTTCATGGCTTTTCGATTTAGTCCCTTGACCTTTTGAAAGCATCAGGAGCTGCCACGTGTCATAATTTTGGTTTATTTATGCAAATAGTCCCTCTTATTTTCAATTTGTTTTAATTTAATCCTTAAATTAAATTCTGTTTAAATACAAAATTAGCCCAAAAATTTTTCATGGTTTTCAAATTAGTCCTTTGACTTCAAGATGCTTGAGGGGCTGCCACATGTCACTTGTTTTTTGTTTTATTGCCCTGGAGGTCCCTAAACTGTCTAGAAATTATATTTTGACCCCCAAACTTCTCTAAAATTCCATTTTTATCCTGATCTTTTCATAAATTACATTTTTACCCTCGAACTTTCCAAAATTCCATTTTTGACCTCAAAACTTCCAAAAATTACCATTTTACCCCCAAATGTCTAAAAACTTCATTTTTTATCCGAAACCTTCCAAAATTTACCATTTTACCCCCGGATGTCTAAAAACTTCATTTTTGATCCGAAACCTTCCAAAATTTACCATTTTACCCCCGGATGTCTAAAAACTCTATTTTTGATCCGAAACCTTCCAAAAATTACCATTTTATCCTCGGAAGTCTAAAAACTCCATTTTTTTATCCTGAACCTTCCAAAAATTACCATTTTACCCTCGAATGTCTAAAAAATCTATTTTTGATCCGAAACCTTCCAAAAATTACCATTTTATCCTCGGAAGTCTAAAAACTCCATTTTTTATCCTAAACCTTCCAAAAATTACCATTTTACCCCCGAATGTCCAAAAATTTCATTTTTGACCTCGAGCCTTCCAAAAATTACCATTTCGCCCCCTAGCATCCAAAATTACCGTTTTACCCCCGTATCCAAAAGTCTCATTTTCGACTCCGATAGTTTTATTTTTCTTCCTCATTAACATTTGCATTTAAATTTTAATTATTATGCATTCATATTGCGTGCTTATGATTTTTATATCATTTATCTGCTTAATTATTTTTGCTTCGTGTTATCGAATATTCATTATTAATTGCTCATTTGTATTAAACCCACCTATTTGTTTTCAAAATAATTTTCATAAAAAACTTTAAAATCAAAGCAACATTCTTTTGTTTCGAGTTTTGAAAAATTCGCGTCTTAACTTACTAGTCGCGACTTTCTTTCGAAATATTCGAATACCCTTAAATCGAGGCAATGTTTCTTTATCTCTGATTCTGGAAATTTGTACCTAAACTTACTAGGTGCGACTTTTTCTTTGAAACGAGATAATCGAACATCCTTTTCAAAAGTGTTAAAAAAAATTTTACAACAAAGGAAAGCTCGTTATTTCTGGATCTCGAAATGTTGTGTCCTAACTCACTGGACGTGACTTTCTTCCTCGATCACTTTGAAATAGTGGGACTTCCAAACAAAATCGATTTCTTTTAAACGTAACTCATGCATTCAAGGATCGTATTTTAAACTTTATTCGAGCTTTCAAAATTTTACAAACAATACCCGAAAATAATCAATACAGTATCAATTTTGGGCGTATGAGGGTGCTAATCCTTCCTCATGCATAATCGACTCCCGAACCTATTTTTCTGGATTTCGAAGACCTACATGTTTTCAAAACGGTTTTTTAAAAACATTTTGTGGTGATCCAATTACACCGAATAAAATATTGGTGGCGACTCCCAATATTTTTCGATTTTAAAATAATTTTCGAAACTCTTCGTTTTCCAAAAAAAGATGGTTTCGACAATAACCAGTCACTGTGATAATCTTCCATCATCCCATCCATATCCATCGGGTGAAATGTGAAATCTCTCGCCAAAATCTTCACTCTCTTATGCTGCATATGCATGCACTTCACTTGGGGACTTCTAGACAACTTTACAAGGGCACGCTTAGGCACCTTGTGAGTATGGAGATTGGAGCCATTTTTGTTGTCCTAGGTGAGGGTCCATCCTTCTTGTCCTTTTTTAAGTGCTTGATTTGTCCCAATCCAACATACTATTCAATTTGTCATTCAAGGTTCCTTATATCCAGCCTCAAACCAATCTTCTAATTATTCCTTTATTTATTAGATAAAACTATGTTCAAAATTAGGATGTTGGATGTCGATCTCTTAAACTAATATAAAATATAAGACAAAGTAGGTTATCTAATTTTTCTTGAAAATCATTTAATTAGGATAATTTTGGGAAGCTGGAGGTGATCTTGAGAAGGGCAATCATGTGTGCATAGCCCTAAAAAATCTTCCCCTTTATTTCTCATTATTATTTTCTTCCTTACCTTGTACATATATAAATATAAACGATGAAACATTTCAACATCACAAATAATAATTAAAAGAAAGATGATTAAAGATGGTGTAAGAAAGATAACCTTTACAGAGTAAAAGCCAACAAAGCAAAAGATTTAAAAAGCAAATACTTTGTAGACTCCAAATCATCTGAAACATACTAGCCAATGAGACAACAACATTACATCCTACAACTGTGGAATGAAGAGCAAAAACTTGATAAGATTCTTTTGGATGAATATTGACATCATAATATAATTATATATCAATTAAGAGGAAAGAGTGGGATGAAACACAAAGAATATGGGGGAGTAGGTAAGATGAATGGATATGCTTATGTATTAGAACTTACCCACTCGATTTTTCTAGACCTGCCCATGGATTCTAGTTTAGGTAAGAATTTTGATCTTGTCAATAACTGAGTAAAGGAAGAAGTTTCCAATATTATGAAATTGAGAGAATTGTAGTAAGAACAAGAGAGATTCTTTCACTTGAATACAATAAGTTCATGCATGCCTTTTGTTTATTAGTTTCCATTTCATAGGTTACAAAAAAAATGAATAAGAAAATTAAGGTACCCTATAAATTCTTTAGGGGTTACAAAAGGATAAATTCTTGAGGGTTTTAAGAGTTGTAAGACATCTTTTTATCAGTAGATTTACAACACTTTTTCTTAGATGTCCGTCAACAAAAATAGGTTTCCTTAAAACCTTATTAAAAGAAACTTCAAGGGATAAAATCATAATGAAGAACAAAGAATACACAATTTTTTTTTACAAGTTACCTCGTTAAAAACCTTTATAAAAAAAAAAGACTACATGTGCTTTAGACTCCTCTTAATGGCAACATCACATTACATATTTGAATCGACGCATTCAAATATTGTATATTAGTTTTTCAAATGTTGTGGTTGGCAATACCTTGATAAAAACATCTATCAAATTATCACTAGGACGAATTTGTTAAACTTTGTTGATATAGTGATACAACAAGGAGGAGGTATGGAGAAGGGAGTGGTGGTTGCTGTGGAGGTCGATTCCCCCAATTGAGGCAGAGAGCCGAAAGTTACAAAAGATGAAGGTAAAGAGAGTGTTAAGGTTGAAAAATAGGCTTGGTATTCTTGGAGAGTCAATCCTCTCTTCCTCATTCTTGGAGGTATTTATAGACAAGAGTCTAGTGTAAGACTATGTTAATGTGTTGGACTTGTCATCTAGTCATCATTATGGAATGCATAGAGCGAATGTCTTCAATGGGACATCCTGATGGACAGACTTTGCCATTCACTCTGATTTGATGGTACAGGACTATTGAGCTCACGTGGTGTTTGGTAATCAATAATTTTATGTTACCAATGAAGCTTGGGGATTCGGGTGATGAATGGTTTGTATATGTTCAAATGATCGTCTTCGGAATGGAAAGCTTATGGGTGGCTTCCTGGTTTGTTGTTACTTGGCTTAGTGTTTGGGTGCTTTTTTGGCTTGCGACATGTCCTCATATGGATAGGGGTATAACAAATTTCTATATCAACTTTCTTCTCAAGATCATGAGTGAAGAATAATTTTCATGAAAATATGCTTTGTTTTATCACCTTTGATGTAATCACCCTTTTAATTGAGTTATGCATGTGCATTATCTTCCTATAAAATAGTTAACATCTTTTTCTATAGAGACAAATTATATATCTTCTAGATATATTGAGTCAACAACTTTAACCAAACACACAATCGGCTTACCTCATACATTTCAATTATTTTTGCGTGATTTAAAGAGGCAATACCAATATTTGTTTCATTGAATGCTACCTCTACATATAAATAAATATATTGTTTGAAGCTGACCTTATGTGGATCTGATAAATATCAAACATCAACATAGCAAATTAATAGAGATCTTGAATTGCTTGAATAAAATAACATCATACCAACAATTCCTCTGAAATATCTAAATACATGTTTAATTCCATTTTAATATCTATGTGTTGGAGAAGAATTAAATTTTGCTAACAAGCTTACATAATAAACTTATACATAGGAGTGATTATTCGATTGAGTCGAATCGAATCGAATCAAAAAATTTTGAGTTAATCAAGTTGACAAATCCTATTTTAGCAACCGACCTCAATTTGAAAATTTCTCGAATCAAATCAAATCAAGTCAAGTCGAGTCGAGTTAGCGAATCTTATTATTTATACTCAATGTTGTGTTTACATGTACCGATTATTTAACTAGTAGATGGAGTACAAGATTATTTAACTACACGAACAATATAATGGTTTTGCCTTTTAATTTAATGGGAAAACATTTATTAAAATAACATAATTTTATCTTCTTTTTTTTCAGTTTTTCGTGTAACTCAAATTATGTAATTTATATTGGAGTTAAACAAAAAAACTGATTTTTTATCAAGTTAATAGGATCTTTCTTAGTATAAGTTACAAAAAAATATAAATTAAAATTAAAAATATCTTATAAATTTTTTAGAGTTAAAAAAAACAAATTCTTAGTGAGCTACACAATTTTAGCAATTGCGATAGTTTTTAAGGGTAAATTACATCAACAATCACCGGGTTTATATTTCAGTCCTTCAACTTTAAAAATATGACAAAACAGTCTTTTTTCACGTTTTTCGTCACAAACATCATGGAACAGTAACATGGAAGTTGACGGCGTCAGAGGAGTGTGGAAAACGTCCAGTTGGTCGGTTACATTTAACAAAACAGTCACTCAACTTTGAAAATGTGACAAAACAGTCACTAAAGTTATCGAAAAGTGACAAAATAGTCCTTTTGGCTTTTTCCATGGCTCCAAAACTAAGTCTCTAAACCTGAGTGGCAAAACCTAACTCTACCCTATCTTTGATCGAATCATCGGTGACGCTATATCCTCAGATTTCTCCAACCCTTTTTTCACAATTTTAACCGTGTCATCTTTAACCCTTTCCATTGACTCCTTGCCACCGTCGCCGCCACTCTTCTTTTCATTCAAGTAAAAATCCTTGGCTAAAATCATTTTTGCCGCTTCTATTAGCAAATCCAATGAATCATGAAACGCCGTCGTCGAAGCTTTAATTTCACCCTCAATGTCGCTTTTAAACTCTTCATTTTTTTGAATATCTGTAACATCAAAAGAAACATCTGTCGCCGTAGTTTCACCTGTACCTTTCTCTTCATCGAAACCTTTCTTAGCAAAACAATCGGATTTTTCTTCGCTCTCATCATCGTCGTCGAAAAAAGAGCCTAATCTCAAGTTTAAATCAATATTAAACCCTCTCTTTTCTTGAAAGGGTTTGGGTTAATTTCACATGGTGGTAGGATGCTTGAAATTAAATGAAGAATCTTTTCGAGACAAGCTTGAGCTTTGGAACATGATCTTCCATGGGGTGTTTTGGTAAAACAAGAATCTCTTGCCTGATTATTGCAGTACAAAGAAGTCATTTTTGGAGTCAATCAGAACAACACCCAGACCTCCCTTTCCTTTCACATCTCACAAGGTTTTTACCAAAAATTTTCTAGAAAATTGAATAGTAAGTAGAGGATTGTTTTGTCACTTTTTGATAACTTTAGTGACTATTTTGTCACATTTTCAAAGTTAAGTGACTGTTTTGTTAAATGTAATCAGCCAGCTGGACATTTCCACACTCCTCCGACGCCGTCAATTGCCATGTCACTGTTTCGTGACGTCTATGATAAAAAATGTAAAAAAAAACGGTTTTGTCACATTTTTAAAGTTGAGATACTGAAATGTAAATTCAGTAACTATTTATTTCCTAATATCAAAATTTAGTGACTATTGATAAAATTTACCTTAATTTTTAACCTTTTAAAGAGTCCTTTTTTTTTATTTTTGTTGGTTTTAGAAGAGACAAAACCAATACAGAAAATAGCTGTAATGCAAAACATGGAACATTGTAACATGGTTTTCACATTACCTTTTTCAATGTCCTGTAATTAATCTTGAGGGACAAAGTCCTCATTCCAAAGCGATAAATATCAATCAATTCTCTCTAACTTTATCCAAACTCCCATCCTGCAATACCAATTTATTTGGTCCCATTTTTACTTTAAATACTATTTTTCGATTCAATTGATTTGTATTGTTTTACGATTCAATCTGTTAATTCAGATCAATTCAAATAATATTAGTAAAAATTAAATTAATTATTTTTATTAAAATTTTTATTCATTTTTATTATTAAAAATTAATACAATAGAAATAGGAATTATTGGGACAATAAACAATTGCAGGAAGTAATGATATGAAGATAAAGAAAGAAAGGGCAATAATTGATCAAAGGGGGAAAAAGATGTTGGGAAGGTCAATGGTAACTGGCATCAAGTTTTGTATCTTTGATACTTTAAATATAAATACATACATATGTATATGTATGTACATGTTTATATATAAATTCAGTTTTCAACATGGTCATCATTAATGGTGAGATTTTCCCAGAGGGGACTGGAGAGAGTGAAAAGAGAGAGAGAGAGAGAGAGAGAGAGAGAGAGAGAGAGAAACAGGAAAAGTGTGACTTTACACAGTCTACTTCCAAGGGGCAAAGATTCTTTGCCTCCTAACACTATAATATCCATTTTTCCATTCATTTTAATCCAATGACATGATATATATTTTATATATATAGCTCTCTAAGATCTGCAAAACATATAATTCTTAAAAAGAAAAGCTGCAATGGATTTGGTTCAGTTGCAAAGGCAACTAGATGACTACAGATCCTCACTCTACCATGAGGTTAGTTCTGTTTGTTGGTAGTATTAGCAGACTGTTTGGCATTCAAGAAAATCTGGGTTTAATGCCCCCCCCACCCCTTTTATCTTTTCTTTAACCCCCCATTTCTTGTTTTATCATTAGGGTTTTCTGGATGAACAATTCGCCCAACTTCAGTCACTCCAAGATGAAAATAACCCAGATTTTGTTGTGGAAGTAGTGTCTCTTTTCTTTGAAGATTCTGAAAGACTTCTTAATGAACTGAGTAAAGCACTGTGAGTGAGGACCAAGACCCTATTTTCTACCATGTTTTGACTCTTCAATGTAATTTGATTATGATTACTCCTGATGTTTAAATTTAGAGAGCAGCAGATCATAGATTTCAAAAGGATGGATGCTCAAGTTCACCAGTTGAAAGGTAGCAGCTCCAGGTAATACTATTTACCATGACCATGATTTTACTTTTCTTTTTTCCTAGTGAATCTCGTTCATATTGATTCATTTCCATGGCTAAAATGTTGTGAAATGAACAGCATTGGTGCTCACAGAGTTCAGAAACTCTGCATCGTCTTCCGGAACTATTGCGAAGCTCAGAACGTGGAAGGGTGAGTCGATTGTATGCCTTGGATCATTACATTTGATTACATATCCAGTGAAATCTTGATGTCTTACGTGTATGTATATATAGATGTCTTACATGTCTGCAACAAGTGAAGCATGAGTATGGCATTATTAAAACCAAGCTTGAATCACTGTTCCAGGTAAAATCAAGACCAATGTTTTATCAATGTTCCAAGTTAGTATTGAGATTTGATTCTCCATTTTTGTTTTTTTTTTGAATGCCAGCTTGAACAACAAATCTTGAATGCTGGTGGCTCAATCCCTGTGTAATTCTAAAAGGACCTGTGTGCGGAGAATGGTGTTGAAGTGTTAGTATGGTATCTAGTTTTGAGCTTAAAAGCTTGTATCATAACGAATGATGTGAAATCCAATAATTATGAATCTATTTAGGAACAACAAGTTCTTCTTCTGGTTTCAACTCTGTACTAAACCAGACAGTAACAAAGCGATGCATGGTTCAGACATGTCTGGTATTATCTGTGTTTTAATCAAGGCCAACATAGCTCTTAATGATTAAACCCTGAAAGAGGGAGAGGCTAAATATGGATATACATGCAACAAACTCGGTCGACTAGCTTAACCACCACCATGTAATGAAGATGGGGATATCTTCCCACGACATATTCATCACCGACCGTCTCATTCACGTATATTGATGTTATCCTCCTCATATTTTATAAAATAATTCGTATTTGATATTTACAGTTGTTATTCGAAAAAATTCTTTTCTTATATATTTGTAAAGACTCTTGGAGGGGCGGCTCGACACTTTTCTTTTCATCTCTTACTTCACCATAAAATTTCTTTTTTCTCCATACTTTAACCACCCGAAGGAGGAAGCAAATGAACCGATCAACTCGACTACCAATTAAATCTTATTCCAACAACATTCAAAGCATATTTAAATATAGATTAACTCACAATTTTGTTCTAAAATTTTTTTATGGTAAGTGGTACATAATTTTTTTTTTGGTTAGTTTATTTTAAGAAAAATTTAATTCACAAATTAGTACTTAAATTATTCTCTTTTTCTCAAGTTGGTGCCTAATTTTTTTAGATCACAAATGGTATTTAAACTATTATTTTCACCCATTTCACACCAAAATATTATATTAAAAAATTCCAATCAATAATAAACTGTTACTCGATATAAACTTTTAAAAATAATTTTCTTAATTCTTTTTTTTTCTTTTACATTATTTTTCTTTTTTTTTTTCTTTTTTTTTTCTTTATAATATATGGCAAAGTTAGCAATACTCAAATTTCATCCTCTCAACTCAAGGTCGAGAAGATGATGAATAATTTTGTTTTCGAACTTGATTGTCTATTACTCCACTTGATAGGATTGAAAAAGTTATTTCATCAATTAAAACCAATGTTTTTATAATCAAATGAGATTGCCGTATCAATCTAGTTCGATTGGGAATCAATCGGGTATTGGTTTGGAGATAGGGGTTGATTTGATTAACTAGCGAACCAATACAAGTTGGTTGGACGGAGTTAAACAATCAATTGAATTGATCTTTGCTATTTTTAAATACTTTTTATTTTTAAAATAGTTTTTAAATAATTTATTTGATTGAACCAAACAAATCAATCAAAGCGAGAACTAGAGGCCTAACTAGTTTAACCGTCGATCCTATTTTAAAAACCTTGATCAACTAACGATTGAACTAATAGAGGTGCTAACTTGGGAAAAAAAAAGTAATTTAAGTACCACTTTCGATAAAAAAAAATATTTAAGTACCAAAATGAAAAAAATGACATAATTTAAGTATCAATTTATAGGTTAAGCTTCCTTTTAAAGTAGACTTAACAGTTGGACTAATGAATTTACCAATTTAGAGAGAAAAAGTAGTTTAGATGCTATATGTGACCCCAAAAAAATTAGGTAACAAATTTTTCAAAAAAAGGTAAATTTTAAATACCAATTCTTTATTCAAATATTTAAATATTGATATAATTTATGAAATATATTTGATTATATATAAAACTTCAAGAAATATATAAACGTATGAGTTAATTGCACTTAACATTCTCAAATTATTATTTTCATTCTAAATTGATCTCTAAATTTTAAAATATTTTAATTAAATTTTTATATTATTTATATTATATCAATCAAGTCCTTCCATTATTAAAATGATTAATTTCAACATTAAACAACACATTAAAACATATACGAAATAATTTAAAATAAAAATTTTAAAGAAAAGTAAAGCGTTATCACATAACTTTTAAAATAAAAACTAAAAATAAAGTAGAACAAAAAAAAAGAAGGCAAAGAGTGAATAATAAATATTTTGTAAAAGCTTCAAAAACCTCAAAATCAAGATTTTTATGGCAATCATTTTCACAATATTCATTTTTCTTTAAAAGTTCCATTTTAAATTATGTTACATGAGTTAATAGTTAAATTAACAAGTTTAGTAACAAAAGGACTGTATTGATATAACCTTGATAATTTAAGGATGCCATTAGAATGTTTTAAAGTTTAAGGACTAATTTAAAATGATGACCATTATTTAGGGACGTCTGATGAATTAACCCTAAACGTATTTATGTCGGACACGTAATCACACTGTATGGGATAAGGTAAAAGATGGGTCATAACTGCGGTATTTTAGGCATTGAAAGAAAAAGGAAAGGGCACGTCGTTGGGGTGATTTCTATGTCTGAAGTTTTCTTCATTTAAATAGCAGCATTCTATTAAGTGCCTTGACGTAGGATCTAGTCATAGATTTAGATGAGAAAAGAGTTTTAATTCGACTTATAACTATTCAAAAGATAGATTCGTTCTTAATTGAACTCCCTTTCAAAATAACATTTTTTTTTATAGAATAATTGTTTTCTTTTTATTTCATATTAGCAGTTTTTTTATAAATTATTAATAACAAAAAAAAAATCCTAATAAAATTCCTAATTTAAAGTTCATAAGAGAAATAAAAATCTCATATAATAAAAAAAATAACTAAAACTAAAATTCTTAATAAAACTTAATATAATAAACAAATTAAATAAATTTAAAACTCTAATTGCAATAAAGCGTGCATATCACATTCATTACAGGATTTGCTGTGATTCACATTCAATGAACAAATATTTTATTAATATTTTGTAAGGGTGAAAACTACTTGCAGATGACAGGGATGTCCCCCTATGTTGCTGCAAACAAAGCCAAAATGCATGCTGTCTGAAATGATAGAATATATTATCTTATAAAAAAGCTGATATCATCATCACCCAACATCGTTTTCTTCTTCTTCAATCTTTTTTCATGCTTTAAGTGTTTAGATGTCAATTGATCTATTTTTTTCCAAGGTTTTTATAAATTTGAAGATCAAATTTGATGTTATTCTTCGAGTTTTTATATCTCCTCAATAAGTTAATATTATCTCTAGATTGAATTGAGGAGTTTGAGTGCCTTAAATAATAATAAGTAAATAAAATAGGAATGTCTGGTTGGGATGAATCGTGCATGGTACACCTTCACCTACCAAGAAAATGATGTTGTCACCATTTTCTTGGTAGGTGACAATACATCATGCACAATCTATTCCAATAAACTGCTCTTACTCTCTGAACTCACCACCTCTCAAAGCACTCAAGCTCTTTATAAAGTTTAGAGATAAAATCCCGACTTGACCCAAGGATCCAACAGCCCCAAGAGGTATAGAAACGAGTGTATGATATCAAAATGTGTTTGAGAATAGGCATGAATCTTGTATTGATTGTGTACCAATTTGATTATTATAGAAATGTTGGCACCATCCTCAACCTGTATGATATCTTCCGTAAACAAAATGGTGAGCTCAGAAGAGACATACAGCCAGCCGATGATTTTTGTAACATTAGAATGTTGGGGAAGTATTTAAACTCTTAAAACCATCCATATTCAAAGGTTTATGAGCAGAAATTTCAGATGCAAATCCTTGTCAGAATGCATGATTAGGAACAAAACAATAATCTTGTAAGAAAATCACAAGAGTTGACCTTGTCATATAGGTTAAGAAGAAACAAATAGAGGGACAAAATGAAATCAAATTTATTTCTTAAGATAGTGCCATTAAAGTCAATTAGACAAGGGCTTTTGATGTCATTATCAAAAAGCTTAGCTGTTCTTTAACATTATGCTAATATTCCTTTAGCACTATGAAAGCAAATCATAACAGCTTACAAAAAAAGGAATGGTGTATGCCCTCTCAAGTGGTCCCCCTTTTAATGTCATCCATTTTGCAACCACCATTAATATACCATGTATGTTTTTTCCCTTTCCTTTTCAAAACAAGCCAATTCCTGTATTTTATGCAAAGATTCAACCCTCCAAATTCAATCATCCATATCATAATAACAAGCATTCAAGAAATGACAACAAAATATCAAATCAAAATCTCAATCCCATAGGTAGAAAAATAATAAAAGACTTACTAGAATTTGCTTCCAATCATTTGTCAAAGGTGTGCTGATACCCCATTTGTCCTTGCTGGGATTTAATACATGAAATGTCTACACCTTTTCATTCCTCACACACTCATATTACCATATCTGATTAAGAGTTAAAAGAGTGTACCTGCTTGTAAACAAGAGAGTCCAAAATGTCTCATTCTTAATAGGATATACATATATAGTTGTATTTAAATTGGAGGAAAAGAGAAAGCTGAGAGTCAGACAAGGGAGGAGAGTAATTTAAGCAATCATCTTTATATATACTAACACATATGTAGAAACATACAGGGTCATAAAAGCCATGGAGAACTCTCTAATTCATGTTCTAAAATTAGCATATATATATATAACATTAGCCAGACACCGATCCCTTGATCAGTTACAGAAAGTTATCCATATATTCCCGTCTTCTTCTCCTTTGTGGCAAGAAGCCAGAATTTGTAACTCTTAAACTTAGTCTGCTAAAACATAGTCAAAAAGGCTCTAACAGAAACAAAAGCTTCATCGAACTATAACACCCAGTCCAGGCGATTGAATGCAGACCAGAACACATCCTGATCCAGCTCTGTGCTGGAATACCTCTTCTTTACCATATAACCAAGCTCGGTAGTCCGAAAATATGGAGCAAAATAATACCAGCAGTAATACGACACTAACTAGTAATACTACACAATCATAAACTGCAAACTTGTTGGTTACCACAAGTGGAGGAATGTCAAGCTCCTGTCATTTATGGTGGTTTGTAGGTAAGGTTAATTCTATTAACAGTCAGAACTCACGAATTTGCTTATCTCATCCATAACAGTATGAAAGTGATTGTTATTCGGCAACAAGTAGAAACCAATTGTGGCCTGTTCCATGAATAAAAGTTTAACCTCTTGTCCAGCTTTTTTGAGCCCTTCAACATAAGCCAATTGCCAATCCTGAATAAGGTCCAAGCCGGCAACCACGACAAGACTCTTTGGAAATTTGATTCCTTCAAGGCTTCTACCGTTAGGTCCAAAAGGATTACATGCAGGATGGTCTCTGTCTTCGCCTTCAGGAAGATAAGCTCTCCAATACCAGTCCCGATCTCGTAGAGTAACAAAGTATTTCCCATCTAAACACTTTTCAGATTCAGTTCTTTCTTGTCCACCAAACATTGGATTGAGCAATATATTTCCCAATACATCAATTCCCGATTCTATGGCTCGCAGAGCAACATGGTGTGCAATATTACCACCAGAGCTATCTCCAGCCAGATATATATGAACCTTAGAATCTTTCTGACTTTGAAGCCATGGTCTAGAGTTAACCCACTTGAGAGCAGTCCACCCATCATCATAAGCACACGGATATCTATTTTCAGGCGCACGGCGATAATTCACGGAGACCACAACAGCCTTACAAAGGCCTACCAATCTCCGACATAGAGTGTCATATATAGCACTATTAGCCGAGGAATGTGCAAAGCTTCCACCGTGGAAGAAAATAATAACTGGGACCACCTCAGCTATAACAGGCTTCTCAAGTTCAGCAATATTTGGTTGAGGCTCTTCAGCTGTAGCTGGCCTATAAATCCGACTCAGGAGGCTTGTACCACGATCAATGAGAACATCAAACGAAAAAACCCCATCAACTGGGTTCGCATTACCAGGTACTTTGCGATCAAGAAACTCTGCCAAGTGACGATTGAAAGTGCCATCAGGTCGACGAAGAAGATTGTAAGCCAACTTAAAATTGGAGATGAGGACCCACGTATTTAGGGGAACCACCATCTATTCAGAGACAAAGGCAAAGAAAAAAAATCAAAAAAAGAGCATCATCTTCCCAAGCAACACATATATTTAGGGAAACCACTATCTACTCAGAGTCAAAGGCAAAGAAAAGATCAAATCGAAGGTTTACTTAACTCACTTAGTCAATTGTCAATATACACAACAAAAGTCAGTATGAATACATGCTATGAACTCCATAATTTTTCACAAGGTATTCAAGACAAAACTATCCATCGAAGCAAGTTGATCCAAACCAACAACATGTAGATTCCTTCACTTATATGATCTTCACAATCTAATCAAGCCTCTTAAATAACACTACTCCAAAATGAACTAGTATCAGAAAACTCCAACTTTCTTGGAGAAACACATTCAATGGCTCCAAACATAAATCACTAAAAACCAAAAGCAAAACAATCCACAAATTAAATAGACACAAACCCCAAAAGCAAGAAAATAATAAAGCTTCAACAACCCTAAACGCCCATAAAAGATCTTCAAATAGAAAAGATTTGATAAGACTACCCAGCTCCCGCTACACTCGGTTTCATTTAACCAAAAAGGGCATATAGTATATTACAAATCCATTAAAAACCAACTTTGACAATCCAACTCTAGATAGAAATTGACAAATAAAAACAAAGAATAAAGATCGTACCTTGCATTCATTGAGGTTGACTTCATTACTTCTAGCCATTTCCCCCCTTCTTTAAAGACTCAAAAACAAAACCCCAAAGCTTAAACCAGATCCTAGCGAAGAACAACCCAGAAACCCACAATTCATATCACAAAATCAATTTTATTTTAAAAATGAAGAAGAAGCAAACAACAAAGATTCTATTCTTATTCTAGTTTCCACTCCAAAGATCCCCTCTTTTTTCTACTGTTCAGCTCATTATCAAATTCATTAAAACCTTTCTCTTTTTTTTCCTTTTTTGGTTTACTTATACGTGTGTGGTGTGGTGTGGGTGAAGGTAGGAAACATGTGGCGCAGGTTAGAAGATGTAAACGGAGAATGACTAAAGTAAACCTATTGTGAATAAGGACATGAGATATGACACATTGATCGGCCGAAAGATAACCGTTTCCATGGTCCTATAGATGTTGTTTTATGGATGTTTGTACCATTTTTTTTTTTTTTTAGTTTTTCATATTTAACACACACATATATATATTAAAGATTTATATAAATATTAATTATTAAGTTTTAAAATTTTAAATTAAAAAGAACAGAATATAAATCTTATATAAATACATCGGTGGTCGAATTTAATAGTCAAATTAATCTTTATTTTTAATAAAAAATATTTAAAATAATTTCATATATTCTCAATTATGTTACGTAAATATAAATTATTAAATTATGAAAGTTTTAAATAAGTAAAATTAGACATATTTATATATATATATTTCATAAAAAATAAATAATTCGGGTAGGTTTTCATATATACATTTAAAATATCAAACAAGTGTATATATACCTTTAAAATTATATTTTACCTTCTCTATTTAAAAATAATAAATTAATTATTACACATTACATAAAAGAATAATTTAATTTTTTTTTAAATTTTATTTATTTGTATAGTTAAAAATTAATATGTTTGATGGAATAATTAAAAAGTAATACGAGTTATGTCCAGTGAAGAACTCAATGGAACTTGCAAGAGCTCAACTCTTTTAAAATAGAAAATTTTCATTTAAACTCCTTAAATTTTTAAATTTTTAATGGTAAAATTATATTTTGACTTTTAAAAATAATTAAAATTTGATTTGATCTTTTAAAAATTAAAAATATATAAACTATTAAAATGATAAATTTATATTTTTATTATCATTAAAATATACAATTTAATTTTGATCCAAAAAAAATTTTAATTTCACCCTAATTATGCTGCATGTCAATTATACCAATAACTTATTGGCTAATTCATATTAAATGGTCGTTTTTTTTTTTTTTAACGAATAAAATCATCGTCTTAAACAAAATGGTTTCGATCTAATAAATAGGAAAGTAATGTTAACGGAATTTTTATTTCTTAATTATAAAATTGATTTTATTTAGAGGAAGAAACAAAAAAGGGAAACAAAACAAAACCTACCCCGCATGCGCCGACGTCAGGTCACGTGAGGACAAACTGAGTCCGTCAGATCTCCTCTTTGACTTCGTGAGATGATTATTAATCACCTATTTAGACATCCAAACCACGGAAATACCATACCATTATGGGAAAGGAAAATGGCGGAAAATCGATGCCGTTTCTTATTTAGGCTGCTGTCGTTTTTATGAGTTATTGATGAATTTTTATCCTGTGCTTAAAAAAATTTATATTAATGATTGATTCAATTAACTCTTTTATTTTGAACATTTATGTATTATTATATTTAATCTATATTGGAAAAATCTCAATTTAGCGAATTTATTTAAATGAGTTTGAATAACTCAATTTTTATTTTAAATTTAGTTCAAAATTTAAAATTGTAAATAATTAATTTTTATATTATTTAATGTTTTAATATTAAAATTAAATCATATTTATTATTAAATTTAAACTTTGAGATCAGATCAATCAAATATAAGATTAACTATCAATTTTTTAGTAAGTGTGTTGGTTTTCTTTTTCTATAGCTTAAAGCCAACTATATGAAATTCATTTTTTTTTTTTAAAATACAAGTAAAGCTAATGCAATTTAAAAATAAAAGAAGAAAAAATGCTGAAAAGTAAAAGAAACTTTGAAATCTTGAGTATAAAAACTCATTATGTTTCAAAGGAAGAAGAGATTTCTCCATCCATCGCTCGCATTGTCTCTATCTCATAATTCATCCCATTCTTTTCAATTTTCATACTACATTAATCATGTCAATCTCATAATCTACCACCATGATTGTATATTCGTATCGTAAAAATAAAGTTTAAGCTCATTTCACTTGGAAATATAATTCCAACAATTAATATCGAATTTATTATTTTATATTCATGTGTGTAATTTTTATAATTATATTTTAAATTATTTAATTTAAATTCGAACGGAGCTAAATTGATACGAGAACAAAAAATTCTTATTCAACCTTGACTCAATCTTGATACATCATACTTTATATTTGTTAGGTCTGATCCAAAATATGGATCTAAAATATTGCCTAAACTCGCTTATATTTGCAAAAGATTAATCCAAACCCATTTTAAGTTAGCCCACATTATTTTTAAATTTTTTTAAAAATATTTATATTATATAAAATTATATTTTTTTTTATTTATTGAAAGTTTTTATATAATCATCTTAACATTATTTTAATGTTTATATTAGAGTAATATTATATATTTAATATACGTTTATATTTTTAATGTGTGCTAAATTACATAATATATAAAAATAGCATGTTATAAAATATTATAAACTTAAAAATCGGCCGGTTCGGACTCAAGCTCGAGTTTGGTTCATGTTTTAAATGGGCTTAATATTTTTGCCCAAACCCATTTTTTTGGTCCAATATTTTACCCTAACCCTCTCAAATTTGGAGTAGACGATTGAGTTTGGACGAATAACCCGACCCATAATCAGTTCTAAGTATTAACTATTTTCGTGCATAGAATATGGATCAAGAAGCAATTGAATCGTAATCAAGATTAAAAAAAAGACAATTTAAATCTTAAGTTCTAATCTATTGATTGGATGTTCATTTACCCAAAAATAATTTAGGTTAAAATTATCCTTATAAAAAAAAAACAATTTAATCTCTACAATATTCAAAACTTGAGAAAATAATGACAATTGAAATGTAATTAATAATTTATGATAATAGAATTCAATGAATGGTTCCAGTAGAAAAGAAGATGATGTTCATTTTAAGAGATCCGAATTCGAGCACTTGTATGTACAAGATGAAGGGTTAAAAAAATATGAACAGATACTATTATGTAATCACATCAATATATTCAAATAAATAAATAAATAATTTCTCTTAATAAAATAAAATTAAATGCAATGTTGGAAAAAAATAACCTTAAACGCACAATTGATTGTTTTTAAAAAATTATATATTATTCATAAGAATTTCTAAAATTAAAAAACAAACAAACTAATAGTTATTTCAATTTCTCTGAAAAAAGTCTAAAAAAGTGATATTAAAATATATTAAAAAGGAGTAAGTGGGCATACTTAACTTAAAATGTATTAAAAATAAAAATAAAATATAGAACTTAATGAGGAGATTTAAAAGAAAAAGGAAGTGGAATAAAAATAAAACAAGACTTGAGTAATATTATTGGAAACATGAGTGAGGAAGCAAAACCAAACAGCTAGTATCTGTCTGTCTGTATCTGCCGCTGTCATTGTCTATGAAGTTCGGTGTGAAAGAGGGGGAAGGTTCTAGTTTTTGCTATTATTATTAGGCATCTCTCTCAGCCCACGGTCCCCCTATAGTTTTGGAAGCATTGGCAATGGGTCAACAACTGGGTGCAGTTTTTGGATTGTTGTGGACTTCTCTCTTTCTATTAGGATGGAATATGGACAAAATAAATTATGAAAAAAAATAAATATTATAACGATATTATATCATGAGACAAAAATAAAATTAAATACATAGCACTAATCCTAATTAATACATCCAACCAATACTACAACCCACAATTATAATTAATAATCAATACATTTTCCATCTTATCCTAAAAAACATTTGAATAAACATACATAATCTACGCATAATAGAGCTCGGATACTTGATACGACTCTTTCCCTTTTTGTTTTAATGCAGTCAGAACTCACGAATTTGCTTATCTCATCCATAACAGGATGGAAGTGATTGTTATTCGGCAACAAGTAGAAACCAATCGTGGCCTGTTCCATGTATAGAAGTTTAACCTCTTGTCCAGCTTTTTTGAGCCCTTCAACATAAGCCAATTGCCAATCCTGAATAAGGTCCAAGCCGGCAACCACGACAAGACTCTTTGGAAATTTGATTCCTTCAAGGCTTCTACCGTTAGGTCCAAAAGGATTACATGCAGGATGGTCTCTGTCTTCGCCTTCAGGAAGATAAGCTCTCCAATACCAGTCCCGATCTCGTAGAGTAACAAAGTATTTCCCATCTAAACACTTTTCAGATTCAGTTCTTTCTTGTCCACCAAACATTGGATTGAGCAATATATTTCCCAATACATCAATTCCCGATTCTATGGCTCGCAGAGCAACATGGTGTGCAATATTACCACCAGAGCTATCTCCAGCCAGATATATATGAACCTTAGAATCTTTCTGACTTTGAAGCCATGGTCTAGAGTTAACCCACTTGAGAGCAGTCCACCCATCATCATAAGCACACGGATATCTATTTTCAGGCGCACGGCGATAATTCACGGAGACCACAACAGCCTTACAAAGGCCTACCAATCTCCGACATAGAGTGTCATATATAGCACTATTAGCCGAGGAATGTGCAAAGCTTCCGCCGTGGAAGAAAATAATAACAGGGACCACCTCAGCTATAACAGGCTTCTCAAGTTCAGCAATATTTGGTTGAGGCTCTTCAGCTGTAGCTGGCCTATAAATCCGACTCAGGAGGCTCGTACCACGATCAATGAGAACATCAAACGAGAAAACCCCATCAACTGGGTTCGCATTACCAGGGACTTTGCGATCAAGAAACTCTGCCAAGTCACGATTGAAAGTGCCATCAGGTCGACGAAGAAGACTGCAAGCCAACTTAAAATTGGAGATGAGGACCAACGTATTTAGGGGAACCACCATCTATTCAGAGACAAAGGCAAAGAAACAAAGAGCTTCATCTTCCCAAGCAACACATACCACTATCCATTCAGAGTCAAAGGCAAAGAAAAGATCAAATCAAAGGTTTACTTAACTCACTTTGTCAATTGTCAATATACACAACAAAAGTCAGTCCAACTCTATATATCTACCGGAGCGAGCCGAGTCCAACTCTAGGTCCATTAAAAACCAACTTTGACAGTCCAACTCTAGATAGAAATAATAGAAATTGACAAATAAAAACAAAGAATAAAGATCATACCTTGCGTTCATTGAGGTTGACTTCATTACTTCTAGCCAGTTCCCCCCTTCTTTAAAGACTCAAAAACAAAACCCCAAAGCTTAAAGCAGATCCTTTCGAAGACCAGAAACCCACAATTCATATCACAAAACCATTTTTTAAAAAAGAAGAAGAAGAAGAAAGATTCTACCCTTATTCTAGTTTCCACTCCAAAGATCCCTCTTTTTTCTGCTGTTCAGCTCATTATCAAATTCATTAAAACCTTTTCTCTTTTTTTTGGCTTAATAATAAGTTCATAAGGAAGCAGAAAAACAGAGTGAAGAATAAAATGCTAAATCTCACACCAATAAATAAATTAAAACAGCGAGGTTATTATATATGCGTGTGGTGTGGGTGAAGGATAGGAAACTTGTGGCGCAGGTTAGAAGATGTAAACGGAGAATGGCTAAACTACACCTAGTGTAAATAAGGACATGAGATATGACAATTTGATTGGCCGAAAGATAACTGTTTCCTGGGTCCTATAGATGTTTTATCGCAATTTGTACACTTTTTTTTATCCAATAGTAACGATTTTGTATGCACCACACCGTGGATGGTGATGGGACTATCCTCGAGTCACCCAGAGTGATATTTTCGATGAAAGTCTTCTTTTGTCATAAGGTGAGTAATTTTGTCTCTAAAGTGACGAATATGTTGAAAGTGATATGCCGTAAATTTGGAAACTAATAATTTGACTTTCCAAATTAAAATTTTGATGTCAGATTTATCTGTGACAGTAAATTTATTTTTGTAATTAAAAGTAGAAAATCACTTTCGAATTCAACCTTCCGAAAACCCATCTCCTTCACAAACCGTATTGCTTCACGACAAGCCCAAGCCTCGACTACAAGTGGAGTCAGGACATACGATTTCCAAAAATAAGCCACCCCCAACAACAACTCATGATTATCTCGAATGACAACTTTAACACTTTTCACACCAACCTCAAAATTGACACGTATAAAGAGATTTAACAGTGGCATCTACACTCCTGTCTGAGGTATTGCCTAATGTTCTGTAACACCAAAAATTCAATCTAATCATCGAGCATAACCCTGAATGAAAGTAACAATTTTTGCTAGTGATTACCTTTTACCTTAATGAATTAGACATATTTTTAGAGAACTAGATGGCCCAAACAATAATAACGAATAGCTATCGTTGTTTTGGAGTAATGTTAGAGAACAAATTTCGAACCCACATAAACATGAAAGCACTAATCGAATCATGTAGCCAATGAAATCTCTCTCTCAATCCTAGTCTCCTTATAGTTTTGTTAGTTTTTTTATAAAATTAACCCTAAAAATTTAATTAATTACGTAAATGACCCATTTATTTATTAAATACATAAATGAACTAAAATCTACGGTGAAAGTTGGTGGAGCCATGTAAATTGGTGCCACCTGTATAAATACCATGAAAATACAAAATTTTTGTGAAAAATAAAAGGACTTTAAAAAAATTTTTTAGTTAGAACCATTCTAAATAACGTCACTAATTCTCAATATGGTACTTTTTTGCTTTTTGTTTATTATTTATTTTTAAAAAAATTTAAATTTATTTTTTTGGTGGGACCATTCTAAATGACACCATCAAATTCACTTTTTACATTATTTATTTATTTTATTTATTATATAATATTTAAATATATAATTTAATTTAAATATATATTTTTATTTTAACTAATATATTCTACTTTTATTTAATTTTAAACCTTATTTTTATTTAAACTCTTTTTTCTGTAAAATACATTTTAAAAAAATTAAAATATATCTGACAATTAAAATATATTTGACAATTTTAAAATTAAAATATGTAAAATATATTTTAAAATTAATAAAAAGTTTACAATAAATTATCAACAAGTTTCTATTTGAAAATATTTAAAAAAAATAAAAATTGATATTTTTATTAATGCCTCATACATTAATTTTATTTTTAAAAATTAAAATAGAATATATTAGTTAAAATGAAAATATAAATTTAAATATTATATAATAAATAATAAAAAAATAATATAAAAAGTCAATAGGATGATGCCATTTAAAATGATTCCACCAAAAAAATAAATTTAAATTAAAGAAATAAATAATAAACAAAAAAAAGTACAACTTTAAGAAATTGTGACGCTATCAACTTTAAGAAATTGTGACGCTATTTAAAATGACTCCACGTAAAAAAAAAATTTTAAAAGTTCTTTCATTTTTTCAAAAATTTCAATATTTTCATGGTATTTATACGGGTGGCACCATTCTACATGGTTCCACTAAAAAATTGATTTTTTTCTGAGTTGCTAACGTGGCATATTGGTGGCGCCGTATTATTTGGTTCCACCAACTTTCACTATAAATTTTAAGTCATTTACGTATCTAATTAAAAAATAAATTATTTATGTAATTAATTATTATTATTAGGCATCTGTCTCTCAGCCCACAGTCCCCCTATAGTTTTGGAAGTATTGGCAATGGGTCAACAACTGGTAGCAGTTTTTGGATTGTTGTGGACTTCCCTCTTTCTATCGGGATGGAATATGGACACCCTCATTCTACCAATACTACAACCCACAATTATATTCATGCGTATAATTATAATTAATATTAATTTATAATTAATATATTTTCCATCTTTTCCTAAAAATATTTGAATAAGCTTACATGATTTACGCATAGTAGAACTCGAATACATTGTATGATTCTTTCCCTTTTTGTTTTAATACATTTTTAGTATGTTATGATTAAGGTTGATCGAATCAAGTTGAATTAAATGAAAATTTTTTAAATTAATTGAGTTGACGAGTCTTATTTTATTATCTTAATTTGATTTGAATTTTTTTAGAATCAAATCGAGTGAAATTAAATTCGGTTCGAGTCGAATCGAATGAAATTATTTGAATTAAATTAAGAAAATTAAAAATATCAAATTAAAATATTATTACAATATAACTAATTCCATACTAGAGCACGTGAATTTGAAATAATGTATATTTAAAAAGTTTTTCAAAGCAAAAAGAAGAAGAAGAAGAAGCTTTATAATGATAAACTTGAATCGTTAATTTAATTATTTAGATCTCAAAATTTTTATTTTAATTTTTTTAAAAATTTTAACTTTTTTTACATATTGTTTAGATTTTTTAATGTTTTTTAATTTTTTTAAAAAATATATAAATTTTATAAATATTATGAATATTTTTGTAATTGTTTTTGAGGGAGACTATTTTGCTCATTTTAAAATTGATAAGTATTAAAGTGATATTAACACCAAAATATTATTTGATTTATTAAAATTGTTTAACTTAATTCGAATTATAAAACTCAAATTATTTATACAAATCGACTAAATTCTAGCAAAGCAACAATTGACTGATGGGGGACTAGCTCGCGGCTTGGGACTACAATTCCAGGCGGCAGAGAAGGGAATAGCTCCATCATGGTTGTTGAGCCCTTGGGTTGATCATAACTTAAAACCTTCCTAATTCTTCTCTTATTCAAATTCATCCTTTAACCATTAAAACTTATAATTTCACTTTCATTCAGGTCAATTCTTCGCCCAATAAAATTTCAAAAATTATTACCGACTCCAAAAACTACATTTAAAAATAATTACAATATTTAATTTCAAATGATTAATTAAAAATTGACATAAAATAGAATTTATGATGGTTATACTTTAAAAATAATTATGATTTAATAAAAGTTAGGATAATTATATATTTAAGAATAATTATAATTTAATTTATAATTATTAATAGAAGTAGAAGTTGACATAAAAAAGTTTTTACAGTTATAATCAAAGAAAATATTTGGTACATTGTTAGTGAAATTTTTATATTTCAAGATCAGAAGTTAACAACCGTCTTATAAAAATATAATAAAATATTAAAAAACACATGACAAATTTTTAAAAGTTCTTTTGGAAATAAAAAACTACATTTCTAGTATACCAAATTTTAGCCCTCATAATCATTTAAAAAGATTTTTAATATATTTTTAATTCTTTACCTAATATAATTTTTACTACATATTAATCAGATATTATTTAAAAATTATTATAATCAATTTATTAAGTATTAAGAAAATAAAAAAATTGAATAGTGAAGAGCTTATTTTATAATATATCAAAATTTTATCTTTTTATTATATTTGAATTTTTAAATAAATTAAATTAAATTTATTATTAATTCAAATAACTGACTAAAAATTAATTAAAAGACATTATTTAAAATTAATTTAAAAATAAACATATTAAATCATATACAATGCATGTAATATTAGAAATTAATACGAAAAAAACACGAGACAGGACAGTCTTTCAGCTCTTTTTGGGCCCAAAAACAATGAAGATCTGTGAATGATTAAAGCCCAAGAACAAGATATCAGTTTGGGCCAAACTTTGAGCTCCTTTTAAGTAGCATCAATTGTGGGACATTTATACGGCAGCGTTTTGTCTTGACCAAAAGACAGCGGATAAAATTCCAAACGGGGAGCAGATTTTCGCGGGAAACCCAAAAATTTTTGCCACGTTGGCAATCTTTGTGAGTGGTTCACTCCACCAATCAGATTCCTCAAACCATCGGTATATTAAATACCGCAACTCACCTTAATCAACTTTGCATTGAATTCAAGCCTCTGCTCTTTTCACATTTCGATTTTCTATCTTCACGGCGGGATTTAGGGTTTAGGAATTTTGAATGTGAACTCTACGGCTGGATCAACGAAAAGAGGGAGAGGGAAACTGAAGGCATCAAAGTCGGTTTCGAGGTCGCACAAGGCCGGTCTCCAATTTCCCGTCGGAAGGATCGCCAGGTTCTTGAAAGCTGGAAAATATGCCGAGCGTGTTGGTGCCGGAGCTCCCGTCTATCTCTCTGCCGTGCTTGAGTACCTTGCTGCTGAGGTGGGTTTTTAAAAGGATATCTGTTTCTGGGTTTCAATTATTGTGGTTGCACTGTTAACGTAAATCGCTTTGGTGATAGGTTTTTTAATTAAAGGAAAAAGGTAAACTACAAAAATATTATTTTTATTTGTCTCGTATTACATTTTAATTATTTATATTTAAAATATTATTTTTAGTTATTTATGTTATTGATTTGCTACAAAATGGATAATCTATCATTAAGTTTCATAATTTTCTTAATAACAATTTTACGTGACAGTTTAAATGTGTTTTAAATGTCAACTTAAATGTTTAATTAATTTTTTTTTCAGTTGTAATTAATTTTAAAATTTTAATTAATTAAATTTATTTAATTAAAAATTTATTTTTATTCTAGTTGAATATTTAAGTTGGTATTTAAATCCAATTTGTATTACCATGTAATATTATCATTAGGTAGTTAACAGAGCTTAACGGTAAAATAATCACTTCGTAATAAAATGATAACGTAAATGATTAAAATGTAACATTTTGAACATAAGTGATTAAAATGTAATATAAGACAGACAAAAATAACTATTTTTGTAATTTACCCACAGAAAAATGATCTTATTCGATTGTATGTTGTTATGATTTGGGTTGTTTTGGTCTAATCTAAATTTGTATTTGAATTGCGTTTGACTCAGGTTCTAGAATTTGCTGGGAATACAGCGAGAGACACAAAAAGAGCCGAATTGTTCCAAGACACGTCCAACTGGCGGTGAGGAATGATGAAGAGTTGAGCAAGCTTTTGGGTTCAGTCACTATTGCAAATGGAGGTGTTTTACCAAATATTCATCAAACTCTTCTTCCCAAGAAAATGGGGAAAGATTAGGGTGAAATTGGATCTGCTTCTCAGGAGTTTTAGGCCTTTAGCTTTTTTATTTTTAGTATGGAAAAATGGTAAATAGTAGAACATGCTGTTTATGGTTTGGGGATTTTAGTACTGAGGTTTGAATGTTGTTCTGTAATCTTTTGAACAAGGCTCTTATATATCAAACTATTTTGGGCAAAAGCTGTTTCATATTCCCCTTCTCTGTCATTTATTGGATAATTCAATCTGGTTTTGTTTGGTGCAAGGTTTTGTGACTCGTGAATTGATTCTTGCATGGGAAACCAAGTTCTTTTTCCCATGCATTGAGCAAAACAATTGAATCAGTGTTGTACTTTTGCAGATTGTAAGTATTATTCATGCAAATGCTAGTTTGATCTGTTTGCTATAATGTAGTTGTCTTTCTGAGTAACCCAATCGCCGAAGTACTAACTTTAGCTTAGCTGTTCCCACTATCCAATTTGTAGATGATGAGTGAGCAGGTCCCCTAAGTAGCACGCACAAGTGTGTAATTAAATGTCATGTTTTCTACAGTCTACCTGGGTGTCGGTCATCTTGTCGCCTGCGTCAACCCCCATCATTGTGTAATCATTACCACATAATTATTTGGTTCCTTGAAAAAGATTGTTTTTGGTGTTAGCATTATATTCGTCGATATCGATATGTATTTTATCGGATACCTATTAAAAATATTGGTATTTTGAGAGTAAGTGTCGACATTTAGGTTGTCAGATTCAAATTTTAATAAATATATTTTTTTATCTTTTGGTGTTGGCGTTGTGTCAGAATTTTTTTATTTTTTAATGTCAGCCTTTCCGTTGTCGATACCGGTGTTAAGAATTTTTTTTTTGTTGACTTTCTCGTAGTCGATATTTTTATTAGAATGAAATTTTTTGTGCTGGCTTTCTTGTTGTCAGCACCAGCAGGTTAAATATACCCACGGTGGAACCATCAGCCATGAGAAAAGAGAAATTGTTTTTTTTTTTTCAAATTTTGTCATGATGAAGAGAAGGAAAGGGAGAGAGTAGGGGAAAAAAAAATGTAAGTGTTGAGAAAATGGGGGAGAAGAAATGTTATCTTGTGTTTGTGTTATAGTTAGAAATTTTGATAGGTTTAAAATATGGTTTATTTAAGATGGTCTGGCGAAATTTGGACATCGACATATCTCATTTGCTATTTGGGAAGTGTATCATCACTTGAAGATTTTATTTTTTTTGTTGATAGTCACGCGGTCACAGATTCAAATATAAATAGAACTCTAATTTGATATTGATTACGTGGTCACGAATATCATAAAAATTAGGCGGTCAAGAGAACTTTTTAGAGAAAGAGATGTTGATTACGGTAGATAACTTGATTACGGTGGATACGAGCTGATAGCAATCTTAGTGTGACAGCGATTCTAGTTATAAGCCGAAAATCAAAATCAAAATTGTAAATCACTTAATACATAAATTTCTTACACCGCTTTCATCTATCAACAAACACACACTTGACACGCAGAACGATCAAATGTCAAAACACTTAACATGTATAGGACCATGAAAATATTAAAAAGTAATCTTCGGACCATTTAAAAAGTGGAATAAGAAACAACAAAAGCATCTATTAAAATATATTATTGATATACAAAAGTAAAAAAAAAAAACACTTGTTAAATAATCACATTTTTTTTTTAATATACTGGTGTGATTGCATGATAATATATGTTCACATTTTTTTAACCCTTGAATCACATACTTAACATTTATTATTGTTGATATTAATTTTGATGGTTGGTGTTATTTTTTGTGTTTGTCATATTTTATCAATTTAATTCATGATATTTTTTTAAGAATCGAATTTTAATTTTGACGATAAATAAATCCATTTCAACCAATGGACCTACTATTCATGTTAAATGTAAATATTATTTTTAAAATTTTAATTTAATTTCTTGTAGTGTGAAAGTTAAAATTTCGAAACACATTGCAAGATTTGTTACAATAATATCACTTATTACAAAACAAAACAAAATGTCACTTGTTATGTTAAAAAAGAAAACATGCAACTTGTTGTAATTTAATCGTAAACGATTTTAAGAATATGTTTACTTGTATGATCAAAATTTTACTTTTTAGATAAATTAAAAATAATATTGATTTTTTGGTTCTCTAATTTTATAAAAGTTTATTTTAGTCATTCATTTAATATTTTATTTCTTTTAATCCTTAAACTTATATTGTTTGTTAAATCATTCCAAAATGAATGGAGAAATTAACATCTATTGTCGTTATTGATGTACCATGCACATAGTTATCCATATGTATGTCACATTATAAATTAATTAATTTTTAAAACATTAAAAAATTATATATCTTTTAATTTTTTAATAAATAATAATTAATAGACTTACTTATATGAAATAGTTATAGTTTTACTTAAAAATTTAAATTATATGTTGTTATATAAAAATAATTTAATAATAAAAATACTCCATAATTATGAATATTGCTGTTATAAGTAAAAAAATATTAGAAAGAATTAAAAAATTATAAAAAATCAAATTTTCTAATATCTTGACTGTTACATCAGGTCAGTATTACATGAAGGGTTTATACTATAATAAAGCTATATATCCATACATAATAATTGGTTTACAGCAATTAGTGTGCTAATTTTTAGGAATATTTGTACATAATTATTTGTTTATTACTATTAAGGGATAAATTTTTTTCAAAATTTTATTTAATTGATTTTTGTGTTTTCAAATTTAAAGTTTTAATATTAGAAAAAAATTAGAATTTTCAATAATATGATAAACAAGTACAATTTAACAAATATTTAATGTATTATTTTAGTTTTTATTTTTTTCTCTTTAATCTTTAATTTTTTTTACCTCAATCAATACGTTAAAAAATTATTTTTTGTGACAAAAATGAGAGTTTTAACATGATGTGACAACTGACATGTGCGGTTAACCGTCATTCAAAATTTAATAGATGAATGATTAAAATAAAAAATCTTAAAAATTGAGTGATGAAATTGTAAGAATTTCATTTCAAGTGACCAAAATGAAGCACTCTAAAAGTTGGGTGACAAACTTGATAGTTTACCCTTTAAAAATTAAGTTTATATAATTAAATCATTAGAACCTATTTTCTTTTGTAACATTAAAGTTAGACCTGTTCATGGGTTGTGTTACTCGTCCAAGCCCAAATGCCCATCCAAAATTTAGAAGAGTTTAGACAAAAATATTAAGCCTGAAAAATGGACTTAGGAAAAAAATAGGCCCGTTTTAAATATAGATTGACTCGAGCTTGAACATTCAAGACCCGACCTAACCTGTTTTAGGTTTATAATACTTTATATTATGTTATTTTTATATATTATCTAATTTAGAAAACATTAAAAAAAATTCATACTAAATATATAATACTACTCTAATGTAAATATTTAAAAAATGTTAACGTGACTATATAAAAAATTTCAATAAATAAAAAATAAAAAATAATTAAATATTAAAATAAAACAATATAAATATTAAAAAATAAAATAAAAAGTAATATGAATGAGCTTAAAATGAGTTTAAATTAATCTTTTGCAAATATAGACGAATTTAAACAAAATTTTAAGTCAAAATTTTAAGTTGGATCGAACTTAAACAAACATAAATGTTAATATCATAATTATGTCTGATCCAAACTTAAATCCGAATCCGACCCGATTCATAAATAAGTCTAATCAGAGCCATACTAATGGAGCGGGTACCCCACTCATACAGGCCAAGACCCAATTCCCAGATTCAGAAGAATGATCAAATCCAATGAATAATTCGATATTTAACTAGGAAAAGATTTATGATAAATTGTGTCTCAGTTCAGTTCAGTTCAGTTCAGTTCAGTTCGTGCACTAAACAGTTAAATACCATGAAGTTAGAACAAACATCCGAAAAACCAAACCCCAACTAAGAAACTGCCATAAAAGTAAAACAAAACATCGAAAAGTCAAACCAAGCCACCTCTTCCTGAAAATCTTACCAAGTTTTCCAGATTTTCTCTCACTAAATACCCCCTTTTTGCCTCTGTCTCAAAGACCCATAGAAAGCTTCTACCCTTTTTTCTTTTTCACAAAGATGTCTTTGCATTGGGCATTGATATGCAATGGGTTGATAACTCTTACAATAATTGTTTCCTTCCTTTGTGGGCAGTGGCCTATCTTCCAAGGAACACCCATCAGCACTATCCATCGTTTCCTCACTTTCGGAGCTTATCAATACTTCCTGTAACTTCCATTTCTTTTTCCCACATTTTGTTTGATGGGTTCTTTTTTTTTTTCTTGCTTTGGGTATGATTCTTTCTTGTTTTAATTTGTTTCAGGAGGTTTATTGGGGCTGTTTTTGGAGATAGAGGAACAAATTTAATCCTTTCCGTTGAGAATTATTGTTGTGATAGGCCTAATCCTTTCTTACAGGTATAATTCTAATTCAATTGAAGCCCCTGGGAAAAATGATTTCTGTCTTTTTTCTTGTTTCATAGCTGAGTGAGTTTCTATGAATTTGGGTATTTTATTGTAGAATCTGAATTAGGATACATGAAAGTTGTATTCTTTGGGAACATTAGAAAGCAATACAGCATGGGTAATGATGTTTAGTTTCAGTTGCTAAAGTATTGAATTATAAGATTCATTTGGTACCCATCAATATGAGGAAGTCTTAGGGGGGAGAGAGAACTGAAACTTCGGCCTTAGCCCTTCTATGGGGGAGTAACAACGGCGCAAAGCTTGAGATGTTCTATTGAATTATAAGATAATTGGCTGAGTTTTCTTTTGATCTTTTTCATCTGATTCATGGCTTTAGTTATATGCACATTATGTATGATGAATGAGGATAAGCCGAATAGAGGTTCGGTTCTGTCACGGCCCTATAAACTCCATTTTAATGTCAAAACTCACTGCCAACATACATTCATCAAATAAGGAAACCTTCACCATACTATATAAAGAAATCGCTCTCAGATGCAAATGATAAGAATGCATGATTAAAATCCACAGTTGCAAAAGATGATCTTATAATGGGTTGTTTTGTACAAATAAAGGGGTGATTTTTCTTTCGTATTGTGATAAACCGTTTTATGACTTCTTATGACAGCTTATATATTTGGCAATAATTGGAACGACTTATTACATTATAGTGAAGACGTCTTTTAGCTATATTCCTGGGTACTATCTGAGTGAAGTGCATAGGTATGTGCTAAGAAGCAAGTTCTCTGCCGTAACCTGATTTCTTCAAAATGATTGTCTTCCCTCTTTTCCTTATATTTTGTATCTTTTTTTAGGTACACAAGTTTTTTGGCTGTTGCTGTCGGCATTATGCTCTTTCTAGTAACTAGCTTTTCTGATCCGGGGACTGTGAAGGCTGATAATGTTTCACGATATCTATCTGCTTATCCTTATGACAATATCATCTATACCGAGAAAGAATGTCCCACTTGTAAAATTCCAAAGTAGGTTCATTTCTTTGGTTTTGTATTTATTGATAGCCTCTTTGTTAACATAAAGTGTAATGGGGTTTTGCTTTTGTTCCAGACCTGCTAGATCGAAGCACTGCAGCTTATGCAATCGATGCGTTGCTCGCTTTGATCATCACTGTGGATGGATGGTTTGACCGACATCTCAATCTATTCTTTTCTTTGTTATTTTACTTTGTATTGCAAGAAGTTTTATGTACATAATGTTAAAAAAAATCTGAATCTCATTCAATATCTACATAATATGGTCTTATATATCGCAGAATAACTGTATTGGGGAGAAAAATACCCGATACTTCATGGCTTTTCTTTTATGGTGAGTTCTGCACTTTTTATCCGCAGCTAGTGATCTTTATTTTTCATCCAATTTACTTAGGGTGGTGATGTTCACTTTGACTCTTCATTTTGCTTGAACTATCCTTGTCTGACACAGGAACCGCCCCCTCGAATACATGGAAATACTTAGAAAGGGTTGAACATATCCATGTCAAACACATACACAGTTAAACACGACTCCAAGTAATATAACTAGGGGGCAATCACCCAACACTAGCAGCCATTTCTGTTAATTAGTTGGATCGTAGTCATTAACTATGACTGGAGCTTTTGAGCATCCAATTTCGTTAATATAAGCTAGTTATAAGTATAAAGGTTCTGATTAATTTTGGTTGGACTGATGATCAAAATCTAGTAATTGAGAAGTGCCTGCTTTTATGGTTTAATATAAATCACTTTTTTCCATTTGCGTGCTTGTTGGAGATTGAGAACACTGCTTATCCTTGTGTTCCAAACTCATCTGTGCTTGACCCCTCTTGGTAATATGAGTTACAGAAAAAGCTGCTTCTCCATTTTAGTGTCCGAAATTCATATTTAGCATTTCTTCAGGCATTTCCTTCTTTGCATTTATGGGACAATTGCTATTGGATTGGTTCTTGTTGGACGATTGAAAGAATTGCAAATTGTGTATGTTTTAACAGGTAAATCGATTTGGACTAATATTTTCTAGTTTCTTAAAAATCTATAGACTAATCATTAGATGTCGTTTTCTTTGTTTTTCCAGTTTACTATGGTGTGGATAATTCTATTCGCAATTTAGCTCCATATGTTGTACAGGTGAGTGTCATATATCTGAATTTTTGCTTAGGATTAATTGCTCGATGTTTGATTTCTTGTTTATTATGGTGTAGATAATTCTCTTCGCAGTTTATCTTCTTTCGAATTTAAGTAATCATTCGGTTTTTGCAGTGGCTATTAGACGCACATAACACCCAAATACTTCTTATGGTGTTCATGGGTGTAGTTTCTCTCTTGTTAGCGGGTTTCTTCGCATATCATGCTAATCTTTGTCTCACGAACATGACAACAAATGAGGTCAGATCTGTTTAGACCTTGTTCGGTAGTTTTTTACCTTACTCTGACATAAACCCGGAAATACTCATCTCTTCTAATGCATCTGAAATTACAGACCTTCAAGTGGCAAGACTACATAAGCTGGCAGAAGAAACTGATCGAAGCACGAGCGAGTACAGCGGCACTGAAAGCGAACATCGCCGGGTTGACTACTGAAGGAAAGCCTCGAGAGAGCAAATGTAAATCCTTCTTCAGACGGTCCCTTCTACAGGATACAGAAGCCGTTGTAAAGAAGAATGTGTATGATAAAGGGTTCTTTCACAATCTCTACGAGGTCGTTTTCCCGGTTTCAACAAGAGCATCATTTTTGCATACTAAATCGAAATCCGGCTAAAGCTTTGGCGACTGTTATTACATATTCATTCACTCAACTTCAGCTGTAATCCGTGCTTAACCTCCGTCAGTCGTATCATGTTGTCAGCCAGAAGTTCAAGATGGGATAATCTGATCGAAATCTCGAGGTTGGCATTTGGAGCATAGTCCATTTATACTGCTTCTTGATGGCTTAATGTTATTGTCCTTGAAAATGGGAATCCATACATTGTTACGTTTGTAAGATGAGCAACATTGGAGACTAAAGAAATTAAAGAGAGTCCACTTTCTGTCTTACTTTTTGGTCCTTTAAAAGAGCAAAATGGTAAAAAAAAAAAAAAAAAAAGTTCCATTTTTGTGTGCAATGCTTTTTAAATCGTACAAGTGTATGATTAAAGACGATATTCCTTTCTCGGTTCATTTTATAGTTTGTTTAGGTTGAATTCTGCTATAAGTCCTTGAACTTTGTGGAAGTTGTGGTTTTAATCTTCATACTTAATTTGATCAATTTTAGTACTTTTTGAATTGATCAAATTTTTTGAATTTTGAAATTTTAGTTTGATTCAAACAATAGCAGTTAAATCCTATTGGTTAAATTCAATTAATAGTCTCATACTATGCATACGATTGTAGATTTAATTTATATTCTTCAAATGGATCATTTTAGGTCTTTATGCTCCACTATTTTTTAAATTTCAGTCATGATGTAAGCGTCAATCACTAATCCATTAATTAAATTTTTAAAGAGTAATTTATGAAAATAACAAATTAACATGACATTACACATACGATATTATGTTTGTCGTATCGGATTTCGAAAATAGCAAAATTTAATGAATTTAATAATTATCGTTTGGTGAGGACTGGAATTTTAAAATTTGAAAAGTGCAGGGACTACAAATACCAAATTAAAGTACATGGATTAAATCTACAACTTTCACAAAATACAAAGACTAATAGCAGAATTTAACCTTTTGTTTACCGGTCTTTTTGAGTAACCATTTCATAAAAAATCAAAACCTAATAGACTTGGAATCAAGTCACAGGTGGTGTTCATTAACTTATATCCACAATACAAGTAAGAAGTTGGATATCTTGAATCTGGAATTTCCAGTAAAACAATGGTTGCTAATCCCTGGCAACTGCAAAATAACAACTAGTAGATGATATAATTAGTACCGACAAACAATGCTTTGGGGCAAATGGAGTTGCAGCGAGCAAACTGACCCCCGAAACCTTCGAGTTCGAGTAACATAGTCACTAGCACTACAACTCAAAACAATCTTCATTTAGATGATATAATTAGAACCAACTAACCATACTTAGGGGCAAATCGTGTTGCACAGAATCCTAGAAGTGATGTTGTAAAAACGACAGCCTTCGAGAGTTCATTACCGTTGTTGCAGATACCCTTTCTCCTCCAAGTACGTGACTACTTCCCTTGCCATAGCTCCCGGTGTCGGACAAACTCCGCCTTTCTGCTTTATTTCGATCTGAAAATAAGCAAAAGTGATTATCCATTTCCCACTGTTCAATGTCATAATTAGTAGCTTACATAGTCGATCAATAGACATACCTCACAGGTCAATGGCGTCTCGTAAGGATCATCTATGCCTGTAAAACCTATAATAAACAACACGATTCCCTTATTATAGTCCTTAAAGCTGAGGTCACTGCTCATGTACGTATGTATGTTGTTGGTGGGAGGGTAGAAAGGGAATAAGGAGGCAAGTTTGCGGTCAATGAATGTCCAAAGGCAATCTATCAAACCTTTAATCTTTCCAGCGCGTGCGAGCTTGTAAAGGCCTTTCGGATCTCTTTCTTCACACAATGTCAGAGGCATGTTCATGAAAACCTGCAAATATATATGTACAAGGAAAAAACATTTTCATTCAAGTAAATAAAAAGATGAAACAAATCAAGCGAAAAAAAAGGGTGTTTTGCCTCTATAAAGTTGGCAGCCGGCAACATAGCACGGCATGAATCTCGGTCTTTCCTGTAGGGAGATATTAGACTGGCAATGCAGATCAAACCAGCATCTGCAAACAGCTTTGCAACTTCACCTAAATATTAGTATTGCAGAAAACGTTAGCGACCCAACTCAAACAAGATGCATCAAAGAAGAACCATGCCTTAATCACACCTCCGGCTCTACCGAACTTGAGCTAAGATTTGTAGCTATACATACATTTATTACATTTCTTGGACGCCAAGCAAAATCATCAACTCTAGGAAACTCAGAGCATACGTACCAACTCTGCGTATATTTTCTGTTCGGTCTTCGGCCTTGAAACCGAGATCCTTGTTTAATCCGTGTCGAAGGTTGTCGCCGTCTAGTACGTAAGATAGATTTCCCCTTGAAAACAGTTCCCTACTTAATGAACATGCAAGTGTGCTTTTACCTGAACATGATTGAAGCAAAGTTCAAATCAAAGCCAAGAAAAGAGCAAATTGGAACATATAGGGAAAGTCCTTCGATATATAAACCTGATCCACTGAGACCTGTGATCCATACAACACAACTCTTTTGGTGAAGGAGTTTCTGCCTTTCAAGCTTCCCTACTGGGGATTCTTGCCAAAATATATTGGTTGAATTTCCGACCGTCGACATCTTAAGTTCTTTAGTTGTCTTTTGTCTCTCTATATAAATATGCATACAAACAAGTAGACCCAGAATTGTTAACAACCAGATAATCTACATATTACCCAATATTAAATAAACATTTCAACCCTTAAATGTTTCAAAGACTTTGCAGAAGACCCAAAAACATTACATCATCGTCCACATGAACGTACATGTAAACCAAAAACACACATTATTTCGCATATATATATATATATTCCAGGGAAACCACCCATCAAATGAAAGAAAGAGAAAAAAGTAATGGCAGGAACCTGAGAGAGAAAGAAACAAGGCTGTTGAAAGTTATATTTTGAGATGAAGTTAAATGAAACAAATGAGAGATAAACTGTGTGCTTTTTATATGAATGAAAGACGGCATGGTAGGAGCGGAGGTGAAGGCGGCATACACATAGGAAAGAAAAGGAAACAGTTTTTTTCTTTTTTTTCTGGTATTTTTTTGGTGAGAAATAATTTTTTTCTGGTATATTTTCATCCATTAATATACTGCACTATTATTTTTTTATACTTTTATATAAATTTTAATAGAAACAATTTAATAAAAATTTAAGACTTCAGCTTCTTAAATCTTTAATTTTGTAAGTTAAACCAAAGTTTCTTTATTATTTTTATATAAAATTTATTTTTAACTATCAGCATGAGATAAATTTATATGCAGTGGTTTTGATTAAAATGATAAATGCTAAAATTTTAGAGATAATAATGTATCCGAAAATATTTGCTAAATTATTTGGAAAATAAATAAATAAATAAATAAATAATACACTGTCTGTATTACTCACCCATAATATATTAGGTTGAAGTATTATTTTATAAATTTTATATAAAAAATATAAAAATAAAAACTATAAAATTATATTTATTATTTTTTAAAAAAATAGGTTTTAATCATTTTTTAATTAAGCTAGTATTCGTATAACTCATGATACTAACCTTGTTGCTATTTTAAGTTGTTTGTTTGCTAAAAAAGGAAAATTACACTAGAAGTGTTGGATTGTAATGACCATTATGGTTTGGTATTGCTAAAATTGTGCAAACAAATAAGGTTTGTTTATGTAATTCAGTTTCCCTATTTCTGCGGAGTTCAACTCCGTGAGTAATTCTACTATCTTTAATCATAAATACAAGTGATTCACACTCTATCACTCCTCAAGTATAGAGATATCACCTTTGTACTTACAGATTAAAAGACTCACCTCCAATCCTCCTCATGAAAAATTGGGCAGCAAACACTCAATAATGTTTACAATAACAGTTTGTACTATCTAACAAGATAGTTCTATAATAAACAGATTAGAATACACTCAAACAAACTCACATATAAAACCTAAACAAGCCTTAAGCATACATGAATTTCGGCTTGCTGACATAAAATATATGTGAATACAAATTAATTCATTGAAAATAACTATTACATAATTAACAATCAAAGCAAAATCAATTGAAGATATGTTCTTAAAAATCAGTAGCATTATATCGATCACATCTCCACATTCCAAAGATTTAATTAATTCACATGAAACCAATCCAATATTCAAATGCCAATGATTGTTTTTCATAGATGGACCAAAGTAGACTAATCATGGGTCAGGTCATTCGTTCAGACCCAACGGCCTGTCTGAAAAATGAGAGAGTTTAGACAAAAACATAGGTTCGAAAAATGAGTTTGAACAAAAAATAATGTCCATTTAGAAAACGGGTCAATCTTTGGGTAAGATTGTTTTGCCCGAGCCCGACCCGAACTTGGCTAAAATTTTTTCCTGCTACTGTTTTGCTACCATTTTACTATTATATTATTACTATTTTGTTGTTATTATTTAGATATTGTATCTCTTATTTCATTGTTAATTTTATTATTATTTAAAAGATATTTGCTTGTAAGTTGTAATTATCTTAGTATTATTTAAATATAAAGATTTTTTTTAATGTATTTTTAATTTGTTAGGAAACATTTATTTTAATATTTTTAGTGTATTTAATGTATTGTATTTTTCAAATTTATTTTTATATAAAAAATTTAATATTGGTGAGTCAGACTTGAGTTTAATATTTTTTATTTGGATTAAACTTGGACAAACTTTTAAACTTATTTTTTGAGCCAGCCCGAACCTTGACCTAAAAAACAGTCAATCTCGACCAATGTCAATAATTAAGAGTTTTAGGTACAATATAGATAAGTTTTTATAATATTAATAATTATAAATTTTATTTATTGGATATTTTGAATTACATTTTCATTTTTCACACATTCCCATAATTGTTTGTATAATTGAAATTTTAATGATAAAATTGTCAGATTTTATATTTTATTTATGTTGGAATAAATTAAAAAATTATTATTTATTTACTTAAAAACTTTTAACCTTAAAAATATATTAACAAAAGCAACATTCTAAATAAATATAATAGAGAAATTAAATCAATTAAAAACTTTACTTAAAAAAACTTGTTTATTAACTCTTTAATAATTCATAATTTTCATTTTTATTTTATTTATAAAAATTTGTGTTATTCATGTCTTCCATTAACTAAAAATAAATAATAGTTTCAATATACATTCTATTTTATTTTCTATTAATATTATTGAATATATTAAAAATTAAAATGTAATAGCATTTTAGAAGTAAATTTTTCTTTTTGAACATCATCCCCTTAAGCCTTAACTACTGAAACTACTAGTTGGATTCAATAAAATTTAATACACTACATTGAGCTAAGACCATAATTATCGGGTCAAAGAATCTCGCTAAACGATTTGCCTGAGACATTCAGCATATCCTATGTCACCTGCAAGTCAAATTACCATTCCTCCTTTACTGAGCTGCGCCCTCCTCCAGAACGCGAAAAAGAAAAAAGCCATTTAAAGAGGCGTAGATTTCGTTACCAAATCCATGAACCACAATGCAGTCGCACCTTTTGGTGGGACCCACTCCCATCCACGGCTTTCCCTCCTCCTTCTCCTTCATCGCCAACGGCGGCAACTCTTCCATCTCCGCTTCTCCGTTCAACGGAAGCTGGCGCCACCCTTACAACCAACACCCGAGCGAACATCGTAACCGCTGGGTCCCACCGCCATCATCATCGTTCACACCAGCGACTGGAATCAACGGCGAGCAGAACCATTATACAGTTCTCGGCGTCGCTCGGAATGCTTCCTCCGCTGATATCAAGCGAGCTTATCGACTTCTCGCTCGAAAGGTAATCATTTGTTGTTCTTTTTCCATTCTCAGTTACTTTAACTCAATTTAAGCTTGACTGTTGTTTTTTACACCGCCAATTGTTTTCAAGGTCTAAAATTTTCTTTTGTAAAATCTCGTGAATTAACTATTAAGAACTTTGTGAGCTAGAAATGATCATTTGTAATATGAGGCTCGAAAAATATCCTTTTTTAGAGCTACTCTGAGGTTGAATTTGTTATAACCGATGATTTATTTATTTTTGAAGCTATATGAATTACAGTGAACTTATTATGCTTCATGAAGGAAATTTATAGAAATAGATTCTGAATTTAAAAACTTTTCTTATACTATTAATTTTGTCGGGTTCTGCTCTCGCACGAAATCTTATCTTAATATATATTAAAATTGGTTTTTTCTTTGAATCTTTGGATAGAGTTCGAGAACATGAGGCACCGGTCGAGATCACTATATATATTAATATATATTAGTTAAGAAGTGTCTATGAAATGAATTTTGTTATGGTTCGTGAATTTTCATGTTTTGATGGCAGTATCATCCCGATGTGAGCAAGGAGTCACGAGCTAGTGAGCTATTCAAGAGCATCCGCCATGCTTATGAAGTGAGAATTCCTTTTCCTTGTTATCTCATGATTCATTGCTTGCTAATTTTTATTGTTACAATAAGTTTGAGAAAATGGTTGCTTTATATCGAGAGGATCTAGTTATGAACTTTGAACCAGCATAACTCATTGTAGCTTTGGGTAGATGTAGCCATGTAGGAAGAAAGACGTTAGTTCTTTTCAATTCTTGTTATCTATATTTGGACTCAGTAGAAATTTTGGGTTGAAAGCACAAAGTGTGTGTGTTTCAAGCTCGAATGTGGCCACTCTATGCAAAATTGAAGTGTAGGATTGTGTACAGTCTGGAGCTGCATTTCCGGCATCTAGCTTAACCCAACACTGAATAATGAGCTTCTTAGGAAGTAAAGAATGGGGGGAGAGTGCAAATGAGTGAAAGAGCGCTTTGGATTACTAATCCTAATACTTTCCTTCGAGTTTCTTAAGTATGAGTTATATATTGTCGTGAAATTTTGCTTCTTCTTGGGCTGTAATGATGGTTTTGTAGGCCATTGCAATGCTTCCACTAAGATGAGAAATTCTGATATACTTCTTTGGATGCACTAGCTTCCTTCGTCTCCATTTCCCCACTATTTTTCTTTTTTGGGTTATTATATTTCAGAGATCAATGATTGATTCTCTTAAGCATTTTCATTTCTGAACAGGTCTTATCTAACGAAGTAACAAGGATTAGGTATGATCGAACACTTACATTTCAAGAGGATGTTGGGAGGTCATACAAAGGAAAGCAGAATCATAGTTCTAAGTATGAAGATGGGTTTAGGATATATAGGTGGGCTGAACTCAAACGAAAAATGCAAGAAGAAAGATTCCGAAAACGATATGAAGTAAATGAGGAATATTCTTCCTTTTACGAAGAAACCGGTGATGAGGCCGACGAAGAAAGCCTCCAACAAGGGAGAGGGTCGTTTATAGAAGTTATAAAATCCGCTTTCATAATGCTGTTCTTGCTGCAGACATTTGGGTCTCGGTTTTCTCTCACCTTCAGCAGCCTAACGGCTCTACTCGATAAAAAGCTGGATGCTGGCTATAAGATCGGTTACGTAATTGCATGGGTTTTAGGCGGAAGAGGCGGCGTTTTGCTGACTTTATGTCTTTTGTTTGCGAGTTGGGTTTGTGGGAAAACCAGCAGCAGTGTGGTTGTTCTGGTGGTCATAGCCATGTGGGTTGGCTCTAATCTAGCAAGATATGCTCCACTCCCTCAAGGTGCCCTCCTTGCACTTTTATACATGTCTATCAAGCTTCAAGTTGATCTGCACTAATGTTCTTCATTACATTATCTGCAACTTCAACTGTTGATTTTGTACATATGTTTGTTTTATTGAAATCTAACACAAAGGGCAATTTGTTAGAAAGAAAATTTCAAGAAGGGGGATTTCTATTATTATATTCCTTACATGAATAGTAATACTTTTCTGTTATGTTACTCTGGTTCCAGCTCTTTGTTTTTCTTGAAATACTAGTCTTTGATAGACCAACACTCTTATCCTATGCGAATCCGGACACGAGTGAATTCGACTTTCAATTTCTATTCATCAAGTCATGAAACAATTTTGTTGGAAATTTCAATTATTCTGGCAAAGATCATACTTGGATAGATTGCATTCATGACAGGGTAGAGATCCAGAACTGTATTTCATCTCTTTACATTCCAGATTCCCCCATTGCAGTCACACATATTCCTAGACTAGTTCCAAGTTTGAATTGTACAACATTTACGTTCGAGATTCGTGCAGTCAATGTTCGAATCTTGACATTTGCAGAGTCGATATTTCAATCTCTTTTCCTATTCTGAAAAGCTTTTTAACAGCTCTTAACTTTTTCATCTTTCTTCAATTTCTTGAAATTCCTCCACAAATACTTCCCACTAGCCATGTCAACAAACACCCAGAACCCATTCTGAACCATCTGAAATCCAAGAAAATCAAAGTATGGAACAAAAACCAGAAACCAAGAAAAGAAAATGAAACATTTCTGGCATATACCCTTTTGGAACTGAATTCTTGTTTTTCTTTGGCAACAATCTTCCCAGAATCCTCAGAAATTACATTGCCATTGTCGTTGCCTTCATCGTCAATATTGGATGATGAATGTGCCGTCCTCCATGATACATATCCGGCTAAAACCGCTGAGAGAAACACCAGCAAGAACCTCAGAGGACACATTTCTCCTTCGTTTTTAATGACAGATTGGATTTGTTAAGAAACTAAAGAAAGACAATGGAAAGAAAATGGAGGCATGTTGTCCTTAAAAGCAAGCCTACGGATTGGTTTGGGCATATTGTTGTATGGTATAATAAAATCTATAGTGGCATACCAACTACATTAACGATTGGTTAGAATTCTACCTTTTCTAGTTGTGTTTTGTATGAAAAGAATATATACCAAACTAACTCATAGCTTGGGAGTCCCAACATATAACCCAAAAGAATTGAAAAAGATAAAAATATTCAACCTCCCAATTCTCTTATTTCTGTTATGATATTTAATCTAAACTACTTGGAAAGCATAGAAAATTTAAAAAAAAAATTATTTTTCTAGATTTGGTCTTATCTTGTTCAATTTTTTTTTTTCATGGGTGTTTAAACCGAATTAAATTGATCAATCGGATCGATTGAATCAAGAATCGATCAAAGTATTGGTCCAAAAAGCGGCATAAAAATGATTCATTTACAAATTAATAAATAAATTTAAATTGGATTAAAAAAAAAATCGATTGAATTGTTTTCTAAAAAATATTTTAATTATTTAATTAATTGAACTAACAAACTAATAATTTAATTATTTCAATCACCAATCCAA
This sequence comes from Kokia cookei, assembly GCA_039519145.1. Lineage (NCBI taxonomy): Eukaryota > Viridiplantae > Streptophyta > Magnoliopsida > Malvales > Malvaceae > Kokia > Kokia cookei. The sequence continues at coordinate 35,419,990 of CM076910.1, forward strand.
TTTTTAAAAAGGTTGATTTTTTATTTAAAATGTAATAAAATATTAAATATAATATCTATAATTAAGTTAATTATATATATATACATATATATTAGTCTTAACTTCATGTGGATGTCACTGTTTATACTCATTGCATCTTTTGTACATGGATAGAATATGCAATCCAAATTTTAATCTAAACTTTTCATCAACATATTTTGGCTCAAGAATTCAACCCCAAAATAATAAAATTAAAAGTATTTTTTCGTCAATTTATGAGGTTTTGACGTAATTAGTAAATACCAAAGTTTCAATTTTAAAAATTCAAATTCAAGTCTTATTATCCGCAATTATAATATAGTATATTACTACGTGTGGATTCTACTCAATTCCTCATTTGCTATATTGTGCATATATTATATTTATAGTAAAACATATTTTGTATTAGTGAAACTTTAAAAAAAACCTTTGTTTGTTAGATTTGGTTAAATAAATATTAAAAAAAATCACAAAATAAAAAATATTAATAAAAACCAGTTAGGTTCTTCAAAATTGGGTTTTTAAAAATTTCAGAACCGGTTTCCCACCTATGTATATAAACTCAAGACCAAAAATACAAACAGCTTTCAAAATTTGATCCTTGAATCATTATTTTCTCTTTATGGACCAAGTTAAACTAGCTATGTTACTATATGACTCTTTGTTTTTCTTAAAATAATTCTATCTGAAACCTGTATCCGACACATATCGGATATGAATATAGAAATACCCGTATCCGATACATCGGATATGAATATAGAAATATAAATATGACCCTTTAAGGAACCTCGAAGTACATAAAAGAAACAAAAAAGTAAAACATACTCATGTCGGATACATATTTGTATCGGACACACCCGAGTCCAGAACACATAGATGTATACTTCAGAACTAGCAGACAGTTCGGCCATAGCAAATTGATGCAAGGTAAAGATTTTTTGCCCATTTTTCCTGTAAACATAAACAATCGTCACATAAACATCAAACACATATATAATCAAAGAGAAAAGAAGCAAGCAACCATATTATTCAGATTCGAATGTGTGACTGAATCTGGAATATCTACAAATTTTCTAAGCTTTTTGACGTCCATGTCCAAAAAAATGACGAATATGGGTGTCGGATGTGGATACTTTAAGAAAAACAAAGAATATAAACAGCATAGGCAAGCAATACCCACCTTTACATGGGTGCTTGGGAAGGCGGATGTGCGCAGAGTTTCCTGAGTTTCATCCATCATTTTTCGTTTTGGAATGCTTAGTATGAAGGCAGCTTGATCTGCGGTTGCAGCCATAGATGTTATTCTGTAACCACTCTCCCATCGTCGATGTATTCCTTCACTTGGATACAAAAAGTCAAGCTCCACAACCTTGAATCATGAATTAAATATAATACAAAGTATAAGCAGCTGCTTTGGAGAAATCAAGGGTAGTGGAAAACCGAAGACATACGTAAAGATGAAAAGGAATGAATACCTGATCGGAGAATCCAGAGTTCCTTGACATTACCACACCCCAGCAACTCCCAGCAGTTGTCATTGAGGTTACATGAAAACCTTCTTTCCACTTCTTATTTATCCATTTGAAGGGGAAAGATTCGCTCAATTTGTATGACTGTTGAGTGTAAGGAGTCCCTACAAAGTTGCGGAATTTTATAAAAGTTATCAAATATGAATACATCTGACATAAGCATTTTCATTTTTTCCCAAGTGTTTCTATGTATTTAGAGGATCTTTGAAGGATCCTCATACACACATCCGAGTTGTGTTGGAAATGGGTTTTAAATACGGCTATTTCAAGAAAATTGAAGAATCCGAGTAACATAGGTGTCTTGAACTTCCAGACCAAATTGTAAAATAAGAAGTTACCAACCTTTTGACATAACAACCAAGGAACTTCCATTATTTGCTCCAGCTATTGAACTAATATAGTAGTTCTTTTCCCATTGTTCCATAATCCAATCCTAATGAAATCCAATAAGTATTGAATGAGCAAGTAAAAAGAATGTATGCAATCTGCACACAAAAATAACAGGAAATAGTACTTTTGAGTAATTTTCCAACCTTGTGCAGAAAGACGGTTGACAATTCATAAACCTGGGACGAGAAACCAGTTCCCGCATCCATGATCAGGGCCCAGAGATTAGCAGCCGACACCACACAACTAATAAATAATCCATCTTCATTACCCTTTTCTACATGCTGGCGCAACCTTGAATCTGCTACATTGTAGTGATATCTACAATTTCGATAAAAAGTTAGGGGTTGGATAAACACCATTCACAAACTAACTCAAGATGAGCAAACGCAAAACAAGTTTCACAACTCATGGTTCAGTATCATATATTTTGAGCAAAATGCACCACGAAACAAATATCAGATAGTGGCAGTCTAATTTTAATAGACCAAGGTCAAGTTTGAACAACCAGTGATTATGAGTACAAAGGTTTTATGATCAATGGCCTAACCGGTGAGCCTTGCGGACAGCTCGGTTCATGGACATGTTTATAAGCTAGTGAAATGCTAAAACAATTCACATTAAGAAAAAAAGGAGCTTGTAGTTAAATTTACACGTGCTCAATATCAAATATAGCTATTAGATTCAACTATAACTATATATTGCTAAAATATACTGTGAAGATTCGCCTAAGGGGCTTGCTTTTATATACAGTTAATAGAGTTTCCAAATATGCTACTGTGATGATGAAAACATGATGAAATTAATGCACTGTGGGAAATACATAAAAGCAAATGTTGATCATTCATACCACTCGGATAAACTAGCAACAACATCCCAAAGTCAAGATTGAGCCAAATGTTTGAGCAGAATGGAAAAAAATGGAAATTATATTTAACAAGAAAATGCAAAACTTTACCTTTGCTTCATAGGACAACGTGCATTGTAAACCGAAATCCACTGAGTAGCAGGACTACCTAGTCGTATTTTTTTTTTGGGTTGCTCATCTTCTTCTAAATTAATGACCAGTCTTCCTCGCTTTTGCCCAACCTATACAATAGACGACAGCAAAAAGGTTTAATTGAAAAGGCTATCCAGTCCAATTTAATTGAAGGAATAGATATAAAAACCACCTTAAGAGCTCCATCGATTCTGATCGGTCTCAATGGAGTGCATGGTTCAATTAGGCTCTCAAAGAAGGATATAAGCTTCGCATAATTGGGCTCTTCATCAAATTTCATAATTGTAACAGCCTCAAGGAACTGCTTAAACGGGGCAGGACAAAAGCAACACATCAACTCTGGAGAAGTGGCCATCTTTTTCTTGCAAACCAGAAAACTCTTGTTATCACCCTGTAAAGCTCCAGACAAAAGGCAACATAGTTCAGAGGAAGTAAGTAAATCAGATTAAGTAAATCCTTAATCGAAACAACAACACGAACCTGATAACCCTGCCATGGTAACCGTCCTCTTATTAGAAATATCAATGTGTATGCCAATGACTCAAGGTCATCCCTACGACTTCCAGTCCGACCCAAATGCGCATGCACACTAGCATACCTGATTGTTCCCCTGATAGAAGAAATACCAGAAGGGCTAAGATATTAACACCGAGCATAAGCAGTAAGTGGCGACACTTAAGAACTAGGTCTACGAACCTGAAAACATCCGGCCTCTGATCATAATCAACATGTTGACCAGACTGTGCATCTTTCCATCTTGAAGCTGATTGGTTGGAAGGGAAGAAAACACTAACAGTTAACCATAATGAACTCATGCCTGAAACCTTGGAAAGAACATACAGTTAAAGGGGATGAGATAACTCAAAAGAACATACCTAAACCAAGATCAATAAGATATAGCTTCTTCTCATCAGCTGATCCAGGTAGACCTAGTAAAAAATTCTCGGGCTTCACATCTCCATGGACAAACCTTTTTCAAGCAGATGACAGAATATGACAGTCAGTTGTGATTATGCAAAATAGGAGGCCGAATCCAATAAATTTTAGAAAGTTATGATATGACCTACCCCTTTAAATGAAGCTTTTCAAGAATTGATATTGCCTCCACGGCAATGCATGCAGCCATATTTGGTGACATCCTGTCATAGTACAACATATTACCAAAGTTGAGAGAACATAGTAGATACATGTATACATGCCTGAAAAGGTATGACAGAGGAACAAAAGAAAAAAAGATTCTATTATTTCTTACGATTGTCCTAGAGAATTCCAAACATCCCATAGACTGGGACCAAGCATATCCATCACCTGAAATATTCAATAAAATTCTTTATGATTAAGATACATTAGGTAATTTTGGAATAAAAACACTAAGAAGCTTGAAATCAAAACTCACAAGAATATAGAAGTCTCCCTGGCGACCCTTGTAGTGCACAGAAGGAATCCCATAACACCCATTTAGGGAACTTTTCATTTGATTTGGAGATTGAAACAAAAAATGTGAGAAGTTAAACAACTGCAGTAAAATATGTAGAAACAAAAGCTTGCTAAAAGTTTGATGATTAAAAACACCATACTTGTACACTTGCCACTCATAAGGTGGACCATAATTGCAACCTTTACTGTTCCGATGCTCAAGCTTCAAGGCCACCTTCAATGAAACAAATCTTACCACATTAGCTCCCAAGTGGTTTGATGTGGAAAAACCTTTAACATGAGCACAAGTTTCTCAGAAATACCTCAATTGCCTCGGGTCCAATTCTATCATTACCACCACTTGTCCTTTGGCCAACATAAACTTGGCCAAAACCGCCCTTACCCAATCTCCTTTCTAGCCTATATACAGGAGAATTACACACTTGTACCTGCAAGGAGTAACCAAAACAGTATTCAGTCAAGAGCTTCCCCAAGGTGAACAACTTAATACTAGGAATGTTTTACGGTAAAAGTCTTGGAATAGAAGACAGACAACTGGAATCCATATGACTCGATGCTAAAACATTCATCACTTTCACGCAAAATCAACACAAATAATTATTCGAATAGTTTATAAAATGCTTAAATGAAGAATCACTAGGTTCAGAATTGTATTAATAACACAGTTGTTAGTAAGATAGTACTTCGCTCTTAGTTTAAGAACATACTAGGAAAAGAATCTCGTATTCAGACAGTTCTTTTTCCCAAAGAGGGGCTTACCAGAACAAGCAACTTAATACGGATAATTTAAATAATAAATAACTGTATTCAACAATAAAGGAAAGATATAGTATGCAATATGGAGCTACCGTTTCAGGAACAGGGGTGGTGCTAGCTTCTTCTTCGACTCCGACTATTTTGTCAGCACTCCGACCCTCCATCGCAATATCTTTATCTGCTGCTACTTCTACTCGGTTGAAAGCAGGTCCAGCGGCAGCCAAAGGTTCAGCCTGAGGAAGAACCTGACAAGGCTCGGGATCTAAATCTATCAACCTAATGCCCCGGCCTCTACCAGCCGCTGTTGGCCTTGTGGGTACCGCCGCTGAGGGCCCTTTGGCTACAGCAGCAGCATTACCCCTTCCTCTTCCACCAACTCTCCTCCTGGTTCTATTTTGAGCAGGCAGAACCCAATTCTCCGCTTGTTCAGCCGGTTGAGGAGGTGGCTGAAGATCATCAAGGTGTTTCAATCTCCGGGCTCCACTTCGCAATTCTGGCATCCTCACTGCGTGCAATTCACATGCCACTTAGTTCCCTCAGTTCCCCTCCGAAATCCTGTGAGAAAAACTTTAACAACCTTACCGATATAGAAAGTAATAAACACATGTCTCGTAAGCAAAACACTACACATTTGGAAAGCTCATATAATCCATAACTAAATATTTAACCTTTTTTGAGGTACCCTTCCACAAATAACCAAGATTTACAAAAATTTAACCTATCATGACATTACCAGATATCAAAACTATACACAATAATAACACAATTAGAGAGCAATTTATCAAATTAAGGAAACAAACAATTGTTACTATAATCATCCACTAAGAAGCTATCTCAAAGAAGATAAACCAAAAGGAATACTTTTAGCAATTAATCAAATACCCTTCAACAAGAAATATATTATTTGCCAAGTACCAAATATCTATTAAGTAAAAGTAGCTAAAATCATACAAAAAAAATCAACGCAATTCACACTTCATAGATCATCGATAATTTACAATGAAAAAATAAACAACAAAACTGTGAGTTCATTATATCCATCAAAAGGGAACAACAAAGCTCAATCAACAACATTCATATTTCACTCATCACCCCCAAAAACTGATTTAAGAAATACAAAATTTTAAAACTTATACATAAAAAGCAACCGTTTATATAATCAGTTCAAATCAGATTCTCAGTAACCAAACAATTCCGAAATCCGATCATTCAACTTTTCATCAAAAACATATAATCAAAACTAAAACTTATCATCAAACAAGATAAAGCAAGAACTCACAGATCAAATATCCTCAAAAGAACTTGACGGGTCTAGCTCAGATCCTTAACGATATGTTCAGATGATACATTTGTTGGGCTTAATTTTAAAAACCCAGATATAAAAATCAAGACTTCGAAATAAATAAATAAAAACCAGTCTTGTTCTTTGAATTATTGCGGTATGAAGATAGAAAATTATTCCAAAATTTAGGGTAACAAAAAGAGGCAGAAAAATAAACTCTTTTTTGAGAGATTGATCGATTTGAAATTTAAGAGAAGATAGAGAATAAGAAAGTTTATTAGGTGGAGATTTGGGTGAGGATCTTTTACGTATCAAACAAAAAGGAAAAAAAAAAACACAAGCTTAAAATCATCTAAAAAGTAATATAATATATATATATATATATATATATATATATATGTTCTATTTTTTATTTTTTTAATGGTAAGTTCTACTTTTCAATAATAATATGATCAAATCTAATTTTTAAATAAGTATTTTAAAAAAAAATTATTTTCCAATATTCTTAATAGGTTGAGAAATAGATTTTATGAAGGAAAAATAATTTTTAAATACTAATTAATGTATGGTTCCTTTTTTCCAAAAAAAAAAAAAAGAATAAAATAAATTGTGTAGTATAATTATATTTTATGTGAATAAATAAAATAAAATATGATAGACATGAAATGTGGAAACATAGTAACCAAAAAAAGATTTTGTATTTGTGGACTTATAATTTACAAAGGGTCAAAGGCCTTACCCTTTACAATATTATTACTATAATAATACAAAATTAATTATTTTAAATGAATGGACATAAATATAGGGTTTGAGTTTTTGAATTTATCAATTGACCCAATTACCAATTTGGGTGATTCAAATAACTGATTTTCCCCTTCCTTTGGGTTGGTTTGGCTACCATTCAATTCTTTTTCTTCTTCTTCTTTAGTTGTCATTTATTCATGAAGTGTGACAAATTTAAATATTAAATAGTATTAAAATTTATATTCTTTATAATTCAATTTTACTAAAATATATTTTTATTGTATAATTTAAATTTAAATTGGATTGAATCCAATAATAATTATTTATAAAGAAAATAACGTTGAGAATAAAAATAAAAGAATGGAATGCAAAATGCTTAAAATATTTATAAAAATAATATTTTTGGATAAATTATAAAAATAGTCAATTTTTTTTTTGTTTCAGATTACATTTTAGTCGCTTATGTTTGAAATGTTACATTTTAGTCGCTTACGTTATCATTTTGTTATGAAATAGATACTTTGTTGTTAAGTTTTGTTACGTCCCAAACAACAATACTATGTGACAGTCCAAATAGATTTTAAATGTCAATTGGGATGAGAATAATTTTTTTCGTCAACATAAAAAAGAAAATTAAAAGAAAAAAGAGACGAAATATCTTTCTTTTCCAGTTCAATGTGTAATTAATTTAAAATTTTCAATTAATTAAATTTATTTAATTAAAAACATTTTCTTGTCTCAGTTGGACATTCAAGTTGGCATTTAAAACTCATTTGATTACCATGTAGGATTATCGTTAAAGAGATAACGAAGCTTAATGACAGAGTGACCACTTCGTAACAAATGATAACATAAGTGACCAAAACGTAAAATTTCGAACATAACAAAAGTGACTTTTTATTTACTTGTTTTCTTATGAGTGTAGTATCACGATTTCTAGTTTTTGTTTCTTAATACAATACCTAGAACCAAGCATAGCCCCTCTCCGACCCTTAAATAAGAAAATAATGCATTTCAGCATACTCAAACTCACGTTCTCTTACATTGATAAGAATGCCAATGTCAACTAAGCTAAGACTCAATCAGCAAAAGCACAAATTTTATTTATTTATTTATTGGCTTCTATATGTGTATAGTATCATGATTTCTAGTATTTGCTTTTTAATACAATACATAGAATTACTCTTAGTCCCTCTTTAACTATTAAATAAGAGGATAATATATTTTAACACACTTGAACCTATGTCCTCTTATATCGATAACAATGTCAATACCGACTTAATTAAGACTCAATCAACAAAAACATAAATATTTAAAACACCATTTTCTAATATTTATATTAAAAAATGGCTATGTATTAATAGTATGAAAATTAACTAATTAAAGAAATCATTGCTTTTTATAGTTAACAATTTGGAGTATGCTTGCAAATAAGGGGAAAAAACATGTGTTGTAATCAAATTTCGTAAATTTACTTCATTTTTGTTAAAGAAGGTGGACAACATTGATTGTGGATTGTGTATAAATAACTCTCTGCATATTTGTGTAATTTGGAGCTTTATATTCAACATATTATCATATACAAATATAATATGAATATGAAAGTATGATTTTGTCGATTGAATTTTAATTCGATTGATATGAGTACTGTTGTCAATGTAGAAAGATGTCGGTTTGAATGCATTGAAGCGTACTATCTTCCTATTTATGGATTGGAAAGGGGTTACGAATTGTTCAAGATATTATGTAAAAAACCCAAATATAATCAAAACTTATAATGAAATTATTAAAAAAACTATGAAAATATATTTAAAAGTATTGAGCATATAGATATGTCTAAAATTAAAAATTTAATCGAATTAAGCAAAACTCTAAAAAATAAGTTCAAGCTTATTCATTTTAAAGTTGGAAGTTCAATTTGAAATCGATAACGAAAAACATTATTAATATTAAATAAATTTATTTTGATTGAATTTGAAAAATTAAAAATTTTCAATAAATAATGAATAAAAAGCAACCCAATTAAATTCACCAAAAAATTAAAATTCTTTAATGAAAATTAAAAAAAAAAAAACCAACTCAATTAATTTCACAAACTGGTGTGAAGGAAAAGATCGAGTGCTGCATGCTTAAACCTAAAACCCCACTCTGCCAAAGAAACAAATCCCCTTTGTCGGCGGCTGCCCCTGTTTCTGCTTTTGCCAATTTAGGGTTCTTTTAAGCATTTCCTTTCTTTATTATTGTAATTTAGGATAACGATGATAGTTCTCGGTATTTTATCAATTGTTACTTATTATTTCAGTCATCATTCAGTGCTAAGTAATTTAGATTTTTTTTTTTGATGTATTTCAAATTGTTTCTACAAATATTGGTTTATATTCAAAAAGAAAAAAATCGATATATTGAAACGTCTCACTAATATATTTATAAGCCATCATTATAAATTGTAAATAAATTTTAATTAAAAATGATAAAAAATTATATTTAAAATTTAATAATAAAATGAGACACTTTAAATATAATTAAAAAAGGAAAATTTTTGAACTAAAAGTTTTTATTTAGGGATAAACCTCAAAGTTATACATTAATTATGGTTTAATGTGTAATTGTATACATGAATTTTGATTTTGTGTAATTTTATACATTAAATTTTGATTTGATTCAATTCTTGTAAATTATTAACATAATTATTGATATAACATCATTTTATGTCAATTTATTGCATACATAAATGATTATATTTAACTAATATTAAAATAAATTGATATATTTATTTTTTTAAACGTATATGATTAAATCAAAATTAAAGTTTTAAGAATATATTTGACCCACAATTAGAGTTTCATTTGTATAATTACACTAAATTAAAATTCATACATACAATTACACATTAAATCAAAGTTCACGTATATTTTTTAGATTTATCCCATCTTACATTAATAAATGGAAAGTTTGCTGATATGGCATTGTTAGAATAATGCCAGCTGGCTCCATAAAACGTTGAAACGTGTATAATTGATTACAATACATTAACTACCCTAAATATTGCTTTACCATAACAAAGCTAAATCTTCGTCTAATTACATTAATCAGTCCATATAAATAACTACCATTCACATTTGGTTCATTCGAATTTTTTATTGTTAGTAAATTTGATCGTGAGTTAGGACGATGCAAAAATTTTAAGTTTGTTTTATAGATTTGGACACGAAAATGAGTTTAAAATTTTGTTCAAGTCGAATTCTGTGTATTGGTCTGATAGGCAAAGGTGTTTATTGTTCTCGGTGTGATTTGAATTCGAATCGTGCTAATCGCTGTTTGTAATCCATCAAAAAAATTTTGTTCAAGCCCAATCCGAATAAAAAAATGCTAAATTCAAGTCTGGCTCGGCCTGACAATATTAAAATTTTTCATATTATTTTTTATATAAAAAATTTTAAAAAATATAATAGATCAAATACACTGAACATTAAAATAAATGTTTCTCGACTAATTGAAAATGCATTTAAAAAAAGTTTTTCTACTTAAATAACACTAAGATAATTGTAACCTAGCAAACAAAATCATTAAAATAATAACAAAATTAACAGCAAAATAAGAGTTATACAATATTCAAACAATAACAATAAAACAGTAATAATATAATAGAAAAATAACAACAAAACAACAACAGAAGTTTTTTTAACTGGACCCCAGACTAAAAAAATTTTACTCGAAATCTAATTTATTTAAAAAATAATTTTTTTTTTTCAAACTTTCAAATTTATATTTTTATTCAGGGTCTCCACCTTTTGATAATTCTTTGAGCCTATACAAATGTTTGAGCTCATTATCAGTTGTAATTGTTGGTATGCAGTATGTACACCGTTCTTATCTAATTGGAATATATTAAAATCTTTTCTCGAAATCATAAAACATTGTTCATTCTTTTTTAATTACAGGGTACAAGATAAGGAGGTCCTTTTAAAAGAGCCAGTTCAATGGCTTCAACTAAAAGCAGTGGGTTTTACTGGTATAAATTCTCATATGTAAGAATTTGATTCACTCTTTTTCTTTTTTTTTAAATTCTCTAAATTAGTTTATTATTTTATTTGATTATTGCATAAATTATTGAATGTCAGAATTTATTTCACTCGTGAAAATTTAGAAAGGAAAACCACAGGACAAAAGATTTCACTACATACTCATAAATTATAGTTCTTCACTTGAAAAGTTTTAACGCTCTCTATTTTCTCTGTACAAAAACCTCTACAAATCTCTCCCTTAAATAGAGTTGTGCTTGTTGCAATACGTGTAAACCTGAATGAGAAGATTCAAATTGATGGAAAGCTCCAACTGGTGGAATATGAATCTCTACCAAACATTTGTTTCGAATGTGGATGTCATGGCACCTGAAGGAGAACTGTCGTATGACTTGTGTCGTGGAAGAAGAAAATAAGAAAGTTGAAAAGAAAGGGCACCTGAAGGTCCAATGGAAGAAACTGATGGAGGTCGAAAATCTTTGACTTTAGATGATAACAGAGAGGAAATCGAGGCATAGAAGCAGGAAAGACCAACATTAATTGGAATATGTTGGGAGTGATTTGGATAACTCCAGATTTAAGTGATGTGCAAATCCACGTAGATATCAGTTGAGGCACATCTAATATTTCCTCAATTAGTAGAGGTGATGTTAATGTGTAGGATTCTAATGCCTTAATTTTTGAAGCAACTTGGTCGAAAGTAGTGGATCCAAAGCCGGCCATTAAGAGCCTAGAAGAAATACTTGAAGTGGCCTGTGAATAAACTACCAAGGAGGAGGACTCGATCAAGGGCTGGATTTAGTAAGAGTTTTTTTGTCCGAATCATATTGAAGTGGGCACTCCTTCAAGCTTTGTGTTAAACAAAAATAAAAACAGAGGGCACAAAAGTTATTTTGATTTTTTTATATTTGTGGAGCTTAGCTCATTAAAAAATATTCATTATTTTCAACATTTACAATAAATAATTTTAAATCTATCATACACCTGTGACAATTTCCTTACTTTTGCATTTTGAAGTCAGATACTCTCACCATTAAATTCACCTCTATGAATTTAGTAAGTAAAACCACAAAACTACAGGTTAAGTATTATATCACTTTGTACAATAACATATATAAGTCTCTCAATTATATAGAATATTTTGAAACTTACTAACATAAAGAAGATCTATCACAATCTCTATAAAACAACTACTATATAAGTTGAATACAATATAATAATGGATAACGTAAACATGGACTCTTGGCAACAAAAAATGCAATGTTTCAATTCAATTCAATATACACGATTCAAGAGATTAGATAAAAATGGTTCGATCCTCCATATATGTTTTTCAAGTGATATAATTTTTATTGATGGGTTAGATATAATCCACATAATCAATATAACTCTTAATTCTTGTTCAATAAATTGCCAACAACACAAATATGACAATAATCTCAACTGTCGGAGTTAGCTAGTGGGTATTCCCTCATACACTCATTCCTCCTTTCCATATTTTTCAACAAATCATTCAAAACCCAAAAAGTGAGTACTTTTGACAGAACAAGAAACTTAGTGGTAAAATTCTCTGAAAATATCGACCCGAATTCGGGTTGCAGCAAATAGTAAAGCGAAGATGAGAGATGATGAGGTTTTGCTTCTTGTACATTCTGGGTCCTCGACTTCCAGCCAAATCAATTGTCTTCTTAATAAGATACTTTGAAGAGGCGTTTATAAGGTGTGCATAAATTCCTTGCCAAAGGTTTGATGAATTTTACAGGAAGTGCCAAGGATTTGGTGTTTGTAAATAATGCAATGATGAGCAAAGAGGTAGAAGGGCTTATCTTGTCAACTTGCAATGTTATAAAGAAACTGAATTATAGGTTATCTCGGATAGTAGAAGCTTTTGGGTTTTCTATGAGTTTTCTAAGGATATCTGGATTATTTGAGATTATTCTATTTTTGTGATAATTCTTATTAAACCATCTTTGATTTGTTTATTTAAAAATATATTTCATTGATTTGAATAAAAATTCTTTCGATTTGCTTCAATAATGAAGAATATTTATGGGGAAATGGAGGTAGAGCATGGGTCCCAACTATTGTGTTCGCTTTCTTCTATGTGCAATGATAAGACAATGAGTGTCATCTTAGAGCAAGTTAAGTTATTGTCAGAGTTGATTCAAAGAAATTAGACAAAACGTTTATTAGATGTGATAAATTGATAGATGTTGTCAAAGATTGTTTCAATATTTTTTTTTGTGGATTGTTAAGCCTATTGAGTATGATGTTTAAGTAAGACTATAAGACTGAACTTTTTTGACGATGCCATGGAGAGATTGTGTGTCACCATATTTTTATAATGATCAATTATTTTGATGAAAGGTCTAAAATGATTGTTAAACATATAATATATAAATTATTGATATTTTCACATTTTATGTAAATATAAATATAAAATATTTTAAATATGTAAAACAAATATTAAAAATTGATTAAGCTTTAATTTAATTGACATTGTTATTATTGAAACAATTAGAAAAAAATGAGTTTGAGAGTATTTTAAGCACAAATTCTCATTTGCTTTAAAGGGGAGAAAGGATTTTACGAATAGAAATAAGTTTAGTATAAAAAACAAAAAAATAATTGTTTTTAGTGAATTAACCAAAATCCGAACAACAAATACGATTATCATTACTCGGATGGAGTTAACTCTTCCTCCCAACATGACCGGCAAAAACAGGTAACTCCCACAGCTTGACCGGTTAAAAGAGTCAACGTTTATAACTTAGGGTACATATGTCCCTCGAAACACCTGCCTCTCTATCTGTTATAAGCCGATCTCTGACAAATCTAATTTTCGCACCAGATCCTATCAGTAATTTCTCTCTTTTATATAAGAATTCAAATAAAAACCTATATAAGCACCTCTTTTCAAACATTTCTCTATTTATCCTCTCAAATTTCCCTCCATTTCGCAGCTTTATTGTTCGTAATTTCATAAATTTTTTTAATGAAAAAATAGTGATTTTTTTTTTGAGATTTGTATCAAACAGTGATCTGTTTTTGTTTTTGGTTTTTGTTATTTCATTCATTTCCTCCTAAGTTTCGTGTTTACCCTTTAAAAACTTCAAATTTTGTTTTAGGGTTCAATTTTATTAGACTTGTGTGAATTTCGATCTGTTTTTTTCCCTCGGTGTTTTTAAGAGGAAGTCCATAGTCTTTTTGGAGGATTTTTTTTTTTGGGTTAAGGAACGAAAAAGCGATGGCAGAACAAGGTGGCTTGGAAGGGAGCCAACCAGTGGATCTTTCCAAGCACCCATCTGGCATTGTTCCCACGCTTCAGTAAGTCTCCTTTTTGCCTCTCGTCTTTGTATTCTGAAATGTATACGTTTTCTTTGTGCAATAAATTTATATGTATGCGTAAGATTTGGTTGAACAGAGTTTCGCGATGGGATGATCTTTTAGGTGTAATGGAGATGTGTTTTCAATTAAATCGTTGGGTGGGGGGGGGGGGGAGTGCTTTTGGGATATGGGTGTTTGAGTTTTTGGTGAATTTCTAACTTGAATGGGATGTTATTTGGCTGACCAGAGTTTGTGGATGATATCTTGTATTGCAGACCTGTAGTCAATTAAATCATTGAAATTGAAATATTTTTGGAGCAAATATATTATGTGTGTGTGTGTATATATATATATATATATATGTCAATTTTTTCTTTGAAATGATGAGAGGGAGTTTTGAGATGGGTTTTGGTTGTATTTTGGGAAGAGAAATGGTGAATCTAGGGGCCATGATATGTCAGCTTGTGTTTTTTGTATATGTTGAAAAGCTATGGCTTAAAATATGCTTCTGTTGAGAACTTTAATCACAATTAATTTTAATTTGTAACGTAATAGTAGAAAGCTTTAATTCGATATCATTGGAGTAACATTGTGTTATGTTTCATTTGATGCGCTTGATATAGTAAAAAAGTTTTGTAGATTTCTTTGGATTAATTTTGATATGAATGATAAACAAATTACATCAAATATGATTGTGCAAGCTTAGCCCACTAGCCAGCAAATGAAATCAAGCTCATCTGGTTTAACCATGTATAAAACTTGAGTCTTGTTCTTAGTTAAACCAGCCAAACACATAAATTGCACGGGGCTTGACTTGTTTTTGGCTCGGTTACTCGTCATTAACTGATCTTAACAGATGTAGGAAACTGTTGCATTCAGTAAAATCTCTTTATTAACAATTCAGATTGAGTGAATTAATGAAGTTAAGCATCCGAGCATATATCCTTTCTATGGTTGTAAGGTTTTAATGATTCAGCAACTAACAATGTGTGGATCTGTATTAAACTTTTAACCAAAAAAATTCCTTTTTTTTTTTTTTTTCCAATTTCTTCTATTAACTTGTGCTCTGAATCCTTTATGGATCGGGGTTTGACCACAGTTATTATTTGGAAATCTTAGAATTAGTCTTACTGTGTTTCAAGGAATATTGTATCGACTGTGAACTTAGATTGCAAGTTGGATCTTAAGCAAATTGCACTTCAAGCTCGAAATGCAGAATACAATCCCAAGGTATGAACAGGATGGTTAAATTCTAGTTTTTATTTTTATTTTTATTTTTATTTCGAGCCGCTTCTCTATCAGCTGCTGATAATATTTGGATGCTAACCTTTTTATTTATAAAATAACCCTACAGCGTTTTGCTGCTGTCATTATGAGAATCAGGGAGCCAAAAACTACAGCTTTGATTTTTGCGTCTGGAAAGATGGTACTTACATTGGAATTAAAACTGTACTTATTTGGTTGTTTTAAGTATTGAAATCCATAAGTAAATAACTAGTGCTTACATCAATTGTTTGAGCCCAAGCATGTTATCTTTGTTTAATTATTTATTTAGTTATTTACTAAAACAAATTTTCTTGCTTTTTCAGGTTTGCACTGGTGCTAAAAGTGAACAGCAATCTAAACTGGCTGCAAGGAAGGTAAATATTTTTCTTTGAGATGCTTTTTCCTTTAAATGTGTTTGTGAACTATGTTTCATGTGAATTAGTTGTGTGATTATACGTGTACATATATTCTATCATTAGGATAATTGGATGCAAAGATGAAGGCTATAGCTGACATTATTTTTGTGCTTTTAGTATGCCAGAATTATCCAAAAGCTTGGTTTTCCTGCTAAGTTTAAGGTACTTAAACAATTCCTTTCTCTTTTACAAACCATGCTCATAAAATTCCGTATATAGATTAATATCTCTTCCTTCGATGATGTTTTACCCTACTCATTTTTAACCTTTTTGTTGTGATCGGCAGGACTTCAAAATTCAAAACATTGTTGGGTCCTGTGATGTCAAATTTCCCATCAGACTTGAAGGTCTTGCATACTCCCATGGTGCCTTTTCAAGTGTAAGTGGTGTTTGTTGTTCATTTTTTGTTCACCTTTTATTTAAGAATATTGGATATGTTCCTTTTCCCAGTATGACTACCTGGTTGTCTGTGCTCTTCCCTAAGTTTGTATGCACATACAAAATGAGCCTTTTCTTCGTGAGCTCCTTGAGTTTCACTTGCTGGCCCTTACGGGTGTTAATCTCAAGGGATTGAGGTCAAAGTCCTCAGTCCAATGATACTGAAATTTGAAATATCATTTGTAATGAACTTGAGACTGAGTTTTCATTTAGCTAGTAAACAGCTTTGAAACATAAAAATAAGTTTGGTCTTCTAATATGCTATGTATTCTTGGATTTGATTCTGTTTTGGATGAGGTTGAGATAATTAATTGCGTCTGTTACGTATTTGATGTACAGATTTTGCTTGTTTGGTTTAAGGACTGTGACTTATCTTTGATGTTGTTTAAATACAGTATGAACCTGAACTCTTTCCAGGCCTCATCTATCGTATGAAACAACCGAAGATTGTGCTTCTCATTTTCGTGTCAGGGAAGATTGTGATCACTGGAGCCAAGGTGATTGCTTTCAGATTCTGTTCACCAATTCCACATTCTACGTCTGACATAATTACTAATTTGTCTTTGTTGGAGTGACTCAGGTTAGAGATGAAACATACACAGCCTTTGAGAATATATATCCAGTCCTTACAGAATTTCGGAAGAACCAACAATGGTAGGAAGCTATACCTTGTCCCCCATCTCTGAAATGATTGACAAGTGTTATTTGTTTGCCTTTTCCGGTTTCGCTTCAACTGATCTTTTAATTTGCTGGCAGATACCTTCAGATGGGACTTTGATTTGATTTGGTTATTGGCCATGGTGCATGGAGTTGGATTCGAAAGTGTGAATATATAAAGAATGGGGAGGCTGCTTAAATGGATGGTATATCCTTCATCTAAGCAGTAATGTAGGACATTTTGGTTTTAGTGATTAAAATTTTGACCCTTCATCTTAGTCTTAGGTAACTTTAGGTACCTTGTATATGCTACCAAGTTAAAGTTTTCTGAGTTGAAGCTAGGGTTATAATTGACCTGGACTTGAAAGACAAACTCGAGTTCATTCTAAACTTGGAGTTTGGCATTTGATTGAGTTTGAGTGAGCATAACTTTTTAAGCTCAAGCTTGGTTAAGCTGTGTTAAAATGGACTTCCCTCTCGCTCTCAGGGCTCTGCTGAATTTGCAAACCGAGCTGCCATATTTATGGTCTCTCCTTCCTCCCAAAGCCATTTTAACTGCGTAGGGTCCATATAAATCAAAACTTAAAACAATCAACGGCTGGATGGAATTTTTTGTCTTTTTGTCTCTCTCCCCCCTCCCCCCACCCCTATGTGACTCGATGGTAAACATCCAGGCAAAAAGCACTATGATGGTTTCTGCATTAGACTTTTCTATGTAGATTTTAGGGTGCTAGATTATCAGGCACATATGATGAGCTTGTTAACAAAGTCTACAGCAAGGTAATAGCTGTTTTAAGAATTGAATTATACTCTACTAGGAAATTTCATAGATAAGATGTGTAATTTGGACTTGGTCTTCTTGACATTTCGGCTGTGTAGTGAAGAAAACTAATGACAATGGCCACTTTTCAGGGTGGCAATGGAGTTGTTGTGAAAAAGATGAAAGTAGGAAAAAGAAAATAAATTGTGGAAGATGGCGTGAGTTTGGTTGGTGGAGGGGGATGAAACAAAAGAATTTTATTGGTGTAAGGATATGATAAAAGAAAAAAAAAATGGAGAGAAAGAGTGAGTTTTAAACCATTTATTCTATCAAAATAGAAAACCACAAGGTTTTAAATTTTTTTAAACAATATATATATATATTGTTAATGAAATCATGTATAAGGTTCAAAAAAATTATTTTATGAAAAGTAATACCAAAGCATACATTTACGACTTGGTCTTTAAAATATACAATTTTTGCAGTGATATATTAATTTCAAGGCAAATGTAGGAGTTGTAACGATTGAAGGGCAGGTTTGGAGACACCCAGAACTACTACATCTTGGAAGTAATAATCCGGATATTCCTAACATAACAACAACTAAATATAGTTGTGTGTAAGATTTAAGGCATGCTGAATTTGGTTCTATGGAAATGTTAGTTGTAAACTTTAGTAGTGAGCAAATGGCAATCTAACTGGTGGTGTACTGATGCCCACTTTTTTTCTTGGTTGCAGTGGATGCCAAGTAATATAAATTATCAAGATAGTATTCTAGTAATGTATGACTTTATATAGATAAAATAAATAACTCGATAATCTTTTAACATTCAAAACAGAAGAATCTAAGAGAAATAAGGTGCAAAAGAATAGTACATATCTTATATATCTAAACAATCAAAGTTAAATCAGTAAATATGATGTTAATACTATAAAAATGGCTAATCCTACCATTAAGGGGCTTACTGAAGTAAAAGAAGATGATGAAGAAGCAATCTGAATGATAAAATTGCAAGCCCCTTGTGAAATGTTGTTTGTTGTAATTATACCCAAACCTTGAAAATAACACGCCATGTCTTTCTGATTTTGCACCTGGTAATACATGTTAAATGCGTATGATGCGTTCCCGTTGGCATCCAGGTTGTTACACGAAGACCCGTAACCGAGAGCTGTGCAGTCGGAGAAAGTGCAAGCGTAGTTTATGTTGTCTGTAAGTTTGCCGATGTCCTTTGCATTTGGATTAAACATGCACCATTGCTGTTGAAGATATTTGACATCCTTTGCACCAATAAGGAACTTGTTCTGATTCTGGCCTGAAAGATCTAACGGGAATTTAGGCTGCCCATCGTACCGAAAGATCCCCCAATGACGCTCAAAATTTCCTGGAGCAATGCTCTTGGCATCCTCATCGATAAGTCCGAACAAGTAAACTTCAATGTATCCCGGACGGAGAGGGGTTCCGGTGTTGGCTGCAAGTCTAGGCAAGAGTCCATTGTAAAATCTCTGAGCATTAGCCATATTGCCATTCTTGTCACCATCAGTAGGCCAACCAACTTCCCCAACAATAATGGGCATATCACCATGGCCTACTGCTTTCAAAGCCGAGACCAATGTATCAAAATTGGCATTGAAAACATTAGTGTACTTAATCCCATTGTCCGTGATCGGGTTTCCACCATCAAAGAAAGCGTAATTGAAAGGGAAGTCATCATTTCCATAAAGACTGAGGAAAGGATAGATGTTTACAGTGAAAGGTGCACCATTCTTGCCAAGGAAGTCGACCATTTGCGTCATGGGTCCACTGATATCAGTCCGGAAACGGCCAGCAGAAGGTACAGGGTTGCTTTCAGGCGAGTTGTAGACATCAGCATTTAAGGGCACAGTAGCCTTTATGGTGTCCCCAACACCAGCATCATTCAGTGCATTTTGAATGTTTTGCAGAGCAGGCACTGTAGTGTTTATAAATGAGCCATTGTAGGACTTGAGAAATGGTTCATTTCCAACAGCAACATACCTGTGAAAAGATAGTGAAAAGGTTCAACAAATTGATAGATCCATCAGCTTCATTTTCAAAGAATCCTCGGAAAACTTAAAATTACTTATATGCAACACTAGCACTCGGATCCGAATAATGTAACTACACAAGGGAAGACACTTTCTTCTTCCTATTCCAAGTGTTAATCACATTTATGCAAATATAACTTTAACACACTCCAAATATATAAAAAAACTCGTATGATTAAATCTAGAATAGATTAGGCATATACGGAACTTACCTAAGATATCACCTCAATAAACCATGATCACATCATATACATACACAAACAGAGTAAGATCATGTAGATGAAGAATTAGAACAAGTTTCCTTAATGCTATTTATGAAAAAATTCCAAATTAAGCATTTGTTAAATGGATCAAAATCCTCAAAAGAAGACAATAAGAAGATTTTCTCGTCAACTTAAACAAATCTTAAAAAATGGTCTTAACACCAATCAATCAAAACCTCAAAACCCAACATCAGAAAAGATAAAGAAAATGAGCTTACTTAATGTTAACACCTCCTTCAAAGTTATATGTGGTGATATTCTTCTTAACCCATTCTTTAGCACGATCATAGCTGTTCATAGCAAGAAGCTGATCGTTCGGAATGGCAACCATTACTTCAAGATCACTCCCTGCAAGAACATCCATAGTCTTTGAATCTGCATCGAAAAGCTTCACTTTTTTAATCCCATTGTCTTTCAACATCTGAACCACTGTTTCTGGAGGTAATTTATGGGTTGCCATTGTGCCCCAATTCACACCAAGACCATCAACGAATCCACCAAAGAGATGAACACAAAGGAATGTCGGTAATAATAATAATGTTGCTAGAAACCCAGATTTACCCATGTTTTTGTCGGATATTTAATGAAAAAAATGAAAAAAATTCAAAGAAATAAAAAAAGGAGATGAAGCTTGAGGTAAGGCTGAAGGGGGTTGCAAAACAAAGAAAAGCAAGGCTTTGTTATGAAGTTTTTTTTATTAATGAATCTTTATTAAAAAAGAAAACGAAATGCGGTTATTTGCGGGATCAACCGAAAATCAAGCCATTATTGTGATCATGGGAGAGAAACAACGCAAAAACATTCCTTGAATTTTTTTTTTTTCAGGAAATATTGAAAAACCAAATGGAGGAGTGAAGAACAGTGAAGAAAACAGAGGAAACAATGGCAAAATTTAAATTACGCGTGTTTAGAACAGTAGGGGAAATTTTTTTCAGGAAAAGTAAGAAAATTATGTTGCCAACCTGAAAAAGGTTGAGACATATAAACGATTATTGTCCTTTAGTAACGGCATTATCGTAATAATTCCAAATTTTTTATTGAGTAAATTATAAAAATAGTCACTTTTATTTAACTAAAGTTACATTTTAGTCATTTATGTTTGAAATGTTATGATTTAATTATTGAATCATTAATTGTCGTTAACGATGTAACAATAAGCTGAAGTGACACGTTAAATCATAATTTCAAACAAAAATATTAAGTTAATTTATCATAATTTTTCGTTTTGAGTAATTTTTTCCCTTTATGTTCTTTTAACTTTTCTTTTTATTTTCTGTTATTTTCTGCTTCTCTCTTTGATTTCCTCCATTTTCCTTTTCTTTTAACTTAATTTTTTCATTTTCTCATTTGTTAAAACAAATATCTATACTTCTATTTTTTTAACAATTTAATTTTTCGAGTGAGGTGAGTTTGTGGACTAATTTTAACAAATGAAAAATATAGAAAAAAAGTACGTTAAAAGAAATGAAGAAGGGGGAAAAATAGAGGGAGCACCAAAAGAGAATGAAAAAAAGGAAAGTTAAAAGAAAAAAAATCAAATTTCTCAAAATGAAAAAATATTGACCAATTGTATAATTTAACCTAAAATTTTCGTTTGAAATGATGATTTAACATGCCACATCAGTTTACCGTTACACCGTTAACGATAATTAAAAGCTCATTAACTAAAATATTACAACACAATAACGTAAGTGATTAAAACGTAATATTTCAAACATAAATGATTAAAACATAATCTGAAATAAACAACAGTGACTATTTTAAAAATTTATTTTTTTTAATTTGAGAGTCTAAAATAAAATTTTTTAATAATAAAGTGAATATTGTACTTTACTCTATAGATAATAATACCATTAGTTATCAAATTATTTACTTATTTAAAAACTGATTGAAACAATTTCCAATAAATTAGAGAAGATGGAATTTTTTGAAATGGTCCTCTTTTCTTTGAAGGTTGCGCCCCGTTGCCGACAAGATAACACGTAAGAGAGGAAAAGTGTGGAATGGAGGAGCCTGCCTGCCCAAAGATTACGGAAATCTTTTCAAACTTCACAAGTTCAAACTACTTTTTCGATAACATGCCCGCGGCAGATTGGCCCCATTTCTTATTTTATTTTTTTTAACACATCTTTTAATATTGAATATACTCCTCCGCTATTATCACATAATTCACCAGAAATTATTTTATAAATTCTTCTCTTTTATCATATTATTAATGCATGATTTCGCTGATTTTTTATTAAAATTTTGAACCTCAAATCTCTGAATTCGACCCCAAATTTGAGTTTGAGTTTAAAATTCAAGATTTTAGATTTTAGGTATGAGGTTTAGGATTCGATGTTCAAGATTTTAAATTTAAGATTTAGGGTTCGAGATTCGAGGTTTAAGTTTTATAATTTAAGATAAAATTATCAAAATTATATTTTAATGACATGAAAAAATCGTTGAAATATCAATAAATAATTGAAAAAAGATAATGAATGATATGATGAAAAAGATCTATAAAATAGTTTTTTCATAGTTTACTAATTACTAGATCATAGAACATCTATAAAAAAATTTAGATAAGAAATATATTTAAAATAGGAAAAAAATTAATATTATATTTTAAAATAATTTAATAATAAAATAAAATTTTTAATTGTTTTTCATTGAATTGGATCTAATTAATTTATAATATCAACTTAATAAAAAATCAAAACAATAATATAAATTATCATAGAATATTTTTATCTTTTTATATCGAGAAACACTCGTGAAATAAAAATTTAATCATATGAATGATAAAAATCTTATACATGTAATATCATAAAATTATAATAAAAACAATTAAATCATTATTTAAATTTATTAATTATTAAATACATAACAATAATTTCATATTCACTCGTTATTTTTACGCGGCATTTTTTTTTTTTTTTTTGGTTTTGTTAATTTCATTGATGCAATTTCAAATGTAGTGGGTAGATTTTTTTCCTTTTTCAGATTGGAATAAGTATGGTAGTCAACGATTACACAAGTATACATTTTCACTTTTTATCATTTAAATTATTTATAATTTATAAAATTTTAAATTAATAATAATAAAACTGAATTTTAATCCCTCCAAAAATGATAAAAATTTGATTTTAATCTTCTAAAAATTATAAAAATATAGGTTATTAAAATGGTAAAATTTTATTTTTACTTAATAAAATATATAATTTAATTTTAATCTCCGAAAAGGATTTTCTGACTTCTCCCTTGCTATTAATAAGATAGATTGAATAATTTATTTTATTGTGTATTATTTAAAAACAAATAATAATTGTTTTTTAATCTTGTTTAGGATCAGGGGTAAAATTATATTGTATATTTTTACGATAGTAAAAATGTAATTTTACCATTTTAACAGTCCATATTTTTATATTTTTAAAGGATTAAATCAATTTTTTTTTATAATTTTTTGGAGATCAAAGTGTAATTTTACCATTAAAACTTTAAAAATTTAAGGGATTTAAATGAAAATTTTTCATTTCAAGGGAGACCGAGGGGGTCCTAAGTTTGTCACTGTTTAGGATACGTCTTTTAAGTATTATCTGTTAAGCAATCAACAAGATCTCCAACAATCAGAGATATTATTCATGTGTTTGAGTTTTGTTCTTAACTTTCGTCGAGAATCGTTTACGATTTATGAAGGATGACACCTCTCTTGATGGTAATACAAAGATATAATTTATAAAACTCGAAGAAAAAATATCAATATAAAACATAAATATTTGTTATACAAATAACTTAAAGGGCACAAAAACTCGAACCACGAAACTTAGGCAGCATATTTGCAAGTGCAATCTTCCACACCAAATCTATATATTGGTTGTCCAGTGAAGGAAATAAAAAGTGGAGAACATAAGTTAATGAAAGAGGTGCACTAGTTAGGTGGGTGACTTGTAACATAAGTATTGCTTTCACATGACGGGAAAAGAAAAAAAATACGAACATGCCAATCCTGGAAAGGGTAAGTTTTTAAGCAAACATTCTCATAATTGAATTGGTGACTGAATTCATCATATCATTGATTTGTTTAAATTAATTATTATAAAAATTATAAAAAAATTCAATTTAATCATTTTTCGGATCAATCATTTCATACAAAATATGATAAGAATATGAGATTTTTTTGAACAATCTCATTACAAATTTTGATCATACCTGCTCTTTTTAACATGATGCATAGAACTACTAATAGTCCCTTTCAACCTAAAAATAAGAGGATAATACGCTTCGACGCACTCAACTTGCATTGACAATAATGTACATACTAATCGAGTTAAGATTCAATTGACTATATTTACAAACTTAAATGAAATAAGACGCATATAAATTTATTTATGGAATGAAGTACCCCTAAAACTTAATTTTCTTTTTATGTTTAAGAAAATTTAAATAAATTATTAAAATTGAAAATTCAATGAGCCCATAAACAAATTTAAATGAAAGATGGTAAATAATTAAAGAAAAGGAGATTTGGAATCAGAGCTGTCCCATTGATGCAATGAAGATGAATTAGGTCACCACCAAAGAAAGTGGTTGAATTAAAACTCTGTTGGTAGTCCAACTATGCACATGGTCATGGATGTATGCATATTCACTCGTGAAACCAACATTTATTATACCTTCTACTCACTCTCTCTTTTGAAAAAGGGCTTCTTCCGGGACAGGACCAGTAATCATCAAGGCTCAAGCTATGAGATTTTGGGTCTATTTCATTCAATGAATTTAATATTTTTGGGGTAATTTGAGATTAATAATTCAATGTATGTGAGAATAAAAGAGAAGTCTTGGCTGCTTATTTTGTTTATTTGAGTAAAAAAAAAAACAGATGTGATGTTATTTCACTAGACACATGCATAAAATAAAGTATGAGTTTCAGTTTATTAGAATAATTTAGTAAAGTGTGCTTTAAGGTATCTTGCATTCAATAGTAAAATTATATTCCAATCAAATGAATTATATGGGGTAATGTATATTATTTAATAATGTGTTAAGTAATTTTATATACCATAAATTAAATGTCTTTTTTATATATTTTTTTTATGTTTTAAAGATTTTCATGCCCTATAATCATGTTTTAAACATCTTTTTCTCAAGTATTTATGCATGTTGATACAAAGTTAAGATTGTGGGGGTTTATTACGGTTCATTTGGTGGGTGGAGAGTTGTAGATAGATACAAGTGATTGGAACTTGGGCACATAGGACGGCTCGAGTTGGAGAGGAGAGAGAAATAGAGAGAGAGAGATATCATGTTTTGTGGTTTTAAGGGTTTTAAAAGGATTATATCTAATTTATGTGCCATTCTTGTATTAGTTTCGTATTCTTTAGAGCGCAATCGATCTATCTACTTATATAGATATGGGTTGTCATATAGGTTAACAGACATATAGCGTACAAATATACAGGTATTTTGTCTACATCAGAGATTTGGTCCTTATGGTGTGAGTTTGCAAGGTCCTAATCTTGCAAAGTCATGG
The DNA here is from genome assembly GCA_039519145.1 of Kokia cookei. Taxonomy (NCBI): domain Eukaryota; kingdom Viridiplantae; phylum Streptophyta; class Magnoliopsida; order Malvales; family Malvaceae; genus Kokia; species Kokia cookei. The sequence continues at coordinate 35,445,868 of CM076910.1, forward strand.
GCTTGAAGGTATTCTTAACTCACAAGGTGATTTAGTTTGTGTCTTTGACTGACGAGATCAACAGGAGACTAGGCTAACTCGATAGGTGTAGGTAAAGTGATACTTTTAATTCAAGATCCCATGATGCAAAAGAGATTGACTTTCAGGAGTTGATGGTAAGGGTAATGAGAAAGGGTTCTAATCTCAATCTGCCCTCAATGTAAACCCAATCCACTGTCGTAAGAGAAGTTTGTTCTTTGGTTGTTTGGAGCTTCTGTCCTCGTAGCCTTTCTCATTTGTTGTGATATTCTGGTATTGAAGACGCATCATTTAAGACTATTATATCCAAATACTGGTGGCTAAGCCTATTTCAGAGCAAGATTATATAATTTGTATCCATATATGGAGCATGAATGAACCTCCATTCTGAACGACTGCTGTTACACGTCTTATTTTGTTGACTTTCTCTGTAACATTACCTTCGTGGCACTGCATATACTATTTTGTTAAAAAATTTGATCTTCCTTTAATTTCATAATAAACCAATTTGAATCAGACATTTTTTTTATTTTAAAATTGCACATTTTAATATATTCATATCGAACAAATATCAGCATCCCACTCATCCGGACAACACAAAATATTCATATCCCGATATCCGACACTCGTCCCGAGTCCAAGTAACAAAAAAGATTGCCACCACCAAAATACAAGTAGTTTGATGTTATGGTCAGCCAAAGAGATGGAATAAATATAAGGATAACAAACATGGTGCGAGAATCAGCCAAGTAAATTCTATTTCAGATCTTATGATGCACAAAGAAAGAAAGAAAGAAAGAAAGAAAGCTTCCATCTACCTCATTGTATTAACCGTCTGTCAAAGATGTTTCTTTTTTCATTTCCGGGTTAAACTTTCTGTACAAACACCGAATCCAGAAAAATCCGTCACAGCATAGCTGCCAAGCCAACACTGTCGCCCTCCTCGGTTCCATTTCCCGGAGCACTGACTGGACCACGTGGCCTTGCTGAAATGGAGAGCATTCTAAACTGGTACACCAAAGATTTGAGAAGATGATGGGTAACAAACGGTTCGGATATTGAAGTTGGAAGGGATTGTTTATTTGCAGAATGCTTTATCTGCGAAACAACACAGCTGAAAGTTAATGAGCATGAGAACGTGGATTAGCAGCATACTTTTAAACAGCAAATCTGTGTTGGTATTCACCATCAGAATTGCATGCTTAACATCAAGAAGACGATTCAAATTATCAACGTCTTTTGTGGAGGGTTGTAAAAATTGAAAAATGAGTTAACGTCGTGTTGATTTATTTGCAATTGATTGAATCGTAATTTAATTGATTTGACTATCCATATATTTAATAAAATAATATTTTTATGTCAAGAATTAGACTCAATCATGATTTAGATGTCTAATTAAGCCAGGCCAATGATCATGTATTACATTTATTAGAAATTTAAATTGCAGTTGCACACATGCCTTGTAAATTGAATCGTATTTATATTAAAAGCAAGGAGCATATAAATATGGCAATAGATTCAGCAGCTTGCAAGCAACAAGTGCTGCTAAGTTTTATTCGGCATTGGATTTATTTAGTAGTGATATATATTTTGGTTACAAAGCATTTATTAATGAGCCAATGGTTGAAACTCATTTTAATTACTAAAAAGTGCGTTTAGTCAACAGTTCACAAATTCATAGTTGCATTCCCAATCCCATTTTAATTACAAATTCATTTATTAATCTTCTTCAATTGTGTAACAACTTAAACTCGGTCCGGGTGGTCCGATCCAATTCTAGAATGTTACATTAGTAATCGAAGTGACTTTCCGTTCAGCACCTAGCCGAACCTCCAACGCATACTTGAAAATAATTTAATATTAAGATTTGTTACAATTAAACTAATATTTAATTGATTTGTGATACCAACTCAATCAAAAGTTAAAATAATAGTATAAGTGATTATGAGATTTTTTTTTTTTTTGTTATGAATAATTTATTAAATGGATGTCCATCAAGATCAAGATAAGTTTAGATGAACTTTAAATTCTGATAGACATTAGAAGTAGAGTTTTATTTCATTTATACTTTCTATGTCTATGAATATAAAAATTACTTCTATTGATCAATAAAATGAGCTCTCTCTTTTGTTCTCATATTCTCTTTGTTATTTACTCTCTGTCCTTTTATTTATAACATGTTATCAACACGATTATTTTTAGTTGTTTTTCTCCATAAGTCACAAAAATATTACAAAATTTGTTGTTGTCGATTGCCTCCTAGAATTGTTGTTATTTCAATTGAGGCCTACACACTATGGGTAATCATTAGAGTCTTTAATCACTCAGTGTTCATGATAATAGCCATGGTGATAATGATGATGTTAAAGATATTCATGTATATTTTACTATGATTTATTTGTTATATCATGTTTATTATAATTTGAAACTAATCATCACGAATAGATAGATTCTGAGTTGAAATCTAGGCATGTTTGCGATGGTGATTATGGAATAAATAATCTATTGGGACATTTATAAGTTCGTCCTACTAAGTTTGTTGCTTTCTTAGAAGTGAATGCAAATATAAAAAAAATAAAAGATATAATCATGGACTACTAAAAGTGGGAACATAGTGATAAATAAAAAAATAATGAGAGTTCTCAAAATACTTGTCAAAGGGTAGAGATAACTTATGTTATCAATGTGATATAAAAGGTTATTGGCCATATATGTGACGTATGCTTGATTGTTTTGTTTTTGTTAATATTGTTTGAGGAAGGATATTAGAATTTAGTAATGAATTCTATCATTACAAATAGAAAATATTTATCTTATTTGGTACTGAAATAAACCTATATTATTCCAATATTATATTTCATATGAATCAAAAGAGGATTGGATTATTGATTTATATTTATTATAAATCAAATTGATTGTGACTATTTTTGTGATCTTCTTTTGTCATCATCTCGTTAAAGGGGTTGAAAGTAAAATATTTGACTCTAAAGATCTGCTTAAATTGTGGAAGAAAATATGAGCAATAGAATGTGGTAATTCTATCTAAAGCTCGTTATGGTTGGATGCACCTGAAGTTGTAAGTTTTTAAAATAGTGAGTATAACTTTACAATATTAAAATAAGTTTTCAATTAAAATTATATGGAAAAATATTATTGATAAGAACATTGCAAAAGAGAACTTATTCGACTTTTCACGATTCAAATGCGTTTCTACAGTAGCAATATCATGCAAAAAATTTACTTATGGTCGAACAAAAGTTTTTAACTACAAAATCTAACCATTCATTTAAGAGAATGTAACAATATATGATAAATTCGAAAGATGGTAGTTCATACGTTTTATTTATTCATGTTTGCGATGGATGTAGTAAATTGGACTATAATAATAGTCATAAGGGATGATCGTAATAAAATTTCTCACCACCAGAGGTGGAAAAATGAAGAAAGTAAGAAAAGACCAATAATTTCCAATAACTTTTTAAGAAGAGAGATAACTTATGTATAAGAAATCATTGGTTTTGTTCTTGTTGTACACTTGGAAAATAAGATTCATTCTCAAAGTTTGCTATTAATAAATTTTGATTGGATTGAAAATTTACTATTGGAGTTTAATTTGCTAACTTTTTATGGTCAAGACTCAATACAGAACGAAAAAGATACGTCTTTAAACATTAAATAGACTTGATATATGGTTTAAATATTTGATATGATCTTCTTTTTAAGTTTTGATTTCATGGGTTACATATTGTTTTAAACATCTCATTGTTCATGAAAATGAATATTAATTGATTTATTTATGTCGCTAAAGTAGGTTTTATAATTAAATAATATATTTCATTAAAACATATCTAGTATGCAAATTTATGTTAACAAATCAATGAATTTTATAATTATTCAGATTTGATTTAGTTCAAAAATTGTTAAATATGGTAGTTCATACGTTTTATATTATTCCATTTGTTAATTATTTAGAGAAATGACATGAGCAATTGTAAATGAAACGTTCAATGAGCTTGAATGGTTAGCTTTTGAATTAAATTTCATGTATGTTTATGATGATGGTTATGAAAGAAAATTTGCTAGTTTTCATTATGTCATATTTTTATGTTTGAGATGTGACTTTTATTGATATATTTAATATAGACTTGTTTCTATACATGACCTAGGCAGTTATTCTTAGTAAATAAATTGATTATGCAAAACTCTTGTTAAAAGGGCTTTAAAAGTATTTTGAATTGATCTCATATTTTCTTATGGGTAAACAAAATAACGAGTTATTTGTTTCACTAGTTTTGCTCCATTTCCCTAAGTGAATGTAGTAATACATAAAAATTATGAAAATTTAACTTATTGTCATTATTGACAATTTTTTTGGGATATTTAAAGATTTTGACATATTCCCTGAAGCGAATATTGCATATAATTATTTGAAAATTATATTATATGACTTAGTATTATTATAAACTTCACATTGATTTAAACATTTCCAGTAGTAAATGTCACAATGGTACTTATATGTGGATACAAGTGAAAAGAATGATAATAAAATTATCAATTTGTTACAATTTAGTACAATTGAAACGCATGTTAAAGTAAACCAGAAGTTTACTGATAAAAATGAATTTACTACTTGGTATAATTAGTTAGATCATCTTAGATCATATATGATGCGAAAATTAATTGAGAATTCATATGAACATTCATTAAAGAACCAGAAGATTCTTTAATTTAAAGAATTTTCATTTGTTGATTGTTCTCAATGAAAATTGATTGTTAAAAACTCACTAATTAAATTTGAGATTTAATGTCTTGCATTTTTTAAATGAATATGGGTCCATTCATCCACCATGTGGATGGTTTTGATATTATACGATTTTGGTAGATGCATCTACAAAATAATCACATATGTGTTATCAACTTGCAACCTGTACTTTGCAAGATTGTTAGAATAATTAATTTCAGATTATGCAATTAAGACAATTCATCTTGTTAATACTGATGAGTTTATATATCAGACTTTTATTGATTGAGTTTGAAAATTTTTGTAAAAGTTTGTTATTTATGCGCATAATGGTTTAGAAAAATTATTAATTGAACGATCCTGATTAATGGCTAAACCATTACTTCTGAGAACTAAACTTCCTATTTTAACATGGGACTATGTTGATTTACGTGTTGTACGACGCATCAAGCCAATAAATTTTAAATACTCTCCATTACAATTGATTTTTGATTAATAGCTAAATATTTCTCATCTTTGAATTTTTGTATGGGCACATATGTTCTAATTGTTCCACCACAACACACAAAGATGAGTAAATTCTCAAAGGAAGTTGAGAATATATATTAATTACGAGTCTCTTTGTATTATTATATGTTTTAAATGTATTGAAGATTCAATTATGACATGATTTGTGATTAGTATTTTGATTCAAAGTTTTCCCGACATTAGGCGAAGAGGAATAATAACTTGTAATGAGTTAGGAGGAGAAGTGATTTGAACCAAAAGTTCAACAACGATAACTCATTACAAGTTCCAAATATTAAAATTTTCACAAAAGGAAAAAAAATCTAGATGGTCATATAGTAAAGATAGATGCTCTAGAAGAAACCCAAGACATAATTAATAAATAAAACTCCAAAAGTGATTCAAGTATCTGTAACTGAAGATTAAAATAATGAAAATAAGAAATCTCGATAAGTTATGTCAATTGAAAAAATGTCGAACCAATAATAAAAGTGGTCGATAATGATTTTGCATGCAATATTATTTTTGAAATAATGAAATAAAAGGAGGATCTTGAATAAATATATTGATAAATATAGATATGAAATAAATTGGTCACAATAGAACGATGCAACTCAAGTACAATTAAATTCGTGAAGTTTTTATATCAGTAGTTCAAATATCTAAAGGTATAAAGCTAGTGAAGGTACAAACGAAGTAGTTTTGCAAAAGCGGAATAAAATTATGATTTTTTTTTCTAAGTCCTGACATTGATTATGAAAAAATATAATATTCTTTTGTGGTTGATGCGATAACCTTTAGATATATTATTAAACTGACAGTTCATACTTGCGTCTAATGATTGTTGTTACTACCTTTTGTAAATCGCTATATTGTAAAATTTATATTAAAATCCTTGAAGGATTTAGAATGTCGACGCATATTGAAATTATTGGGAAATTATTCATTTATATGAATTGAAATAATTGAACATATGTGATAAATTTAACTTAGTCATTTATTGGGAAATTTGTGTTTTTATAGAATAATCATTATTAAAATTTGCTATGATTATTGTTGAAACTTCTGAAAAAATCAAAATATATTTCCCCAAATTTTCCCTTACTCATGACTTTCAAAAGAATTGTGATATAAATGTTTAGCAAATACATTCAAATAGTCATTTGAAATACTAATATTCAAGATTGAATACGTAGAATATGAGATATTATATGATATTTTTATGAGGGGGAGTAAATACGCATTGTACTCTTTTTCTTTTAACCAATGTTTTGTCCCATTGAGTTTTCCTAATAAGATTTTTAATGAGGCAATATGTTGTGCGTATTATAAATATGTGTACTCTTTTTCCTTTACTAGGAAATATTTTTTTCTCACAGGGTTTTTATCTTAGTAAAAGTTTTAACGAAGCACATTATCTACCAATAGACACCTAAGGGGGAGTGTTATGAATATTTTATTAAATGGATGTCCATCAATATCAAGATAAATTTGGATGAACTTTAAATTATGATAGACATTAGAAGTAAAGTTCTATTTCAATTATACTTTTTATATTTATAAATATAGACTTTGAAGAAGCAATTTAAATTACTTCTATTGATCAATAAAATGCGCTCTTTTTTTTACTCTCCTATTTTCTTTGTTTTTTTTTCTTTGTCCTTTTATTTTATAACATTTTTGTTTTTTTATACCGAGAAACAATCATAAAATAATAAATCAATTATATGAATTCAATATGTATAAATTTATAATAAAAACAATTAAATTATGATTTAAAATGATTAATTATTAATGATTAAATACATTACAATAATTTAATAATAATAAAGTGGGTACATTTTATTCTTTTTCAGATTTAAAATAGTATGGCAGTGAACGATTACACATATAAATTTTCACTTTTATTTTATAGAATTAGGTTGTAAAAAATGTAAGCTTTTAATCAGGGGCGGAGTTAGGCGCTGGCAAGGGTCCCGACTTCCTTAAAATAGAAATTTTTTATTTAAATTATTTATAGTTTATAAAATTTTAAATTAATAATGGTAAAATTAAATTTTGGTCCCTCTAAAAATAATAAAAATTTGATTTAATCCTTTAAAAATTATAAAGATATAAATTATTAAAATGGTGAATTGTATTTTTATTATTGTAAAAATATACAATTTAACTTCGCCCCAAATAAATTCTTGATTTCGCCCCTGCTTTTAATTGGATGGATTATTGAATTTGAATAATTTATATTATTGTGTATTTATTTACAAACAAATAATAATTGTTTTTTAATTTTGTTTAGAATAAGTCTTTTAAGTATATGTTGAGCAGTCAATTAGATCCACAACAATCAAAGATATTATTCATGTGTATGAGTTTTGTCCGTAACTTTCGACGAAAATCGTCTACGGTTCATGATGAGAGACACCTCTCTTGATAGTAATACAAAAATACAATTTGCAAAACTCAAAAAAAAAAAAAATTAATATAAAACGAAATATTTATTATACAAGTAACTTAAGCGTACAAAAACTCGAACAAGAGACTTAAAAGCAGCATATTTGCAAGTACAATCTTCCACACCAAATTTATGTATTGATTGTCCAGTGAAGGAAAAATAAAAAGTGGAAAAGATAAGTTAATGAAAGAGTGGGTGAGTTGTGGCATAAGTGTTGCTTTCACATGAAGGGGAAAAAAATTATATATTGGAACTGAGAAGAAAAATAACAAAGGAGTGGAAGGTACCTATCTACATACCAATTTTGAGAAGGGTAAGTTTTTAAGCAAGGTTCTCATAATTGAATTGATGGTTGAATCGATCAGATCATCGATTTGTTTAAATAAATCATTTAAAATTTTATCAAAATAAAAAATATTAAAATTTCGATTCAACTGATTCAACCATTTTTCGGATAAAATAGTTCAATGTCCCTTTTCTAAACTAATACTCTGGCTGAATCCTAGAACAACTGGTTCGACTGAATTCAAACAACTTTTGTTTTAAACACAATACAAAATATGATAAGAATATGAGATATTTAAATATGATTAACACAATATAATTGGATTTTTGATATATTTAATTATTTTTGTTATGTTTATATTTAGATACTTTTTTGACACA
>CM076910.1:35454351-35563439 GCA_039519145.1 Kokia cookei
GGTAGTTACTGGCAACACAGAGGAGTTCAATCCTCTTGCCATTGGCATTGCTAGCTGAGATCCACCCATCAAATATGGCTGTCGATGAGGCCGCCACCCGACCAGCTTAAGAGGAGTAATCCGACGATCCGGTTGATACGAAGGATAAAAAAAAGAAGTCCAAGGACAAGAAGGAGAAACACAATGAAGAAGGAGAGTGCCCAAGGAAGAAGAAAAAGAAAACCAAAGCATCCACTGCCTCGGCTGTTGAATAACAATGAGTTAGTTTTACTTTTCAGTGGTTAACTGCATGCATTTTATTTAGTTGTCATTGCATTTTCATTTGTCACTGTATTTCATTTGTTAGTACATCTGCATTGTAGTTGCATTTTCATTCTTATATGTATAGTATTGTCAGTGCATTGGGGACAATGCAGACATTAAGTTTGGGGGGATATTGTGTGAAATGGAAATGCAATTGCACCCACATGTTTGAACTTGACTTGTTTCGTTAGTTAATGAAAAGTATGCAAAATTGCAACAAAAATATGACCACAACTTTTATTTTATGCGTATTTCTTGAATTATTTGGGATGATGATGCATGAATTAGGTGAATATGAATGAATATTGAACTTTCTATTTGTGGATGCATGATTGGAAATGCATTAGTAATGAATGGATGGTATCAATCTTTGAGATTTGAACTGACTTGCCAATTACAGCGACATTGTTATAATAAAAGACACTCCAATGTGAGTGCATTGTCACTTGTCAAGGGAGAACACTCAGATGCATGTGTTACAAAAATCATCTAGCCAAAGGATGTCATTGCAAGAGGGTGTGTCAACGCAATTACATACCTCTTGGAGGTTTGTTGCATCCCATCGTTACTACTCAGGAACAAAGGTAGAGTAAAACAATGACATCTCTTAATCACTTATAAAAAATTTTCACAAAAAGAAAGAAAAAGAAAGAAGAATAAAAGGGAAAAGAAGAGAAATATATTTCAATAAATGTTGTATTGGTTAAGGAAGGGTTAAAATTCAAAAGCATGTTACTAACATTAGGGAAAGTGCAGTTTTAATTATTCATGCCTATAAATTGTCGGCGCATTATTCTATCATGTGAATGCAATTTATATATTAGTAAAAATTCAAGTTTGGGGGTATGATAGCATTAGAAATGACACTTATTTTCTCCCTATATTTGTGTATTAATTGTCTCTTTTATATTATACTTAGCATGCATAATAGGCATTTCATACTTAGTATTTATATTTTCATTGTTGTTTGGTTCAAACTCTAGTTATTTTATCCTCTTTTTACACTAATGTCTGCGCATGAAGAATATATTCACAACTGTCAACGCAAGGATCCATCTCAAGAGATCAGTGCTAGAAAGAGTGAAGATGCAGCCATAAGTTAGCTTGGAATTATGGCTAGAGATGCTGCTGCATAGAAATCTTTTACTTTGTATAAGTGAATCCAAGCTACAAGCACACTTGGAAGCACTAGCATAGGAATTTCACACTTTATCGCTTCAATCAAAGATTACAGATTGCGACTAGAGATGCCGCGACAATATGCAGATCCATGAAGAACACACCAGATTTACATGAGTGCACTGTTGTACTATAAGAAACTTTGCCAGCTACAAATGGTATTGGATCTGAGAAAAGATGAGATCTACTATTCTTGAAGCCTATAAATAGAGGGGAAAAGATGATGAAAAGAATGAATCAAGAGGGAAGAAATTAAATTTGCAATTACTTTGTATTTTTGAAGTTTTATTGGAGATCGGTGAGTTGACTGAGTAGATAAGCAACAACTCCTGATGAGGAGTGCTTGGCGCAGGCACAAGAGGAGCGGTTAAGGAATATTCCTGGTGGTCTAGGGATAGTAAGCTTTGATGTATTCATTAACCCCTCTTCTATGCTGATGGATTATTATTTACAATTAAATGAATATGAGAATATCTTTCATTGTTAGTTTACTCTGATTTTTACTTAATCCTTTTCATTTGTTTATTCTTGCATTCAATTGCATTAAACACGAGGGTGGAAGTTAGTCAACTGACATCGAGAGATGCGGTGACAAGTTCAGTTAACAAGTAAGTCAGCGAGAGCTGCTAGGGATTAGAAGAGATTCTATCACTTGTTCTTAAGTACATAGTGTTACCCATCGAGAGATGGGGTAATTGTGAGTACTTGAGTCTCGATTAAATAGAGAGTTGTGGTTGGTTAGATTTCATTAGAACCTCATTGTTGCGGCAATTCATCTATACATTACCTTGTCAACGTATCCACCATTACGAATTAGTGAAGTTAGCAATCCACTCTAGTTCCTCACACTTGATCATCATTTTACTTTTCTGCATTTAATTTCCAAACCTTCAACAATAATTTGATTTACTTTTAGTTGCACTGATTATTAACATTTATTACATTGATAATTTTGATTATTTTAGTGTGTAGATCTAATTTAATTGAGCTGACATCTTTACTCACATTATCTCTAATTTTAGTTTTAATTGCCTCGACATATAGACATCAAGAACCCATTCCCTGTGGGATCGATATCCGATAGAATTATTCTATCAACTATACTTGCTTCGATGTGTACCCGCTTGCACAACTGTTGTGACGTTACAGGCTGATCAATGTTGCCTGAGAAAGGATTTACTTGGGAAGAAAGTAAATTTATCAAATGCCGAAAAATTGCTGAAGCTCTGAACTTGGGATTATTTTATGAAAAGCGACTGAGTGCAAATGAGGAATTGGTTCGAGAATTTTATGCAAATTTTACCTCGGTTGAACTTGCAAAAATATTTGTCCGAGGAACTAATGCACTATTGAAGTCAAGCACCATAAATGAGTTATTCCACTTACCTGAATTCGAAGAAGACAAGTACTCTATTTTTTTGAAGAACCTAAAGGCTGAAAAATTGCAAGAAATTCTTCAAGAACTTCTAATTTCAGGTTCTAAATGGACAGTGTCAAAGTATGTAATTCGTACATGTCGTAGAGAAAATTTGACATCAACAACACAAATATGACAATAATCTCAACTATCGGAGTTAGCTAGTGGGTATTCCCTCATACACTCATTCCTCCTTTCCATATTTTTCAACAAATCATTCAAAACCCAAAAAGTGAGTACTTTTGACAGAACAAGAAACTTAGTGGTAAAATTCTTTGAAAATATCGACCCGAATTCGGGTTGCAGCAAATAGTAAAGCGAAGATGAGAGATGATGAGGTTTTGCTTCTTGTACATTCTGGGTCCTCGACTTCCAGCCAAATCAATTGTCTTCTTAATAAGATGCTTTGAAGAGGCGTTTATAAGGTGTGCATAAATTCCTTGCCAAAGGTTTGATGAATTTTACAGGAAGTGCCAAGGATTTGGTGTTTGTAAATAATGCAATGATGAGCAAAGAGGTAGAAGGGCTTATCTTGTCAACTTGCAATGTTATAAAGAAACTGAATTATAGGTTATCTCGGATAGTAGAAGCTTTTGGGTTTTCTATGAGTTTTCTAAGGGTATCTGGATTATTTGAGATTATTCTATTTCTGTGATAATTCTTATTAAACCATCTTTGATTTGTTTATTTAAAAATATATTTCATTGATTTGAATAAAAATTCTTTCGATTTGCTTCAATAATGAAGAATATTTATGGGGAAATGGAGGTAGAGCATGGGTCCCAACTATTGTGTTCGCTTTCTTCTATGTGCAATGATAAGACAATGAGTGTCATCTTAGAGCAAGTTAAGTTATTGTCAGAGTTGATTCAAAGAAATTAGACAAAACGTTTATTAGATGTGATAAATTGATAGATGTTGTCAAAGATTGTTTCAATATTTTTTTTTGTGGATTGTTAAGCCTATTGAGTATGATGTTTAAGTAAGACTATAAGACTGAACTTCTTTTACGATGCCATGGAGAGATCGTGTGTCATCACATTTTTACAATGATCAATTATTTTGATGAAAGGTCTAAAATGATTGTTAAACATATAATATATAAATTATTGATATTTTCACATTTTATGTAAATATAAATATAAAATATTTTAAATATGTAAAACAAATATTAAAAATTGATTAAGCTTTAATTTAATTGACATTGTTGTTATTGAAACAATTAGAAAAAGATGAGTTTGAGAGTATTTTAAGCACAAATTCTCATTTGCTTTAAAGGAGAGAAAGGATTTTACGAATAGAAATAAGTTTAGTATAAAAAACAAAAAAATAATTGTTTTTAGTGAATTAACCAAACCCGAACAACAAATACGATTATCATTACTCGGATGGAGTTAACTCTTCCTCCCAACATGACCGGCAAAAACAGGTAACTCCCACAGCTTGACCGGTTAAAAGAGTCAACGTTTATAACTTAGGGTACATATGTCCCTCGAAACACCTGCCTCTCTATCTGTTATAAGCCGATCTCTGACAAATCTAATTTTCGCACCAGATCCTATCAGTAATTTCTCTCTTTTATATAAGAATTCAAATAAAAACCTATATAAGCACCTCTTTTCAAACATTTCTCTATTTATCCTCTCAAATTTCCCTCCATTTCGCAGCTTTATTGTTCGTAATTTCATAAATTTTTTTAATGAAAAAATAGTGATTTTTTTTTTGAGATTTGTATCAAACAGTGATCTGTTTTTGTTTTTGGTTTTTGTTATTTCATTCATTTCCTCCTAAGTTTCGTGTTTACCCTTTAAAAACTTCAAATTTTGTTTTAGGGTTCAATTTTATTAGACTTGTGTGAATTTCGATCTGTTTTTTTCCCTCGGTGTTTTTAAGAGGAAGTCCATAGTCTTTTTGGAGGATTTTTTTTTTTGGGTTAAGGAACGAAAAAGCGATGGCAGAACAAGGTGGCTTGGAAGGGAGCCAACCAGTGGATCTTTCCAAGCACCCATCTGGCATTGTTCCCACGCTTCAGTAAGTCTCCTTTTTGCCTCTCGTCTTTGTATTCTGAAATGTATACGTTTTCTTTGTGCAATAAATTTATATGTATGCGTAAGATTTGGTTGAACAGAGTTTCGCGATGGGATGATCTTTTAGGTGTAATGGAGATGTGTTTTCAATTAAATCGTTGGGTGGGGGGGGGGGAGTGCTTTTGGGATATGGGTGTTTGAGTTTTTGGTGAATTTCTAACTTGAATGGGATGTTATTTGGCTGACCAGAGTTTGTGGATGATATCTTGTATTGCAGACCTGTAGTCAATTAAATCATTGAAATTGAAATATTTTTGGAGCAAATATATTATGTGTGTGTGTATATATATATATATATGTCAATTTTTTCTTTGAAATGATGAGAGGGAGTTTTGAGATGGGTTTTGGTTGTATTTTGGGAAGAGAAATGGTGAATCTAGGGGCCATGATATGTCAGCTTGTGTTTTTTGTATATGTTGAAAAGCTATGGCTTAAAATATGCTTCTGTTGAGAACTTTAATCACAATTAATTTTAATTTGTAACGTAATAGTAGAAAGCTTTAATTCGATATCATTGGAGTAACATTGTGTTATGTTTCATTTGATGCGCTTGATATAGTAAAAAAGTTTTGTAGATTTCTTTGGATTAATTTTGATATGAATGATAAACAAATTACATCAAATATGATTGTGCAAGCTTAGCCCACTAGCCAGCAAATGAAATCAAGCTCATCTGGTTTAACCATGTATAAAACTTGAGTCTTGTTCTTAGTTAAACCAGCCAAACACATAAATTGCACGGGGCTTGACTTGTTTTTGGCTCGGTTACTCGTCATTAACTGATCTTAACAGATGTAGGAAACTGTTGCATTCAGTAAAATCTCTTTATTAACAATTCAGATTGAGTGAATTAATGAAGTTAAGCATCCGAGCATATATCCTTTCTATGGTTGTAAGGTTTTAATGATTCAGCAACTAACAAGGTGTGGATCTGTATTAGACTTTTAACCAAAAAAATTCCTTTTTTTTTTTTTTTTCCAATTTCTTCTATTAACTTGTGCTCTGAATCCTTTATGGATCGGGGTTTGACCACAGTTATTATTTGGAAATCTTAGAATTAGTCTTACTGTGTTTCAAGGAATATTGTATCGACTGTGAACTTAGATTGCAAGTTGGATCTTAAGCAAATTGCACTTCAAGCTCGAAATGCAGAATACAATCCCAAGGTATGAACAGGATGGTTAAATTCTAGTTTTTATTTATTTATTTATTTATTTCGAGCCGCTTCTCTATCAGCTGCTGATAATATTTGGATGCTAACCTTTTTATTTATAAAATAACCCTACAGCGTTTTGCTGCTGTCATTATGAGAATCAGGGAGCCAAAAACTACAGCTTTGATTTTTGCGTCTGGAAAGATGGTACTTACATTGGAATTAAAACTGTACTTATTTGGTTGTTTTAAGTATTGAAATCCATAAGTAAATAACTAGTGCTTACATCAATTGTTTGAGCCCAAGCATGTTATCTTTGTTTAATTATTTATTTAGTTATTTACTAAAACAAATTTTCTTGCTTTTTCAGGTTTGCACTGGTGCTAAAAGTGAACAGCAATCTAAACTGGCTGCAAGGAAGGTAAATATTTTTCTTTGAGATGCTTTTTCCTTTAAATGTGTTTGTGAACTATGTTTCATGTGAATTAGTTGTGTGATTATATGTGTACATATATTCTATCATTAGGATAATTGGATGCAAAGATGAAGGCTATAGCTGACATTATTTTTGTGCTTTTAGTATGCCAGAATTATCCAAAAGCTTGGTTTTCCTGCTAAGTTTAAGGTACTTAAACAATTCCTTTCTCTTTTACAAACCATGCTCATAAAATTCCGTATATAGATTAATATCTCTTCCTTCAATGATGTTTTACCCTACTCATTTTTAACCTTTTTGTTGTGATCGGCAGGACTTCAAAATTCAGAACATTGTTGGGTCCTGTGATGTCAAATTTCCCATCAGACTTGAAGGTCTTGCATACTCCCATGGTGCCTTTTCAAGTGTAAGTGGTGTTTGTTGTTCATTTTTTGTTCACCTTTTATTTAAGAATATTGGATATGTTCCTTTTCCCAGTATGACTACCTGGTTGTCTGTGCTCTTCCCTAAGTTTGTATGCACATACAAAATGAGCCTTTTCTTCGTGAGCTCCTTGAGTTTCACTTGCTGGCCCTTACGGGTGTTAATCTCAAGGGATTGAGGTCAAAGTCCTCAGTCCAATGATACTGAAATTTGAAATATCATTTGTAATGAACTTGAGACTGAGTTTTCATTTAGCTAGTAAACAGCTTTGAAACATAAAAATAAGTTTGGTCTTCTAATATGCTATGTATTCTTGGATTTGATTCTGTTTTGGATGAGGTTGAGATAATTAATTGCGTCTGTTACGTATTTGATGTACAGATTTTGCTTGTTTGGTTTAAGGACTGTGACTTATCTTTGATGTTGTTTAAATACAGTATGAACCTGAACTCTTTCCAGGCCTCATCTATCGTATGAAACAACCGAAGATTGTGCTTCTCATTTTCGTGTCAGGGAAGATTGTGATCACTGGAGCCAAGGTGATTGCTTTCAGATTCTGTTCACCAATTCCACATTCTACGTCTGACATAATTACTAATTTGTCTTTGTTGGAGTGACTCAGGTTAGAGATGAAACATACACAGCCTTTGAGAATATATATCCAGTCCTTACAGAATTTCGGAAGAACCAACAATGGTAGGAAGCTATACCTTGTCCCCCATCTCTGAAATGATTGACAAGTGTTATTTGTTTGCCTTTTCCGGTTTCGCTTCAACTGATCTTTTAATTTGCTGGCAGATACCTTCAGATGGGACTTTGATTTGATTTGGTTATTGGCCATGGTGCATGGAGTTGGATTCGAAAGTGTGAATATATAAAGAATGGGGAGGCTGCTTAAATGGATGGTATATCCTTCATCTAAGCAGTAATGTAGGACATTTTGGTTTTAGTGATTAAAATTTTGACCCTTCATCTTAGTCTTAGGTAACTTTAGGTACCTTGTATATGCTACCAAGTTAAAGTTTTCTGAGTTGAAGCTAGGGTTATAATTGACCTGGACTTGAAAGACAAACTCGAGTTCATTCTAAACTTGGAGTTTGGCATTTGATTGAGTTTGAGTGAGCATAACTTTTTAAGCTCAAGCTTGGTTAAGCTGTGTTAAAATGGACTTCCCTCTCGCTCTCAGGGCTCTGCTGAATTTGCAAACCGAGCTGCCATATTTATGGTCTCTCCTTCCTCCCAAAGCCATTTTAACTGCGTAGGGTCCATATAAATCAAAACTTAAAACAATCAACGGCTGGATGGAATTTTTTGTCTTTTTGTCTCTCTCCCCCCTCCCCCCCCTATGTGACTCGATGGTAAACATCCAGGCAAAAAGCACTGTGATGGTTTCTGCATTAGACTTTTCTATGTAGATTTTAGGGTGCTAGATTATCAGGCACATATGATGAGCTTGTTAACAAAGTCTACAGCAAGGTAATAGCTGTTTTAAGAATTGAATTATACTCTACTAGGAAATTTCATAGATAAGATGTGTAATTTGGACTTGGTCTTCTTGACATTTCGGCTGTGTAGTGAAGAAAACTAATGACAATGGCCACTTTTCAGGGTGGCAATGGAGTTGTTGTGAAAAAGATGAAAGTAGGAAAAAGAAAATAAATTGTGGAAGATGGCGTGAGTTTGGTTGGTGGAGGGGGATGAAACAAAAGAATTTTATTGGTGTAAGGATATGATAAAAGAAAAAAAAAATGGAGAGAAAGAGTGAGTTTTAAACCATTTATTCTATCAAAATAGAAAACCACAAGGTTTTAAATTTTTTTAAACAATATATATATATATTGTTAATGAAATCATGTATAAGGTTCAAAAAAATTATTTTATGAAAAGTAATACCAAAGCATACATTTACGACTTGGTCTTTAAAATATACAATTTTTGCAGTGATATATTAATTTCAAGGCAAATGTAGGAGTTGTAACGATTGAAGGGCAGGTTTGGAGACACCCAGAACTACTACATCTTGGAAGTAATAATCCGGATATTCCTAACATAACAACAACTAAATATAGTTGTGTGTAAGATTTAAGGCATGCTGAATTTGGTTCTATGGAAATGTTAGTTGTAAACTTTAGTAGTGAGCAAATGGCAATCTAACTGGTGGTGTACTGATGCCCACTTTTTTTCTTGGTTGCAGTGGATGCCAAGTAATATAAATTATCAAGATAGTATTCTAGTAATGTATGACTTTATATAGATAAAATAAATAACTCGATAATCTTTTAACATTCAAAACAGAAGAATCTAAGAGAAATAAGGTGCAAAAGAATAGTACATATCTTATATATCTAAACAATCAAAGTTAAATCAGTAAATATGATGTTAATACTATAAAAATGGCTAATCCTACCATTAAGGGGCTTACTGAAGTAAAAGAAGATGATGAAGAAGCAATCTGAATGATAAAATTGCAAGCCCCTTGTGAAATGTTGTTTGTTGTAATTATACCCAAACCTTGAAAATAACACGCCATGTCTTTCTGATTTTGCACCTGGTAATACATGTTAAATGTGTATGATGCGTTCCCGTTGGCATCCAGGTTGTTACACGAAGACCCGTAACCGAGAGCTGTGCAGTCGGAGAAAGTGCAAGCGTAGTTTATGTTGTCTGTAAGTTTGCCGATGTCCTTTGCATTTGGATTAAACATGCACCATTGCTGTTGAAGATATTTGACATCCTTTGCACCAATAAGGAACTTGTTCTGATTCTGGCCTGAAAGATCTAACGGGAATTTAGGCTGCCCATCGTACCGAAAGATCCCCCAATGACGCTCAAAATTTCCTGGAGCAATGCTCTTGGCATCCTCATCGATAAGTCCGAACAAGTAAACTTCAATGTATCCCGGACGGAGAGGGGTTCCGGTGTTGGCTGCAAGTCTAGGCAAGAGTCCATTGTAAAATCTCTGAGCATTAGCCATATTGCCATTCTTGTCACCATCAGTAGGCCAACCAACTTCCCCAACAATAATGGGCATATCACCATGGCCTACTGCTTTCAAAGCCGAGACCAATGTATCAAAATTGGCATCGAAAACATTAGTGTACTTAATCCCATTGTCCGTGATCGGGTTTCCACCATCAAAGAAAGCGTAATTGAAAGGGAAGTCATCATTTCCATAAAGACTGAGGAAAGGATAGATGTTTACAGTGAAAGGTGCACCATTCTTGCCAAGGAAGTCGACCATTTGCGTCATGGGTCCACTGATATCAGTCCGGAAACGGCCAGCAGAAGGTACAGGGTTGCTTTCAGGCGAGTTGTAGACATCAGCATTTAAGGGCACAGTAGCCTTTATGGTGTCCCCAACACCAGCATCATTCAGTGCATTTTGAATGTTTTGCAGAGCAGGCACTGTAGTGTTTATAAATGAGCCATTGTAGGACTTGAGAAATGGTTCATTTCCAACAGCAACATACCTGTGAAAAGATAGTGAAAAGGTTCAACAAATTGATAGATCCATCAGCTTCATTTTCAAAGAATCCTCGGAAAACTTAAAATTACTTATATGCAACACTAGCACTCGGATCCGAATAATGTAACTACACAAGGGAAGACACTTTCTTCTTCCTATTCCAAGTGTTAATCACATTTATGCAAATATAACCTTTAACACACTCCAAATATATAAAAAAACTCGTATGATTAAATCTAGAATAGATTAGGCATATACGGAACTTACCTAAGATATCACCTCAATAAACCATGATCATATCATATACATACACAAACAGAGTAAGATCATGTAGATGAAGAATTAGAACAAGTTTCCTTAATGCTATTTATGAAAAAATTCCAAATTAAGCATTTGTTAAATGGATCAAAATCCTCAAAAGAAGACAATAAGAAGATTTTCTCGTCAACTTAAACAAATCTTAAAAAATGGTCTTAACACCAATCAATCAAAACCTCAAAACCCAACATCAGAAAAGATAAAGAAAATGAGCTTACTTAATGTTAACACCTCCTTCAAAGTTATATGTGGTGATATTCTTCTTAACCCATTCTTTAGCACGATCATAGCTGTTCATAGCAAGAAGCTGATCGTTCGGAATGGCAACCATTACTTCAAGATCACTCCCTGCAAGAACATCCATAGTCTTTGAATCTGCATCGAAAAGCTTCACTTTTTTAATCCCATTGTCTTTCAACATCTGAACCACTGTTTCTGGAGGTAATTTATGGGTTGCCATTGTGCCCCAATTCACACCAAGACCATCAACGAATCCACCAAAGAGATGAACACAAAGGAATGTCGGTAATAATAATAATGTTGCTAGAAACCCAGATTTACCCATGTTTTTGTCGGATATTTAATGAAAAAAATGAAAAAAATTCAAAGAAATAAAAAAAGGAGATGAAGCTTGAGGTAAGGCTGAAGGGGGTTGCAAAACAAAGAAAAGCAAGGCTTTGTTATGAAGTTTTTTTTATTAATGAATCTTTATTAAAAAAGAAAACGAAATGCGGTTATTTGCGGGATCAACCGAAAATCAAGCCATTATTGTGATCATGGGAGAGAAACAACGCAAAAACATTCCTTGAATTTTTTTTTTTTTCAGGAAATATTGAAAAACCAAATGGAGGAGTGAAGAACAGTGAAGAAAACAGAGGAAACAATGGCAAAATTTAAATTACGCGTGTTTAGAACAGTAGGGGAAATTTTTTTCAGGAAAAGTAAGAAAATTATGTTGCCAACCTGAAAAAGGTTGAGACATATAAACGATTATTGTCCTTTAGTAACGGCATTATCATAATAATTCCAAATTTTTTATTGAGTAAATTATAAAAATAGTCACTTTTATTTAACTAAAGTTACATTTTAGTCATTTATGTTTGAAATGTTATGATTTAATTATTGAATCATTAATTGTCGTTAACGATGTAACAATAAGCTGAAGTGACACGTTAAATCATAATTTCAAACAAAAATATTAAGTTAATTTATCATAATTTTTCGTTTTGAGTAATTTTTTCCCTTTATGTTCTTTTAACTTTTCTTTTTATTTTTTGTTATTTTCTGCTTCTCTCTTTGATTTCCTCCATTTTCCTTTTCTTTTAACTTAATTTTTTCATTTTCTCATTTGTTAAAACAAATATCTATACTTCTATTTTTTTAACAATTTAATTTTTCGAGTGAGGTGAGTTTGTGGACTAATTTTAACAAATGAAAAATATAGAAAAAAAGTACGTTAAAAGAAATGAAGAAGGGGGAAAAATAGAGGGAGCACCAAAAGAGAATGAAAAAAAGGAAAGTTAAAAGAAAAAAAATCAAATTTCTCAAAATGAAAAAATATTGACCAATTGTATAATTTAACCTAAAATTTTCGTTTGAAATGATGATTTAACATGCCACATCAGTTTACCGTTATACCGTTAACGATAATTAAAAGCTCATTAACTAAAATATTACAACACAATAACGTAAGTGATTAAAACGTAATATTTCAAACATAAATGATTAAAACATAATCTGAAATAAACAACAGTGACTATTTTAAAAATTTATTTTTTTTAATTTGAGAGTCTAAAATAAAATTTTTTAATTATAAAGTGAATATTGTACTTTACTCTATAGATAATAATACCATTAGTTATCAAATTATTTACTTATTTAAAAACTGATTGAAACAATTTCCAATAAATTAGAGAAGATGAAATTTTTTGAAATGGTCCTCTTTTCTTTGAAGGTTGCGCCCCGTTGCCGACAAGATAACACGTAAGAGAGGAAAAGTGTGGAATGGAGGAGCCTGCCTGCCCAAAGATTACGGAAATCTTTTCAAACTTCACAAGTTCAAACTACTTTTTCGATAACATGCCCGCGGCAGATTGGCCCCATTTCTTATTTTATTTTTTTTAACACATCTTTTAATATTGAATATACTCCTCCGCTATTATCACATAATTCACCAGAAATTATTTTATAAATTCTTCTCTTTTATCATATTATTAATACATGATTTCGCTGATTTTTTATTAAAATTTTGAACCTCAAATCTCTGAATTCGACCCCAAATTTGGGTTTGAGTTTAAAATTCAAGATTTTAGATTTTAGGTATGGGGTTTAGGATTCGATGTTCAAGATTCTAAATTTAAGATTTAGGGTTCGAGATTCGAGGTTTAAGTTTTATAATTTAAGATAAAATTATCAAAATTATATTTTAATGACATGAAAAAATCGTTGAAATATCAATAAATAATTGAAAAAAGATAATGAATGATATGATGAAAAAGATCTATAAAATAGTTTTTTCATAGTTTACTAATTACTAGATCATAGAACATCTATAAAAAAATTTAGATAAGAAATATATTTAAAATAGGAAAAAAATTAATATTATATTTTAAAATAATTTAATAATAAAATAAAATTTTTAATTGTTTTTCATTGAATTGGATCTAATTAATTTATAATATCAACTTAATAAAAAATCAAAACAATAATATAAATTATCATAGAATATTTTTATCTTTTTATATCGAGAAACACTCGTGAAATAAAAATTTAATCATATGAATGATAAAAATCTTATACATGTAATATCATAAAATTATAATAAAAACAATTAAATCATTATTTAAATTTATTAATTATTAAATACATAACAATAATTTCATATTCACTCATTATTTTTACGCGGCATTTTTTTTTTTTTTTTGGTTTTGTTAATTTCATTGATGCAATTTCAAATGTAGTGGGTAGATTTTTTTCCTTTTTCAGATTGGAATAAGTATGGTAGTCAACGATTACACAAGTATACATTTTCACTTTTTATCATTTAAATTATTTATAATTTATAAAATTTTAAATTAATAATAATAAAACTGAATTTTAATCCCTCCAAAAATGATAAAAATTTGATTTTAATCTTCTAAAAATTATAAAAATATAGGTTATTAAAATGGTAAAATTTTATTTTTACTTAATAAAATATATAATTTAATTTTAATCTCCGAAAAGGATTTTCTGACTTCTCCCTTGCTATTAATAAGATAGATTGAATAATTTATTTTATTGTGTATTATTTAAAAACAAATAATAATTGTTTTTTAATCTTGTTTAGGATCAGGGGTAAAATTATATTGTATATTTTTACGATAGTAAAAATGTAATTTTACCATTTTAACAGTCCATATTTTTATATTTTTAAAGGATTAAATCAATTTTTTTTTATAATTTTTTGGAGATCAAAGTGTAATTTTACCATTAAAACTTTAAAAATTTAAGGGATTTAAATGAAAATTTTTCATTTCAAGGGAGACCGAGGGGGTCCTAAGTTTGTCACTGTTTAGGATACGTCTTTTAAGTATTATCTGTTAAGCAATCAACAAGATCTCCAACAATCAGAGATATTATTCATGTGTTTGAGTTTTGTTCTTAACTTTCGTCGAGAATCGTTTACGATTTATGAAGGATGACACCTCTCTTGATGGTAATACAAAGATATAATTTATAAAACTCGAAGAAAAAATATCAATATAAAACATAAATATTTGTTATACAAATAACTTAAAGGGCACAAAAACTCGAACCACGAAACTTAGGCAGCATATTTGCAAGTGCAATCTTCCACACCAAATCTATATATTGGTTGTCCAGTGAAGGAAATAAAAAGTGGAGAAGATAAGTTAATGAAAGAGGTGCACTAGTTAGGTGGGTGACTTGTAACATAAGTATTGCTTTCACATGACGGGAAAAGAAAAAAAATACGAACATGCCAATCCTGGAAAGGGTAAGTTTTTAAGCAAACATTCTCATAATTGAATTGGTGACTGAATTCATCATATCATTGATTTGTTTAAATTAATTATTATAAAAATTATAAAAAAATTCAATTTAATCATTTTTCGGATCAATCATTTCATACAAAATATGACAAGAATATGAGATTTTTTTGAACAATCTCATTACAAATTTTGATCATACCTGCTCTTTTTAACATGATGCATAGAACTACTAATAGCCCCTTTCAACCTAAAAATAAGAGGATAATACGCTTCGACGCGCTCAACCTGCATTGACAATAATGTACATACTAATCGAGTTAAGATTCAATTGACTATATTTACAAACTTAAATGAAATAAGACGCATATAAATTTATTTATGGAATGAAGTACCCCTAAAACTTAATTTTCTTTTTATATTTAAGAAAATTTAAATAAATTATTAAAATTGAAAATTCAATGAGCCCATAAACAAATTTAAATGAAAGATGGTAAATAATTAAAGAAAAGGAGATTTGGAATCAGAGCTGTCCCATTGATGCAATGAAGATGAATTAGGTCACCACCAAAGAAAGTGGTTGAATTAAAACTCAGTTGGTAGTCCAACTATGCACATGGTCATGGATGTATGCATATTCACTCGTGAAACCAACATTTATTATACCTTCTACTCACTCTCTCTTTTGAAAAAGGGCTTCTTCCGGGACAGGACCAGTAATCATCAAGGCTCAAGCTATGAGATTTTGGGTCTATTTCATTCAATGAATTTAATATTTTTGGGGTAATTTGAGATTAATAATTCAATGTATGTGAGAATAAAAGAGAAGTCTTGGCTGCTTATTTTGTTTATTTGAGTAAAAAAAAAAAAAAAAAAACAGATGTGATGTTATTTCACTAGACACATGCATAAAATAAAGTATGAGTTTCAGTTTATTAGAATAATTTAATAAAGTGTGCTTTAAGGTATCTTGCATTCAATAGTAAAATTATATTCCAATCAAATGAATTATATGGGGGTAATGTATATTATTTAATAATGTGTTAAGTAATCTTATATACCATAAATTAAATGTTTTTTTTATATATATTTTTTATGTTTTAAAGATTTTCATGCCCTATAATCATGTTTTAGATATCTTTTTCTCAAGTATTTATGCATGTTGATACAAAGTTAAGATTGTGGGGGTTTATTACGGTTCATTTGGTGGGTGGAGAGTTGTAGATAGATACAAGTGATTGGAACTTGGGCACATAGGACGGCTCGAGTTGGAGAGGAGAGAGAAATAGAGAGAGAGAGATATCATGTTTTGTGGTTTTAAGGGTTTTAAAAGGATATATCTAATTTATGTGCCATTCTTGTATTAGTTTCGTATTCTTTAGAGCGCAATCGATCTATCTACTTATATAGATATGGGTTGTCACATAGGTTAACAGACATATAGCGTACAAATATACAGGTATTTTGTCTACATCAGAGATTTGGTCCTTATGGTGTGAGTTTGCAAGGTCCTAATCTTGCAAAGTCATGGGCTTGAAGGTATTCTTAACTCACAAGGTGATTTAGTTTGTGTCTTTGACTGACGAGATCAACAGGAGACTAGGCTAACTCGATAGGTGTAGGTAAAGTGATACTTTTAATTCAAGATCCCATGATGCAAAAGAGATTGACTTTCAGGAGTTGATGGTAAGGGTAATGAGAAAGGGTTCTAATCTCAATCTGCCCTCAATGTAAACCCAATCCACTGTCGTAAGAGAAGTTTGTTCTTTGGTTGTTTGGAGCTTCTGTCCTCATAGCCTTTCTCATTTGTTGTGATATTCTGGTATTGAAGACGCATCATTTAAGACTATTATATCCAAATACTGGTGGCTAAGCCTATTTCAGAGCAAGATTATATAATTTGTATCCATATATGGAGCATGAATGAACCTCCATTCTGAACGACTGCTGTTACACGTCTTATTTTGTTGACTTTCTCTGTAACATTACCTTCGTGGCACTGCATATACTATTTTGTTAAAAAATTTGATCTTCCTTTAATTTCATAATAAACCAATTTGAATCAGACATTTTTTTTATTTTAAAATTGCACATTTTAATATATTCATATCGAACAAATATCAGCATCCCACTCATCCGGACAACACAAAATATTCATATCCCGATATCCGACACTCGTCCCGAGTCCAAGTAACAAAAAAGATTGCCACCACCAAAATACAAGTAGTTTGATGTTATGGTCAGCCAAAGAGATGGAATAAATATAAGGATAACAAACATGGTGCGAGAATCAGCCAAGTAAATTCTATTTCAGATCTTATGATGCACAAAGAAAGAAAGAAAGAAAGAAAGAAAGCTTCCATCTACCTCATTGTATTAACCGTCTGTCAAAGATGTTTCTTTTTTCATTTCCGGGTTAAACTTTCTGTACAAACACCGAATCCAGAAAAATCCGTCACAGCATAGCTGCCAAGCCAACACTGTCGCCCTCCTCGGTTCCATTTCCCGGAGCACTGACTGGACCACGTGGCCTTGCTGAAATGGAGAGCATTCTAAACTGGTACACCAAAGATTTGAGAAGATGATGGGTAACAAACGGTTCGGATATTGAAGTTGGAAGGGATTGTTTATTTGCAGAATGCTTTATCTGCGAAACAACACAGCTGAAAGTTAATGAGCATGAGAACGTGGATTAGCAGCATACTTTTAAACAGCAAATCTGTGTTGGTATTCACCATCAGAATTGCATGCTTAACATCAAGAAGACGATTCAAATTATCAACGTCTTTTGTGGAGGGTTGTAAAAATTGAAAAATGAGTTAACGTCGTGTTGATTTATTTGCAATTGATTGAATCGTAATTTAATTGATTTGACTATCCATATATTTAATAAAATAATATTTTTATGTCAAGAATTAGACTCAATCATGATTTAGATGTCTAATTAAGCCAGGCCAATGATCATGTATTACATTTATTAGAAATTTAAATTGCAGTTGCACACATGCCTTGTAAATTGAATCGTATTTATATTAAAAGCAAGGAGCATATAAATATGGCAATAGATTCAGCAGCTTGCAAGCAACAAGTGCTGCTAAGTTTTATTCGGCATTGGATTTATTTAGTAGTGATATATATTTTGGTTACAAAGCATTTATTAATGAGCCAATGGTTGAAACTCATTTTAATTACTAAAAAGTGCGTTTAGTCAACAGTTCACAAATTCATAGTTGCATTCCCAATCCCATTTTAATTACAAATTCATTTATTAATCTTCTTCAATTGTGTAACAACTTAAACTCGGTCCGGGTGGTCCGATCCAATTCTAGAATGTTACATTAGTAATCGAAGTGACTTTCCGTTCAGCACCTAGCCGAACCTCCAACGCATACTTGAAAATAATTTAATATTAAGATTTGTTACAATTAAACTAATATTTAATTGATTTGTGATATCAACTCAATCAAAAGTTAAAATAATAGTATAAGTGATTATGAGATTTTTTTTTTTTTGTTATGAATAATTTATTAAATGGATGTCCATCAAGATCAAGATAAGTTTAGATGAACTTTAAATTCTGATAGACATTAGAAGTAGAGTTTTATTTCATTTATACTTTCTATGTCTATGAATATAAAAATTACTTCTATTGATCAATAAAATGAGCTCTCTCTTTTGTTCTCATATTCTCTTTGTTATTTACTCTCTGTCCTTTTATTTATAACATGTTATCAACACGATTATTTTTAGTTGTTTTTCTCCATAAGTCACAAAAATATTACAAAATTTGTTGTTGTCGATTGCCTCCTAGAATTGTTGTTATTTCAATTGAGGCCTACACACTATGGGTAATCATTAGAGTCTTTAATCACTCAGTGTTCATGATAATAGCCATGGTGATAATGATGATGTTAAAGATATTCATGTATATTTTACTATGATTTATTTATTATATCATGTTTATTATAATTTGAAACTAATCATCACGAATAGATAGATTCTGAGTTGAAATCTAGGCATGTTTGCGATGGTGATTATGGAATAAATAATCTATTGGGACATTTATAAGTTCGTCCTACTAAGTTTGTTGCGTTCTTAGAAGTGAATGCAAATATAAAAAAAATAAAAGATATAATCATGGACTACTAAAAGTGGGAACATAGTGATAAATAAAAAAATAATGAGAGTTCTCAAAATACTCGTCAAAGGGTAGAGATAACTTATGTTATCAATGTGATATGAAAGGTTATTGGCCATATATGTGACGTATGCTCGATTGTTTTGTTTTTGTTAATATTGTTTGAGGAAGGATATTAGAATTTAGTAATGAATTCTATCATTACAAATAGAAAATATTTATCTTATTTGGTACTGAAATAAACCTATATTATTCCAATATTATATTTCATATGAATCAAAAGAGGATTGGATTATTGATTTATATTTATTATAAATCAAATTGATTGTGACTATTTTTGTGATCTTCTTTTGTCATCATCTCGTTAAAGGGGTTGAAAGTAAAATATTTGACTCTAAAGATCTGCTTAAATTGTGGAAGAAAATATGAGCAATAGAATGTGGTAATTCTATCTAAAGCTCGTTATGGTTGGATGCACCTGAAGTTGTAAGTTTTTAAAATAGTGAGTATAACTTTACAATATTAAAATAAGTTTTCAATTAAAATTATATGGAAAAATATTATTGATAAGAACATTGCAAAAGAGAACTTATTCGACTTTTCACGATTCAAATGCGTTTCTACAGTAGCAATATCATGCAAAAAATTTACTTATGGTCGAACAAAAGTTTTTAACTACAAAATCTAACCATTCATTTAAGAGAATGTAACAATATATGATAAATTCGAAAGATGGTAGTTCATACGTTTTATTTATTCATGTTTGCGATGGATGTAGTAAATTGGACTATAATAATAGTCATAAGGGATGATCGTAATAAAATTTCTCACCACCAGAGGTGGAAAAATGAAGAAAGTAAGAAAAGACCAATAATTTCCAATAACTTTTTAAGAAGAGAGATAACTTATGTATAAGAAATCATTGGTTTTGTTCTTGTTGTACACTTGGAAAATAAGATTCATTCTCAAAGTTTGCTATTAATAAATTTTGATTGGATTGAAAATTTACTATTGGAGTTTAATTTGCTAACTTTTTATGGTCAAGACTCAATACAGAACGAAAAAGATACGTCTTTAAACATTAAATAGACTTGATATATGGTTTAAATATTTGATATGATCTTCTTTTTAAGTTTTGATTTCATGGGTTACATATTGTTTTAAACATCTCATTGTTCATGAAAATGAATATTAATTGATTTATTTATGTCGCTAAAGTAGGTTTTATAATTAAATAATATATTTCATTAAAACATATCTAGTATGCAAATTTATGTTAACAAATCAATGAATTTTATAATTATTCAGATTTGATTTAGTTCAAAAATTGTTAAATATGGTAGTTCATACGTTTTATATTATTCCATTTGTTAATTATTTAGAGAAATGACATGAGCAATTGTAAATGAAACGTTCAATGAGCTTGAATGGTTAGCTTTTGAATTAAATTTCATGTATGTTTATGATGATGGTTATGAAAGAAAATTTGCTAGTTTTCATTATGTCATATTTTTATGTTTGAGATGTGACTTTTATTGATATATTTAATATAGACTTGTTTCTATACATGACCTAGGCAGTTATTCTTAGTAAATAAATTGATTATGCAAAACTCTTGTTAAAAGGGCTTTAAAAGTATTTTGAATTGATCTCATATTTTCTTATGGGTAAACAAAATAACGAGTTATTTGTTTCACTAGTTTTGCTCCATTTCCCTAAGTGAATGTAGTAATACATAAAAATTATGAAAATTTAACTTATTGTCATTATTGACAATTTTTTTGGGATATTTAAAGATTTTGACATATTCCCTGAAGCGAATATTGCATATAATTATTTGAAAACTATATTATATGACTTAGTATTATTATAAACTTCACATTGATTTAAACATTTCCAGTAGTAAATGTCACAATGGTACTTATATGTGGATACAAGTGAAAAGAATGATAATAAAATTATCAATTTGTTACAATTTAGTACAATTGAAACGCATGTTAAAGTAAACCAGAAGTTTACTGATAAAAATGAATTTACTACTTGGTATAATTAGTTAGATCATCTTAGATCATATATGATGCGAAAATTAATTGAGAATTCATATGAACATTCATTAAAGAACCAGAAGATTCTTTAATTTAAAGAATTTTCATTTGTTGATTGTTCTCAATGAAAATTGATTGTTAAAAACTCACTAATTAAATTTGAGATTTAATGTCTTGCATTTTTTAAATGAATATGGGTCCATTCATCCACCATGTGGATGGTTTTGATATTATACGATTTTGGTAGATGCATCTACAAAATAATCACATATGTGTTATCAACTTGCAACCTGTACTTTGCAAGATTGTTAGAATAATTAATTTCAGATTATGCAATTAAGACAATTCATCTTGTTAATACTGATGAGTTTATATATCAGACTTTTATTGATTGAGTTTGAAAATTTTTGTAAAAGTTTGTTATTTATGCGCATAATGGTTTAGAAAAATTATTAATTGAACGATCCTGATTAATGGCTAAACCATTACTTCTGAGAACTAAACTTCCTATTTTAACATGGGACTATGTTGATTTACGTGTTGTACGACGCATCAAGCCAATAAGTTTTAAATAATCTCCATTACAATTGATTTTTGATTAATAGCTAAATATTTCTCATCTTTGAATTTTTGTATGGGCACATATGTTCTAATTGTTCCACCACAACACACAAAGATGAGTAAATTCTCAAAGGAAGTTGAGAATATATATTAATTACGAGTCTCTTTGTATTATTATATGTTTTAAATGTATTGAAGATTCAATTATGACATGATTTGTGATTAGTATTTTGATTCAAACTTTTCCCGACATTAGGCGAAGAGGAATAATAACTTGTAATGAGTTAGGAGGAGAAGTGATTTGAACCAAAAGTTCAACAACGATAACTCATTACAAGTTCCAAATATTAAAATTTTCACAAAAGGAAAAAAAATCTAGATGGTCATATAGTAAAGATAGATGCTCTGGAAGAAACCCAAGACATAATTAATAAATAAAACTCCAAAAGTGATTCAAGTATCTGTAACTGAAGATTAAAATAATGAAAATAAGAAATCTCGATAAGTTATGTCAATTGAAAAAATGTCGAACCAATAATAAAAGTGGTCGATAATGGTTTTGCATGCAATATTATTTTTGAAATAATGAAATAAAAGGAGGATCTTGAATAAATATATTGATAAATATAGATATGAAATAAATTGGTCAAAATAGAACGATGCAACTCAAGTACAATTAAATTCGTGAAGTTTTTATATCAGTAGTTCAAATATCTAAAGGTATAAAGCTAGTGAAGGTACAAACGAAGTAGTTTTGCAAAAGCGGAATAAAATTATGATTTTTTTTTCTAAGTCCTGACATTGATTATGAAAAAATATAATATTCTTTTGTGGTTGATGCGATAACCTTTAGATATATTATTAAACTGACAGTTCATACTTGCGTCTAATGATTGTTGTTACAACCTTTTGTAAATCGTTATATTGTAAAATTTATATTAAAATCCTTGAAGGATTTAGAATGTCGACGCATATTGAAATTATTGGGAAATTATTCATTTATATGAATTGAAATAATTGAACATATGTGATAAATTTAACTTAGTCATTTATTGGGAAATTTGTGTTTTTATAGAATAATCATTATTAAAATTTGCTATGATTATTGTTGAAACTTCTGAAAAAATCAAAATATATTTCCCCAAATTTTCCCTTACTCATGACTTTCAAAAGAATTGTGATATAAATGTTTAGCAAATACATTCAAATAGTCATTTGAAATACTAATATTCAAGATTGAATACGTAGAATATGAGATATTATATGATATTTTTGTGAGGGGGAGTAAATACGCATTGTACTCTTTTTCTTTTAACCAATGTTTTGTTCCATTGAGTTTTCCTAATAAGATTTTTAATGAGGCAATATGTTGTGCGTATTATAAATATGTGTACTCTTTTTCCTTTACTAGGAAATATTTTTTTCTCACAGGGTTTTTATCTTAGTAAAAGTTTTAACGAAGCACATTATCTACCAATAGACACCTAAGGGGGAGTGTTATGAATATTTTATTAAATGGATGTCCATCAATATCAAGATAAATTTGGATGAACTTTAAATTCTGATAGACATTAGAAGTAAAGTTCTATTTCAGTTATACTTTTTATATTTATAAATATAGACTTTGAAGAATCAATTTAAATTACTTCTATTGATCAATAAAATGCGCTCTTTTTTTTGCTCTCCTATTTTCTTTGTTTTTTTCTCTTTGTCCTTTTATTTTATAACATTTTTGTTTTTTTATACCGAGAAACAATCATAAAATAATAAATCAATTATATGAATTCAATATGTATAAATTTATAATAAAAACAATTAAATTATGATTTAAAATGATTAATTATTAATGATTAAATACATTACAATAATTTAATAATAATAAAGTGGGTACATTTTATTCTTTTTCAGATTTAAAATAGTATGGCAGTGAACGATTACACATATAAATTTTCACTTTATTTTATAGAATTAGGTTGTAAAAAATGTAAGCTTTTAATCAGGGGCGGAGTTAGGCGCTGGCAAGGGTCCCGACTTCCTTAAAATAGAAATTTTTTATTTAAATTATTTATAGTTTATAAAATTTTAAATTAATAATGGTAAAATTAAATTTTGGTCCCTCTAAAAATAATAAAAATTTGATTTAATCCTTTAAAAATTATAAAGATATAAATTATTAAAATGGTGAATTGTATTTTTATTATTGTAAAAATATACAATTTAACTTCGCCCCAAATAAATTCTTGATTTCGCCCCTGCTTTTAATTGGATGGATTATTGAATTTGAATAATTTATATTATTGTGTATTTATTTACAAACAAATAATAATTGTTTTTTAATTTTGTTTAGAATAAGTCTTTTAAGTATCTGTTGAGCAGTCAATTAGATCCACAGCAATCAAAGATATTATTCATGTGTATGAGTTTTGTCCGTAACTTTCGACGAAAATCGTCTACGGTTCATGATGAGAGACACCTCTCTTGATAGTAATACAAAAATACAATTTGCAAAACTCAAAAAAAAAAAAAATTAATATAAAACGAAATATTTATTATACAAGTAACTTAAGCGTACAAAAACTCGAACAAGAGACTTAAAAGCAGCATATTTGCAAGTACAATCTTCCACACCAAATTTATGTATTGATTGTCCAGTGAAGGAAAAATAAAAAGTGGAAAAGATAAGTTAATGAAAGAGTGGGTGAGTTGTGGCATAAGTGTTGCTTTCACATGAAGGGGAAAAAAATTATATATTGGAACTGAGAAGAAAAATAACAAAGGAGTGGAAGGTACCTATCTACATACCAATTTTGAGAAGGGCAAGTTTTTAAGCAAGGTTCTCATAATTGAATTGATGGTTGAATCGATCAGATCATCGATTTGTTTAAATAAATCATTTAAAATTTTATCAAAATAAAAAATATTAAAATTTCGATTCAACTGATTCAACCATTTTTCGGATAAAATAGTTCAATGTCCCTTTTCTAAACTAATACTCTGGCTGAATCCTAGAACAACTGGTTCGACTGAATTCAAACAACTTTTGTTTTAAACACAATACAAAATATGATAAGAATATGAGATATTTAAATATGATTAACACAATATAATTGGATTTTTGATATATTTAATTATTTTTGTTATGTTTATATTTAGATACTTTTTTGACACAATACCTAGAACTATCCATAGTCCCTCCCAACCCATAAATAGGAGGATAATACGCTTCAGCGCACTCGAACTCACGTTCTCTTAAATTGACAACAATACTCATGCCAATTGAATTAAGATTCAATCAACTATTTTTACATACTTAAAATGAAATAAGACACAGATAGATTTATTTATGGAACGGGGTACCCTAGAAACTTAAATTTTTATCGATATTTAAAAAAATTACTAAAATTGAAAATTGAGATTAAATGGAAAATAAGACTATTATCTATATAAGGGACTCGAATTCAATGAGCCCATAAACAAATTTAAATTAAGGATGCAATTGAAAGATGGTAAATAACTAAGAAATGGAGATTTGGGATCAAAGCTGTCCCATTGATGGAATGAAGATGAATTAGGTCACCACCAAAGAAAGTGCAATGAATTAGGTTTATTACGGTTCATTTGGTGGGTGGAGAGTTGTTGATAGTTATAAGCGATTGGAATTTGGAGTCTTAGGAGGCTCGAGTTCGAGAGGAGAGAAAAAAATAAAGAGAGAGAGAGATCATGTTCTTTGGCTTTAAGGGTCTTAAATGGGTATCTTCAATCTTCTTAAGACTCCACGTGTCATTCTCGTATTAGTTTCGTATTCTTTGGAGTCTGGTCGATCTACTAATGTCTTTTTATGTAGATATGGATTGTCAAATAGGTTAACAAATATATATGATGTACAAATAGATAGGTATTCTCTCTACATTTGAGATGTGGTTCCTATGGTGTGAGTTTGCAAGGTCCTAGTCTTGCAAAGTCATGGTCTTCAAGGTATTCTTAACTCACAATGTGATTTGGTTGGTGTCTTTGACTGACGAGATCAACAGGAGACTAGGCGAACTCGATAGGTGTAGGTAAAGTGATGCCTTTAGCTCAAGATCCCATGATGCAAAAGAGATGACTTTCAGGAGTTGATGGTAAGGGTAATGAGAAAGGGTTATAGTCTCAATCTTCCCTCGATGAAAACCCGATCCACTGTCGTAAGAGAAGCTTGTTCTTCGGTTGTTTGGAGCTTCTGTCCTCGTAGCCTTTCTCATTTGTTGTGATATTCTGCTATTGAAGACGCTTCATTTAAGACTATCATATCCAAATTGGTGGCTAAGCCTAATTCAGAGCAAGATTATATAATTCGTATCCATATATGTAGCATGAATGAACCTCCATTTTGAATGACCGCTGTTTCACGTCTTATTTTGTTAACTTTTCCGTAACATTGCCTTCGTGCCACTGCATGTACTATTTTGTTAAAAAATTTAATCTTCCTTCCTTTAATTTCATAACAAATCAATCTTAATCAGACATTTTTATTTTAAAAATTACACGTTTTAATAATTTTTATACGGTTTATATTTATTTAAACCAAAGTATTTCAGACAATTTATATCAACAAACGGTTCTCATTGAAGTAAAAGGAGCAAGGCAGAGACGTGGGTTCTTATAGTCCCAATTATCACGTATGTTCAAAGTCGGATAAAGATTATGATCCTTCAAATATATAAAACTTATAAATGAATTGAATATATTCATATCGAACAAATATCAGTATCCCACTCATCAGAACAACACAAAAGATTCATACCCCGATATCCGGCACTCATCCTGAGTCCAAGTAACAAAAAAAGATTGCCACCACCAAAATATAAGTAGTTTGATTTTATAGTCAGTCAAAGAGATGGAATAAATATAAGGATAACAAACATGGTGCGAGAATCAGCCAAGTAAATTCTATTTCAGATCTTATGATGCAAAAAGAAAGAAAGAAAGAAAGAAAAAAAGCTTCTATCTACCTCATTGTATTAACTGTCTGTCAAAGATGTTTCTTTTTTCATTTCCGGGTTAAACTTTCTGTACAAACACCGAATCCAGAAAAATCCGTCACAGAATAGCTGCCAAGCCCACACTGTCGCCCTCCTCGATTCCATTTCCTGGAGCACTGACTGGACCACGTGGCCGCGCTGAAATGGAGAGCATTGTAAACTGGTAAGGATATGTCCATGGAACACACACCAACAAAATGGAATAAAATTAGATGAAAGTGGGGTGCTTTACCAGTAACATTTGTAATAATGTTTACATTTTTCTGAGGAGCAAGTGCTTTTAGGTTGTTCCCAGTAGCTAATAAAAGCAAGCTTTTCATATGCTGCTTTTGTTCTTTCGGACTAGCTGTCTTTGTCAAGGCTTCTTCAAAGGCATGTAAATCGTTCGGGGTAATACAAGGGAGGGAAAGTAAAATCTGGGATAGTCCGATAAATGCATCATTGAATTAATATTTTGACGCACTTGTATGATCATAGAGTATATCAACTTAACATTAATGGAGAAATTAGTGTTCCAAAAACTAACCTGTCTGGGAGCTGGATCTCTGTCACAGAGATAAATGAATATTTCGCGACAGAGGTTAACCAGATCAGCGCTGATAAAAGCATTTGACTCGAGGGCTAGACCTCGGATGAGAGCAGAAAATAGATCTCTCGAAACGAATTCCCGGAGATCGACATTGTTCATAAGTATAGCTAGAAGAACCACAGAAGCAGAGAAAGAACAAACTTTGGTCACAGCTTCACTGTCTGTCCAAGTAAATGCTTCTAACGAAATTTGGAGTACTGGAATTGCCAGGCTTTTGTGCTTCAAAAGGAAACTGCAAACACATCCAACATGTTGAGAAACTAGGATTTACAGAACAAAATAGTATAATATCGTGAATGTAAAGGTAATTTTGGATGTCAACACTAGAAGGAAAAAAATTTAGTTTCATACCCAACCATAGAGCTTGGTGCAAATGCATCCAAATCTTTAAGAGAAGACATGTCCACGCGGCCAACATGCCCCGAATGTTCTAAAGCAGGAAGGCTAGTGTTTAATCCAGGTGACGAAATAGTAGAAAGGAGCAAACATATCTCACGAGTTAAATCTCGGAGTAACTTCTCTTCCATTACTTCCACTTTCAAGTCTGACCCAGTAAGGATACCATGATTATCGGGAACCTTCGCCCGGCCTTCATGCAGAAGACCAAACCATGAACAGCTCAGAGCTTGCTGACAGTGGACGAATAACGGGTGCAGTAGCTTTTCCAGCCATACCTCCCACATGTCAGGAGGACAAGACTTAACCAAAGGAATCAAAACAGAATGAACAAGCTGCCTTGTATGTCTGAACTCCATTGACTGTATATTCTCAATTAGAGCTAAAGCAACAGAATCAACATCAATGCATTTGAAAAACGGATCTCCAATGGTTGCAGATAGTCCCAATACATTGTACCTATGAATGTGGAAGATGCATTAACACCGATTAGAAAAAGACTCAATGAGAGGATAATGATTGAAGTATGCCTTCCAAAATAATAGTTTTGTCTACAAAGCTACAAAATGGAGAAGGCTTCCCGAATCCTCGATAAAGGTAGGATATGATCTTTAGCCCTTTCTTTAATCTACCAAGTTATTCATTACCTATCAAAAAAATTTCTTTTTCAGTTTTCAAAATGATATATGCGTCCATGTTTAACACTAGACGGTTCATAATCACATCACTAAGCACATTGTACCAAATATACACCAGATAAAAAATGTAGTTCCTTTTGGGGCAAATCAAGATAGCATTTAGGCATCCTTCAATATATGTGCCATCCACATTATTCTGAGAATGAACGGTGCATTGCTTCTTAGGAAGACCATTTTCCTAAGTTAGAAAATGTGCAAATGCCATACTTACCCACTGTCTCTGATACCCTTTAACCAATTCCGTATATCAACTTCATTTGGTTCAGTATACCCTTCCTTATTCACATCAAAAGGAGATCCCTCTATGAAAGTTAATGCCCCCTTTGACAATTTGGGGTTCCCAACGCCAAGAAGACTAGACCGCTCCACATCACTCATACTCATTGCTGCTTTAATCTCCCCAGGTAGTACTTGGAATACTGATGGTGACCAAAGGGAATGTATAGCACGAAGCAGCTGCAGAAGAACAATAGAGTTGTAACAGCCTGTTTCTATATTATCTTCTAGATAAGATATATATAATATAGGTTACAATAGCATACTTTTAAGAGGGCAGGAAGCATCCAAGACAGATGAGAAGCCATTGGATGTGGGGTAGAACTTGATGTTGAGCTGCTTTGGCCTTTCCTCATTCCACTCCTCTTGAGTGCTTTCTCAAAGAATGTAATAGTGTGGAACAGTGACCACATAAATGCTGTCTCTGAGCATAAACGAACTAGTCCAAGAGGTTCGGACAAGTAGTTGTTTTGCCATTCTATTTGTATCCATTGTTGGCTCAAGGGTTCAAGTAACCATGCCAAAACTTCTTGCTGCTGTTGAACCCTGCTCCATTTCAACAAATGTCATATAAGAAAAAGAAAAGAAATCCGATTTTACATGGCAATTAAAACACTTTAAGCAAGTAATTACCCTGCAGCAGATGCCATAACAAGAAATGCTTCACCTAGAAGATTATGTTCACCACGAAGCAGACGGCCTTCTCTTTGCAAATACGCCATGGTATCAGCAATACCCTGCATAAGAAACACCATGGAGTAACTATAAAGTTCAAATAAAACATAAGTTTCCCCAACTCTTATAAACAAGCATAAAAATGATGGTTTTAAAGGCTAACAATCTAAACCGTGTGACAGGTTCTAATGAATTGCCTTATGAAGCACACAAATAAGTATTTGCTCAAGGATAATGTGGACATTTCCTACTCAAATTTTAAGAGCTAAACAAGCATTGCAAATTTAGAATTTTACAATGCTTTCCTACTGCAAAAGAATACACACGACAATTGGACAGTAAGTAGCTCTAATTTCATACGAGCATGAAAGCATATGCTGTTTAAATATAAGGGAGTCCGTATCCACTCCTCAAATTGAAAGTATCTAAGTTAGCATTTCAGAAACTTCAAAGCTTCAATTGGAAATTTTATCATTTTGCTTGACAGATGCATTACCTTCATGTGAGGCAGAATACTTTTGTCAGCAGCTTTGGCTATCCGAATAAATGATGTACAAATTTGCAACCTTGCATGCCGTGCACTGCTCATTGAAGGATCCTGCCAAACAAAACTTAAGGTAAAAAAGACAAGTCTCAGTCCTTAGGGAAAAAAGATGAAAAGGAAGAAGAAGAAGAGAACCTTAACAACAAAAGGAAGTGAATTTAGGAGCTCAAATAGCTTATTGATGACGCTACCAACTGCATCTGGGAAATACTTCAGGAAGGGACCCATTGCATCTAGATAGTGCCCAAGTACTTCCACAAGGGCAGGCTCAGTCCAATTCAATGAAAGAAGTTCCCGAAGTAAACCTTCAATTCACGGTAAACAGAGTTTTTTGGTAGGTATGGGTATCATAAACATAGAGCCTCTAACAGAATACGGACAAGTTGTTAGCAAACCTTCAAATATTCCACATAAAGCAACATGAACTTCTGAACTACCCCCGGCAAACTCATTCGAACCATCAAAAATAGAGCTAACAACGCTTTCCAGAGCTACTTGCATGCTTTCCATCACTGCTAAGTCCTGCAAGTTTGTAAAGATAATACAATGAAGCTTCTAAGCCTGAAAACCCGAACACTAGGTATAATAGAAAGGAACAAGATGAAAAGGGTTGGTGATGAAACCTCAGCAGGCATTGGAGAGTTCAAGAGGTTCTTAATGATCATAATAATTCTTTCAGAAACTTTAGCACCAGCCACAAGGGGCTTGTTTGAAGCAATAAACTTGATTAACTCGAACTGCAATGAAAAAAAACGTATGTTTATGCTTGAATTTCCAAATCGAAGGAACATAAATCAAAGATCAACATATAACTGCATCTGAGATGGTAGAGCATACTACTCTAGAACGGTACTGGCCGAAATCACCCTTGCCTTCATAGTCATCACTCCACAACTCCAAAGCCCCTAGAGAAAGGGCTTTTCCAGTGATAAGCCTTTCCTTCTTAAGCATGCGTTGGAATGATATATCCAGAATTGTACTACAAATATCATCATTGAGAAAACTTAAAATCTTTCTCTTTTCATTATCAACCTGAGCTGAATTTGAGTCTGCATTGTTAGCAGCTGACCCTTCTCCAGATGAATGCACTGAAAGCTTCGACTTTGACATCAAATCCCGCATCAGTGCCTAGAGAAAACATTTATTTTAACTTAGTTATTTGTTATTCATGCTTTATTATCACAATAATTTAC
This sequence comes from Kokia cookei, assembly GCA_039519145.1. Lineage (NCBI taxonomy): Eukaryota > Viridiplantae > Streptophyta > Magnoliopsida > Malvales > Malvaceae > Kokia > Kokia cookei. Next base: position 35,485,259 of record CM076910.1, read on the forward strand.
ATAAAAAACTTTCACATACCAACCAAAATTGCAGGGATTGATAATGAAGAGCTAGCTTAAAATGTTGAAAGAACCCAAGCATCTGAAAAAAGATAAAATATTAGGCCATAAGTTTTTATTTCTCATCACTAGACTAAAGTAGCTAAAAGAATTAGCAAATGAAAATGGTTCACAATCCTGCATATAGACTAAAATTATGTTACTTGGACTCGGTCTGATTGTTGGACACATATATGTGTTTTATCAAAGTTTTTTTTATGTATTTGGAAGACATTTGGGGGATCATATCCCATACCAATGTCTGGATATGCATCAGACTCATGTACTTCAAGAAAAATGAAAAGTCGAAGCAACATATGACTAAAACACACGCCTGTTAGGAAACCTGTTTGCAGAAATACAACTTAAATCGATGTAACTCTAAAAAACTTGCCGCAATCTTTTGACAGTCATTACCTGCTGCAAGTAGAGAGAGAACGTAGTGCTGTCTCCAAGAATACATTGCAAGTTTGAGGAACCCAAAGATACCATACTTTCACAAACATATTCTGCAAACTCGAGGTCACTTTCATCTATAACCCCACCTGCTGAGTTAGATCTGACCAAGAATTCCCGAGATACATTCATCAAGATTTGAAAGATGCTACTCATTGCAGAATTAAATTCAGAAGCAAAGTCGTCAGCAGGTCTCTTTCTGCATGTCGGAATCGAGAGTTTGCAACGTCAAGCAGTAGTCTTCTAGGAGAGAAAATCTGTATTTTAATCATGTAAACCATAAAACATACCTTGGAGAGACAAGTTTGAAAAACTCACAAGCATGAAGGCGAAAATCAGGAGAAGAAACTAGGAAACCACACCTGTCAAAATACAGAGATGAGAGTGTAAGGAAGGGATCATGCCAATGATTAAAACGTTATCTTTCAAGAAGTGAAAAGAAGAATATCATACCCATGAATAATGCCGAATTTAGCAAGATCAGATAAAGGTGCCCATTCGGCATAGGCATTTATGGCATTTAAAGTAGCTGTTACAGCAGCTGCATGCTGTTTTGCTATGTCAAGATGTTGTCTACCCACCTCACTCAATGCTTCTCCAAAATGCCTTTCCAATAACTGTACCAAGAGTTAAGGATCGTAAATAATGCTAAAGGAAGCAACGTATGTTCTACAAAAGATAGAGGCATACTGTGTATAGTAGCGGCAAAATTTCTGGCAAAGATTGACTAAGCCCACGTAACAGTAATCTACGCCGATCACCTGAATGATAAATTTATTTCAGAGAGAAGCAAAAAGCAGTACAAAAACAAACGAAGCTTAAAACATATTATACATATAACAGCCTCAAAAAAAAAAAAGTTATGAAAGAAAAGGAAGTGTTCTACTTCTAAGGTTTGAACAGAAGCAGCATCTTGAGATATTGAGTGCTGAGAGAATGAAATTATTCAGTTGGTGCAAACAAATTCAAATCAAGAGAGATAAAAACCTTCCAAATCTTCATTGTGGACTGTAATATCTTCAGGAAGCCATCTCAGCATCATTGAGACCAACTCAGCCTAAAATGGGGAAAAAATAACCAAGGAATCATTCAATGCATGATTCAAGAAATAGAAAAAGATCATGACTACGTATAGATAACAAAGAGCTTTACATGAACAGGGCCCTTGCTGGATAGGGAAACCAGCGACGGAAACAGCTCTTGCCAAAGATTTAGTCCTTCTCTTCTAACTACCTGAAATAAAGCCCCAAAAAGAAAATGAAAAATGAAACATAACTGAAAAATGATAATCTGAGATAGCAAATAAGAAAAAAGCTAGGTTGCAAGGGTAATGTGTTAAAAACCTCAGCAACTAGGGCAGCCGTTTGACTTTTCAAAGCCCATTCCTCATAAGGATCCGCAATTTCAGACATTAACTCAACGGCAACGTTTGAAAAATTCCTATGTTCTGAGGGATTGAATTCCTCCCACCGCAATCGAACCAAGTTCTGCACAGAGATTAAGATGATAAGGATCTTAAAGTCACAACTCGAGACATGCAATTTAATCAAAATTAACATCATAGAAATCAAGTAATGAAACTTTAAAATTAAGTCATGGACAGCACCAGTTTCATCAAAGTGGGGATGCAGCAAGAGCAGAAAGGAAATAATGGTGAATGAGCTTAACCTGTAGCATTTTGAATGCATGTAATCGTATTTCTGAAGACCAATCTTTTTTGACTAATAGGAATGAAGTGTTTGCCAAAACCCGTATATCTCCTGCTTTAATCTGTAAATATTCAAGAGAGATAGTCACTAAAGTGGTATAAAAGTAATACATGCAAGTATTTATGGTCATGATATAAAAGCAAGGCACTAATTCACAGAGGACCCAGACAGGTTTCCCAAGCTTCATTTCATAAGCTCTTTTCACAGGAAGCCTTTAGCTGTCATCATCCAGCTTCTCTGCCAACCAGTTTTTTCGAGTTCAGTTTTACTTCACAAAACTTCACTGATTAAACTATATCTTACAGATGCAAGAAAACATACAGCCTGAAAAAATCAATTGCTTTTTGTATCGTGCTTAAAATTTTCAGCACAATACCTAATTATTCATCCTTACTTGCTGATGTCCTTAAATCCTAATAATATTACTAGTAAACCGTCAAAATGTCTAAACAAGGAACAATTTTCAAACAGTTAAAATCATTCGAAGGAGTCAAAGTTCGATCAAATATAAACATTGAAACATTTATCAATCAAAAACAGCAAAGAACCACATAACCCATTTCAAAAGTGCAAAAACAGACACATTCTAGTCAAAATGCAAAGCTAAGAGAGAGCTAAAAGGTTCATAAAAGCAAATTACAACGACACCTTAGATTAAAACCTTAAACTCAATTGAACCACTAATCAACCTTCAAAAAGAAGAGTTCATAAATTTACCAATTTTCCACCAATTCAAAACAAGTCTACTGAATCAAAGTTCAAAATTTTCACCAAATGATATGAACTTCAATTAGGAACTTTTTACAACCAAAGTTGATTAATTTACAAGCAAAACCAAGAATATGCCAAGAAAAACAAGCAGAAAAGATCCTAAACCCTAAAAACAAAGATAAGGGAAATAATATACGAAACAAACGAATCTTGTCAAAATGGAAAAGCTAAGAGAGACTATCAATTTCGTAAAGCAAATTATAACGATCCTCTAGCTTAATTGAACAACTAATCAGTCTCCCTGAAAAAATTCCAGAAAATTTCCAGATTCATACAAATTCAAAACTAGTCTACTGAATCAAAAAGTTCAAAGTTACGTGTTCTGACCCTTTCTGATTCGAAGTTGGAAACTTCACCAAATGATATATACTTCAAAGAGGTAATCTTAACAGCCAAAGTTAATTAATTTACAAAACAATAACAAAACAGAATAGTAGGATAGAGAGAGAAAGAGAATACAGATTCAAGGTAAGAAACAGCAGCTTTGCGAGCATCAGGAGTAGAGTTCCAATCAAGGGCTGCAACGATGGCTCTAGCCACATTGTTTACTGTGCTATTGTTACTGTTATTTTCTTCCATTTTTGCACTACCTTTACCCTTTATGAAACTAGAAATTTTCTGGGTTTTTTTTTTTTTGCTCTCTTCAAATGAGATTATTTTGGGGTTTCATCAAAGTTTCTGCCTTTGTTGTTTGAATAATTCAAAGAAAATAGAAAGAGGGTTGATAGGTGGTTTTGTTTAAAGAGGTTTATCACAAAGTCATGCGGATGTTTAACATCTTTAAGCCTTCCATCCACTTGATCATTTGCAGTGAACTGATGCTCTAAAATTATTTTAATTAATTTATATTAAATTTTAGCGAAAGTTTTGGTAATTAATCTATTTTGATATTTATTTGTTACAGACAACTTAGCAAATAAAAAAGTAAATAAATAAAAGTTTTTGTTAGCTCATTTCGTACTTCATATGCTGATACCTTTATATTTTATTTCTTTTCTTAATCTTCTTTTTACTTTTTTAAAAGAAAATGTTAGTATTTTTATTTTTTTTATTTCAAAAAGTTTTTATTGGAATGAAAGTCCATTTGGTTTCAAAAAACAAATTGATTTTTTTTCCTATAATAAAAATATGAACAATAAATAAAAAAAAATTCTACGTTTATAATATTTTTTCAATTGGAGAAATTTCACAGATAGTCACTTAACTATCAAAAAATTTTATTTTAGGTGTTCAAAATAAAAAAAATTTACTATTTAAGCGCCTACATTATATAGTTCGATTATTTTGATCACTCTCGTTAAAATCACAAACCGCAAGCTGACATGACAATTAAAAAAGTTTGTATAATAATAAATTTAATCCTCAACTTTTACATATTATATCAATTTAATCATAATTTTAAAAAACTAACCCTCAAATTTCTCAAATGTTCTCAATTTAATCTTAAGTCTAAAAACTTCAAAGAAATATATAAAAATACATCAATATTTTTAAGGAAATATAATAATAATTTAAAAATATATAAAAATAAAAAATATTTTCAAGAAAATTGGGCTAAATTTATTATTATACATATTTTTTGCTGCCACATCAGCTTGTTATTTGTGATTTTAACGGAAATGATCAAAATGACCGAACATTGTAACATGAGTGTTTAAATTGCAAATTTTTTATTTTGCGCACTTAAAATAAAAAATTTATAATTTAGTAACTATTTACGTACTGTACCTTTATTTATTTGTATGAATTTGAAACAATATCGTTTTAAAAAAATAAATAAGGGTTAAAGTACAAATTTACTATCAACAACTGGTTGGGTGCACTAGTAAGTTACATTGCGCTTTCAAGAGAAGGACCTAGGTTTGAATATTGGAGACGGCGTTATTAAGAGGGGCAACCAAGCACCTGAAACATAGATCATAAAACGGACATGAATAATAGAAAAAAAAGTACAAATTTACTACCATATTATAAGTGAATATTGAAATTTGACATTAAACTTTACCATTATATTTTGAAATTGTGAGTAAATTTGCCATTATATTGATATTTGCCAAACATCTAATTGAAATTTAGTTCTCAACTTTGAATTTCATTATAATTTGCCCATTAATTTTGATTTGAACATAATTTAATAAGAAAAATACTTTCAAATATTTTATTTTAATAATTAATGATAATTTAATTTATAAATATTAAAAATAATAAACTAACATAGAATTTTTATTTAATGAAATAAATATTTCGAAAATAAAAAATATATTCGTAAAAAATAACATTAGTTTTTTTAAATAATCATTTTATTACTTTTAATATTATATTAATTAGCTTATTATTGTTAAATATTAAAATAAGATAAAATAAAAATATTTTTATTAAATTTTATCTTCAAATTATTTAAAATTTAAAAAATAGTAAAATTCAACCAAAACTAATTTTAGTGACAAAATTCAATCTAACATAAATAAAGGAACATAATTCAATATAAGGTTAAAGTATAATGGTGAATTTACTTTTAGTTCATAAGTTTAATAATAATCAAAGTGTAGTATGATAGCAAATTTCAATTTACACCTAAAATTTAGTGACAAATTTACATATTAACCCAAAAAATCAATTATTTCAACTTTTCAATTTTATTCCAACCGAGTATAACTTATTTTTTTTATATTCGAACCAACTAATCTATAATCTCGAGTCCCAACACTGCCGTGAGCTAAAGTTTTTTTTTTTTTTTTTTAATATTAATAGAAAATTGAGGTAATGGTGATTAGCCTCTTAGGTGATCCACTATTACTATGATTAGCATAACCTATGACATTTATAATTTTTATTTATATAAATTATAAAAAAAAAAAACATGTACCATGCATGCATGTAACATCATCGTCCACTTTATTAGAACAAGACAATCACTTGCGGGTAATATTGGATCAGGTTTCAATTCTTTTGAAAAAACCAAACAATTTTTGTAACATGAAAGGTGCTGTCTGTAAACATAAATCTCAACAAGAAGTGAATTTTGAAGCATTTATTAGTTTTTTTCCATGATGTTCTTTAGTCTCCATTAATCTAAATAGTGTACAGTTTAGTACACAACATTGTAAGAACTGAAGAAATAAAAATATGCATAACAATGGAAAACTTATCCTCAAAGTCAGCCACTTGGGACTGTAAAAAGAATAAAAAAAAGGTGAAAGAACAAAAGAAAATATTGAAAAATAAAATAAATTGATTTCAAACCCTTGAATACATGCTTCTATAGCAGTAAGATTTCTGGACACTGTCAACAATTGCAATATCGACCGGTTTTCGTAAATCTGAGAGTTTAAAGTGTGCTTTTCTTGCCTTTAACCTGGGTATCGCCACTTCATTCATTTTTGGGATCCTTTTGGAGGTTTAGATGGTTCGTGCGAATTGACTGCAACGTGCTTCTTTCGCCTCAGAGCACCATTGCTGGCAGAATTGACCAGCGGACCAGACCATGTTTGAATTGGTTCTTTCGAATATGTGAATGTAGTGCTGAAGGGGACATCAGGAGGAACAAATGAAGGATCAATGTGCTGTGATGCTCCTAAAGGAAAGCCAAGTGCTCCATCTTGGTGTGGTGGGGGGAACTTTTCGCTTTTGCTCTTGGCGTTCGCATGGGTTATTAACCGCCTTCTCTGCTTCACATTGAAAACCCGAAATTAGTTAAAAGTAACAGAAATGTTCAAACATGTGCAATCTTTTTTTTTTTTTAAACTTCTATGTATTTGAAGAGTTCTTGGAGAGTCATCTCTCCATACTCGTGTCTGGAATATATAAACATACATGGATATTTCAAGAAAAATGAAAGGTCGCAGCAATACTAATATGCCTTAATATTTGTATACTCTTAAATTAGATGTTAAATACGGACTAGCAAAAGCTGCGCTATCAAATATATTCAGTAGGCGGCCGGAAACTTGATATCAACCGAAATGGGACGATATATCTAACGAGGAAAGTTAAGACAAGATTTAGAACACCTTATCTTCGAACAAGTACTTATGCGCATGCCTAACTTCTTATTACCGATATAACGACTTGAAAACTGAAACAAACAAGCTCGGGTTTCTAAATTCTATGCTCAATTACTTAGGAGAAGCAGGGAACAAATTCTAACAATAAAAGATAATGGTTAATGACAAAAGCAAATGGTCGGACTTACATCGAGATTAGACTGAAGCTCGGCATTGGCTTCTGGGGCAGGCACTGCCCTTGCACGATCACGTGTTCGTGTTTTCCTTGCACCGTCACCGGGGGCTTTACTAGCTGCTTTGAGTCTGCACAATTAGACCAGAAAAAGAAAGGGTTCATACATATTTTCTTTAATCATAGTTGAAATACAAAGAGATACATGGATGTCCATGCTTTCAAATATACAATAATTATTGCAAAATAGCTTAGATTGAAACTTTCGAAGTAGGTAACTATAGCTAGAATACTAATTACCAAAATGTCATGGTGTAGTTAAACTCAAAACGGAACCAATGTCAAACATAGACTGATGAATAGAATGATTCAAAATCATAGAACATTCTTTTTATAGTAGAGCATCTATCTGACCAGTAAAAATCAAAGTTCTTTGTACCATAACAAGCTTTATCATCTAACTATAGGGAAGAATCATTCACATTTTAGAACAAAGTAAATAAGATCCAGAAAACCCTGAATCTGTATACCTATGCATGCAAACAACATTAGTTTATTAACTGCTCCTCTCTATATTTATACGCGCGCGCATGCACACACATATATATTCAAAACAAGGATGTATCTCCGTAAATGACATATAATGTTTGAGGGTCTGTATAGTTCTTATTTATATGCATACAGTAAACTGAACATACTATCCTTTTTGGTCATGGAAATCCATCAAATTGAAACAATTTCCATCCTCAATCAGTTAGCATAGTTTTGTAAAAGAGCTGGTGACTAGTATAGAGAAAAAAGGTAAAAGAATTAACCTCCGTGCTTCATCATCTCGCCGTTTTGCATCCATCTCTTTACTGGGGGGATATTTTGGGAGGCTAGAAGGTTCACAAGCATAAGGCTCGGTCGTGAAGAACTGCAGAAGAAGAATAAAATGGTGAAAAAGAGACTTTTCAGAAGGGTATCTTCAAATTGATCTTTATATATAAAAATCAAAAGATGCCAAGAATCGAGACTGTTCATCGAAATCAAAGAACTTACTTCACTTCTTAATGCAGCAGTCGCAGTTAAACGTTCCGCTGGATCAATTGCAAGTAGAGTGTCGATAAGGGGCAGTGCTGATGGTGGAAAATCTTTAAATGTCTCTTTTATGCGTCTTTTATATGGTTCCCGAGGCTTAAATAAGGTTGCATTTGGCAACTTCGACTTTTTCCAGTATTCATCTGACGGTGAACCACATAACTTGTATATTTTATGTAGTTGCTCTACCTAATTTTTCAAGAAAAGAACTATAGTTAGTAGCAATGAAGTGCTAGTAAAGATCGAATATAAATGCATTTCAATACATGATGTTTTAATTTATTGGTTGCAAGATGCCAGCTCCAGTCTCTATGCAGTAACCACGGAAAATAGCAATATGATAAACCGAATAAACAGCAACAAAGCAAAAACCTACCTCCGTTCGACCAGGCATAATGGGCTTCCCAGCCAAGAGCTCAGCTAAAATGCATCCTGCACTCCAAAGATCCACACCAACACCATAATCTGTAGCCCCAAGAAGAAGCTCGGGGGCTCGATACCACAAAGTAACCACTCGACTAGTCATGGGATGCTTGCGATTAGGATCAAAGAATGTAGCCAGTCCAAAATCAGCAATTTTAAGTACTCCTCCATCATCAATAAGAAGATTTGACCCCTTAATATCACGGTGAAGCACCCCACGGTTCTGACAATGCTCAAGGCCAGAGAGTAGTTGATGCATGTAACATTTAACCTGCAATGTGACATACTTTTTAAACCACGGATTCTACTAAAATTTTAAATCACGAAACAAGTTGAAGCTAACCTGTGGCTCTGTAAACTTCACTATAGGGCTTGCTGCAAGCCCCGCCAAATCATGCTCCATGTACTGAAACACCAAATACAAACTACACGATATCCTTGAAGTAACTAAACCTTCTAATTTGACAACATTGGGATGATCCAATCTCCGCAATATGAGAATCTCTCTAGCCATGAATTTCACACTCTCAGGTTCAAGATTATCAAACCGAACCTTCTTTAGAGCAACGATTTTACCTGTTACCATATCTTTAGCTTTGTACACATTGCTATATGTTCCTGAACCAATCTACCATCAGTAGGGAAATGTAAGTATCTGATTCAAATACACTAACTTTGAACAACATCAACTAATGAAGAACAACACTGAAAACCAAGCTGCATCCTACGCCAAAGTTAAACAAAGAATAGAACTACAATGGAAGAAACAACCAATTATATCCGCTATAATTTCGAAACAAACTACAATTCTGGCATTACCATTCAATAATGATAAACATGAAAAGCACAATTATTGAACAAGAACAAAGCAACCAACCTTATCAATCTTCTCAAATGTGTCGGCCCTCCGTGGAGTCCAACCATTAAGCGCCTCACCGCAGGCATCGGACAGCCACGCAGGCCATCCAGCTGCCACCTGCTCTCCGAGCAAATGCTTCGGTAGGTTACTCGACTTGGGGTTTGGCTTTGCCCTTCTCCTTTCCCCCCTTTGTTTCCTTTCCCCATTAGCTTTTTCCTCCTTTTGGGTACCCTCATTTTCAACCTCTACAACACTAGAATCAACCTTTGGAACTGTGACAGTTTCTACTTTCTTGTCTGATTCAAAGCTAGCATTTTTACTTTCCCTAGACTCTGAGACAATCCCTGAAGATACCTCTCTTCCCAAAACACACCCCATTTCTTAAATCTAAACCTCATTTCCCAACATGTTCGAATCTGGGTTTTGCTCTAAATCAACAAATAATCAGTTTTCAACAAATCAAGCAACTTTAACAAGCATGATCAAGCTGTTAAATCTGCAAAAATAAAATAAAATAAAAAAGTTGACTATTACATGAAATCAACAAAACCCCAACTTTAACTAGTAATCCGAACTCTAAGTTAAGCAAGAATTTAGCTTTTGGGAAAAAATAAGAAATTTGGGATGTATTTAAGAAGGAATTTCAAAAGTCAACATCAGAAATGATCCAAAAGTAGAAATAAAGAAATAAAGAAAGTTTTTAGAGAGAGAAAGTTGAAGAGCTTAGATTAAAAAAAAAAAGACATTAAAAACGAGCTTGGAAGTGTTTTAGTTCAGTTCAACTTCAATGTTTTGTAAGAGAGAAAGCATAATAAAATGGATACTTCACTTACTTTTGGTTGAATCTGAAAGAGAGAGAAGACAGATTTCCCATTTCTGCTTACAAGTGTTTTCTATATGGTAAAAAGCCTTTGGACTCTCTTTTTTTTTTCTTTTTTTTTGGGTGAATCCTTTGGACTCTCTCTTTGTTCTTTGTTGTTGTGGACTTTTGTCAATACCCTTACGATTGCTATCAAATTATAAATAAAAATGTCTCCTTTAATATTGTGAGTCGAGTGAGACGATTTATATAAAATATTTGGGAAAAAAAGAATTTTTTTCTTAATCAATAAATATTACATTTTTAAAAAAACTAGGCAAACTATTTTATTTTTTAAAAAATATTATTATATTTACTAAACCATTGAAATAAAAATAAAAATAATTTTTTTAAATGAGATATTTAATATTTTTATTTTTATTTTTTAACATTTAAATTCAAATTTATCATACACCCTCAATTAAAAACTATACTCTCTTATTTTATTTTAAAATATTTTTTTTTAGGTATTTGTCTTTGTCCGTGCAATGAATGTGACATAATATATAACATAAGATATTATTTCAATATTTGAAATGAAACTGTGAAAGTGGCAATATTTATATTTTAAGCAATAACTTTCTTAAAAAAAGAAAATTTATTTTAAGCAATAACTATGAACTAGACTTGTTCTTTTCAGGCAAGTCCTAAACTTTATATCCATCTTAAATTTTTATTTCTATTAGAAAAAGTCATTAAGGACTAGACCTGCAATTTAAGTGGATTGAGTTGATTTTGCATCTGATTAATTTAGATCGAGTTATTTTAGATTTAAATTATTTTTTACAGGAATCATTTATCATTTATTAGTGAAATTTTTAATCAAAATTAAATAATTTCGTATTTGAATTATGTTTGAATAATGTACAGATTTTCTTCACCACCAATTATTCAATTCTTTACACTTGACTTCATTTTTGTAAACTCAATGAGTCGACATTTCCCCATACTTTAGCTGATTTTTTGCAGCAGATGTGCTTACTATTTCCGGCGACTGTCACAAACCTGACACCTTGTTTATCAGCAGTGAAATATGCAGAATGCAGTGTTTGTCTAAACAACACATTCTGCCCAAGGATTTTGAAAGGAATTCAACATTGAAAATTGTACTCCAAACATCAGAAGTGTCTTTTACAGTACACAAGAAAAAAAAAGTGGTAAGCTAAACATCTCATTCCTTCAAGAGTAACCAATGGAGGCTCTTGATTACCATTTCCATATCATTGCAAGAAGATATTAAACTCAGATTAAAAGGTTAACAAAAAATTGTTCTGATATTCCCCTGCAATTGCATCCTTAAGTTGAAAATACATCATAATTGGGTTTTAAAGAACACACACTACCAGATGATTAACTCAACAAAATTCCACATTTTACAAGCATAAGTTCTATTCTATATTCTTACCCAAAATTTGTCTGGCAGTCAATCACCATGGAAGGCCTTTGATTTTTCTCAGTCTTCACTCTTCTTCTTTTTCTCTTTCTTGGTCTGCGCTTCAGATTCTTCTTCTTCTTGTTCTTCGTGCTTTCTCTTTTTCTTTTTCTTCTCTCTTACTTCAGCACTCTCTACATCCTCAGTCCGATGTTTCTTCTTTTTCTTCTCCGTAGGTTCTTCGCGTTCAGGTTCATTTTCATTAGTAGGCAAACCTGCTTCCTTATCAGCTTTCTTCTTTTTCTTTTTCTCTTTCTTATTTTCAGTTGCACGTACCTCAGCTGCTTTCTCTACCTGTGGAGGTTCGGCCTCAACCTTTTTCTTCTTTTTTGGGACTGTGTCTTGCGCATCAAGTGCGGCAGTATTTGTTATTTGACTGAGAACAGAATCTGCTGCAGGATTGTATGTCTGTACACGAGAAAAGTGTCGTTAACCACCTAAAGGGGGAGAAAAAAACACAACCTAAAAAAGAAATGATAAATCAGTTACACAGACCTTAGCAGGAGTTATCAACCCAGGTCCCTTCTTCCTATCCTTGTCATAGACTTCTATCTTAGGCTTGCCTTTAGCCGACCCAGCAGAACGTCCCAGTTCTTTGCCTTCAAGAGCCCTTAATCTTGCTTCAAGCTACAAAATATAATATGCAAAGAATACCTTACATTCTGCTATTTTTTTTTCCAGGAAGAGTGTGCGGATGCAGGTGCAGGAGGAAAGAAAAATAAGTCACCAAAGCAAGCATGTAATTTACCTTGGTTCGGTTCTCAAGTCCCATAGAGTTATCTTGGTCGTCTCCAAGAGCATCACAACGAATTGCCAATGCAGCCTTCGCAGCAAGTGACCTGGAAATCTTCCCCTTGTGTTTTGGTGCTGCTTGACCAACCAAGGATGCATGGTAGATGAGTCCATATTTGGGAGTCGAATGCTTTGTCTTGAGAGCTCTGAAGAGAGCCTTCTCCGCACCTAGAATCTGAACAGTACTACCAGGCTGTTTGGCAAGATTTAATAAGCTGCCACCATGAGCAATGAGACGAGCACCAACAAGTTCACCGACAAGAGCAGTCAAGTTTGGTGCAACAGTGTTCATCCTGCTCTTTAAATAATCATATAGCTGAGCTCGGTATTCAGAAAGATTGAGAACCTGATCACATAAATCTTTGATATTCATCAGATCAAGGTCACTAATTTCAGTCCCCATGGATATGACCGCTGCCTCCTTTAATTCTGCCTCAACCTCTTCTGGTAATACCTGTGAAAATTTAAGCAAACAAGCTCTTTAAAAATAAGGAAAACATTTCCTTCAAGCACTTTATGTCAAAACCATGAGTTAAGAAATTGATAGTTGGAAAACTGATAAGCTTTGTACTACCAAAATAGAACACTTGATACACAAGTTGGGGTATAGTTTTCTGATTAGTGAATCAGAATTCATACCTCTGAGAAGTCAAGCTTAGCAGCATTAGCACGGTCACCCATTAGTTTTACTGCCTTGGCATACATGATATTGTCTTGTATGATCTTAGTAAGCTCTGGAAAATGCCAACCATACCATTCACGAACCCTCATTGCATACGTGTTGAGCTCTTTATCAAGGTCATCAAGCAAACCAATGGCTTGAACAATCATTGTATCAACCTACAACAAATACAGTTATATTATACGGTCACCAAAGCTCTAGAAATCATGAGACTTTAACATTCAGGAATTTCTTTAAAACAGGACAATTATTCAATAGCATACAAGATCCACCTTATATCGGCACACAGCAACTACTCATATCAATGCTTCTCCTAGATAACTTCAACCCCAAACGTGTCTGACACATACTTGGATGTGACAATGGGCATATGATCCTCCAAAGACCTTCGACATACATGAAAATTGTGGAAAAAATTGAACATACCCATATAGGAAACATACTCATATCCGACACTTGCACCCAAGTTCGAGTGACCTAGCTTTGTGCAAATGAAACTACAAATATGAAGAGCAATTCATTTTTTAATGAGCATTCACAATCAGCATCTTACTCTAACACCATATTTATTGCAAAGCAAAGGATTAGCTTTATTACGTGTAACTAATTTTACAATATTTATTGCTTTTACCTGTGGTCAACAGGATCATTGTTCTCAAATCGAACAACTACAAAAATCTAATGCTTACACTGGAAACTAACAATTTACATTACTAAAGTTACCAAAATCTTAAACCCACTTATTTATATATTCCTACAATCAGACATTTTCCCTGCAAAACCCTCCTCGTTCAAACGAGATAATGCTCAATCAAGTTCAAAAGAAATTGTTATAATTTATAAGTACCTTATCAGCACTAAACTTTAGCTTGTATCTAGAAAGGCTATGTGAAAGACCCAAACTCATCGGAGCTAAATCTTGAGCACCTAAACCAGATACGAGTTCTGTCAACTGAGTTCTCACACCTCTCAGCAACTCCATAACAGCATTATTGTGAACACAATCAATTTTCTGCAAAAAAAAAGTAATTACTTCTACTTAGATAAGATTTATGAAACAGAATAACATCACCATAGAATCTGCAATATGAAGAGTATAACAGACCAGCTTTTCCTTAATTGCATTTCCAAGCTTTGAATCAGCCACTCCTAGTGTTTCACCTTCGCAATGCGCACGCAAAAACTTTCGCAGACCTTTACTGGGTGCACTTGCAAGTAGTTTGGTTGCGGCTTCCAAAGCTTCGGCAGTGTTTTCAAACTTGGAAAAGGCTTTCAACGAAACAACCTAATTATATTATAAAGGAAAATGGATCAGCTCCAGAGTCAAACATAGATCCAAAAGGCATGATACTCAATGAAGGAGAACAAATGCAATCAAAATCCGAGAGGGTGATAACCTTTCTGGCAGAGTCAGGAGCCGAGAATTCCTTTGACAAGTCCTACAACAACAAAAACACAAACTTCAAAATCAAGACTTCGAACATTTAGATCCTACAAACTAAAACATAAAGCGATTGATTTCGCTCAATCAATGCGCTTTTTTCCAAAGTTAATAACTACATTAAAAATGCAACTTCCTATTAATTATTACAAGATATGAATGAGAAAATTACCTCAACTTTATTCAGCTTCCCTTCATCTAAGACTTTGAAAAGGGCAAAGCCCGCCGGAGTCTCAAACAACACAAGCATTTCTCAACCCTCAAGAAAAACAGACCTAAAACACTATCACCATAAAATTACTATCAACGACATTATCAAACTTCAAACCAAATAATAATAATAATAATAATAATAATAAAGGCCCGAACACGAAGAAAAGCCACTCCTTTTCTAATACCCATTCATAAAATTTTCTCTTCAATTCATAACCATAAAAAAACTGTTAAAATTCAACATTTAGGAGTTTTTAAAATGAATCCATTATATATACATATATGTAGCAACTTCTTTTCAAATCCCCAGTTCATAAAATTACATCTTCAGTCCATAGCATAAAAAAGAAGGCTAGAAGACAACCATTTGTGCGTTTTTTGGAGGAAGACATTAGCGTTAAAGTTAAATTTACTATATACAAAACCAAGAATCCAACTTAGCACGCACGAAAACCTAGCAAAAGCCAAAATCAAGGAAACATGCTAATGAAAAGAGGGGGAAAATCCAAACTCGTTAAACGAAAAAGAAACCCTAATTTCCTTTTACCAAAGTTCTGTTTCGGTCTGCTGAGTTGTTGAGAATGGAGAAAATAAGAGAGACAGCGATGGAGTGGGTTTAGGGTTTTCAAGTCATCGCTTATATTGACGGATTGTTCATAAGGGCACTTGTGTAATTATGTCAGTGCTTTGCAGCAGAGTCATTTAAAAAAATAACATTTGTTATTTTTTTTTCTTTTTCAGTTTGCGATTTATCAGTTGAGATGTTAGGCCTTTTTATCCATATATGAGAATTTGAGTAAAGAAATTTTGCAAAAAGACAAAAACAATGGTACTTTTATGCATATGATGTAATTCATCTATTCTTTTCAAAAAAATATATACATAGTTAGAACAATGTAACTATGTTTAAGGAAAGAAATTGAATAAACTTATTCACAATGAGTGTGTATATAAAATTTTTAGTTCATCTCATTTCATTCGGATCCTTATTTCATCATCTCGGGCTTTCACTATCTCAATTTTACCTGCATGCATAAGTTTTGTTGCTCTATTTCTCAATTTTTCAATCTTCGTGCGTGAAACTTAATTATTGTATGCAGAATGCACCGTTCATATTAAAATCAGTACCTCCAAAAGCTATCTTCCATGCAAGTTAACTAGAAGTTAGCCCATGCTTCTCTCATTTCAACCGGAGCCTTATTCCATCATCTCGAGCTTCCACTAACTCAACTTTGCCTCTAAAGCCTCTCACGCATGCACGAGTTTTATTTCTCTATTTCTCAACCTTCTAACCTTTACATGTGAAACCTAATAATTGCTGTGCGTAAAATGCACCTTGCATATTGAATTCAACACCTCCAAAAGCCAACTTCCATACAAGTTAAATGGAAGTCGGCTCATGAAAATGCCGACTTTAAAATAAGTCCCCAAAATTCGGACTTCACTATTTACCTCTCATATATACAGGAAAAGGAAGGCTGAGATGTTATATATTTAAAAGATTTTAATGTTTTTATAGTATTTTTAATAGCAAAACAAGGAACCTAAGCAAGCATTCATTTATGAAATATGAAATTCAGTTTTATACAGGTATTTATCTATGCTTTGCTATATTCCGGATTTAACTTAACGTCTTATTACATTTATCACGACCGCGAATACAATTAATATTATTATAATTAGTTTAAAAGTCAAAACAAGTGTATTCTCCATCTACATGCCAAGGTTATTAAATTCTGAAGCTGCTGTTTGATAGATCCTCAGCTACTGTATCTTTCCTCTCTTTGCTGGGCAATAGTCTCTCCTTGTTGAAATTTGGTGCTTTTCTTGATGGTGGAGCCGAACAAACTGGTACAACGGACCGTACTCTAACAGGTGGTGCAATGGAGCTGTGATGCATACTGCCAAGGTTCGTTCTCTCGAAGCTCGGCCTGGTTGAAAATGGCGGAGCTCCAGTTCTCATTCTTGGCAGGACAGGAACCTGAGTTGTTGGCTCTTGCATGTTTGGTCTCATGGAAGAAATTGGGCTTACTGTTCGGATCGTCAGAGGAGCTGCTGCATAGGACCGTGCTGGTCTAGAATTTCCGTAATAACTTGTCCTCGGACGATACTGTGTTCGAAGATGAGAAGTCTCAAAGGCATGCGGATTTTGTAATCGGTTGTTGACAGGCTGAGAACCAGCATCTGATTTCCCATGACCAGTATCACTTTTGCTTTCCAACTTGGTGTTCTTCTGTTTGTGGTCTTCCTGTTTTGATTCACCGATACCTGTTTCAGCATTAGTTTGACCTGGAAGAAGCTGATCGATAACTACGTGTGGAGGAGGGCTTTTGGGTGATTCTTCTTTTATCTCTTCATGTATCTCTTGAATGGTCACTGTAGATTTACCCATGGTTGGTTGAGAAGCTGAATGATTAGAGATGTATAGAGAAGGGTGTGTTGTAGAAATGGCAAGCCTTGGAGACATAAATCTTGGTTCTTGGCCTCTAACTTGAAGATGATGATCCAGGTCTAAAATAGGAAGAAACTGAGGAGCAGGCGGAGGAACAGGAGAAACCGGAAACGAAAACAGATGGCTTTGCAACTGCAATAGTTGTTCTTGCTGCCATATTTGGTATATGGGCACGGTCATTTCAAGGGGAAAGCTAGGGTAAGGCCAACTTTCACCGTGCACAGAAAATAAGCTTTGATGTGGTGGGGTTAGGTCTCGACATACAGGGATTGATCCCTGCTTTTCATACCGATAATCGGTTTGCATAGACGGTCTCACTTCAGATGATCGTAACGATGAAAGGAAACGAGCAATGACAACTTGCTCTTGTTCTTGTTTTCCTTTAAACTCCGATGAAGGTGATGAAGATGAAGATGAACCATCCTGAGACACTGCAGGCACCAGACTATATTAGAATATTTAAGTGACAAACATGCATATAGGAACATCTGAATGAATATTTAAGTGATTAACAAAAACTTCAAGTGGTAGAAAGTGAGTACAAAAGTTTTCAAGAACAACTAACAGTAAAATGATTTTAAGCTTCTATTGAAATATTTTTGTAGCAAATGAATATAAAGAAACACATATCTAAATAAATGCGAGGGTATAGTGCAGTATCTGGTACGGGCATGTATACAAGACAGATATGTTTAACTTTTTCTAAGTTTTTTCATGTATTTGGAATATTTGTGGAGTGTCATATGACATAGATATATCCCGGTATGCATCAGACAGTGACTTCGGGAAAAATGAAGACTCAGAGAATCAAAATACTAAACCCGAAAAAGACCCAACCTTAGATAGGAATAAACCACATACTTGGAATATTCATGGAGTGTCATATGACATACATATATCCCAGTATGCGTCAGACATGGTGACTTCGAGAAAAATGAAGAGTCAGAACAACAATACTAAACCCGTAAAAGGCCCAACCTTAGAGAGGAATAAAAAATGCACTTGTTTAATTCTAAATGAAGTGGAAACTTTGATACGGAAGACAGGAATCATACACTTTCTCAGGGCTGACCATGCAGCCATTGCTGCATTCTTCTGAGCTTGTTTCTTAGTCCGAGCAGGATCCCCTGTAAAGCTCATCCCAGCAAGGTCAACCATGCATGAAAAACTAGGAATATGGCCTGGTCCAGATCGAACAGTGGTGTAGACAGGAAGGTTTAAGCCTGCTCTATGAGCAGTCTCTTGAAGCAAGTTCTTATAAACACCGGTTTCATCCTGCACAATAGACACAAAATCAAAATATTTTTTATTTTATTTTATTTTTTCACTTCACTAGAGCAAGCTGAAGGAGCAAACAGCAATACAAAGACACGAATTAATTTGGCTGCAGAGTTGAGCTCGAAGAGAGAAGGGAAACACTTGACATCCAGAGTTTTTCTACCATCTCCATTGCTTATATAGAACTATAATCTTCATACAGTTCATTCAACAATTTTAAGTGAGTCTCCAGAAAAGAAATATCAAACCCATAAAACATCATATTAAAAGGAAAATTTAAATGTGATGACTATACTATGCAAGCATGCCGATAATTGATCTAAAAGAGGTTAAAAACAATAGATACTTCCAAGACATTATGTTCAAGGATACAACAGATGATTACCTCGACTTCTAATTAAAACCCTATATGATGTCATTTTCCGATGTTAAAAACATGATAAGTTACTAATAGAGATAAAAATGCCAACGCACACAAAGTGTTCTTCTTGAGTCGCAACTCACAATCAACCTGAGAAAACTTTAGGAGAGTTATGTTTGGTAGATAAGGTCAATCAATCTCAGTCAAAGATGAATCAATTTGAAGAGTTAGATCCAAGAAGAGCACTGGTATGGATAGAAAACATCATCCAGTACAAGGAACTAACAGTTGTCATTTTGTCTTCGACAATGATCATAGTGGCGTTCAATGACTAGGAAAGAGTGTGACAATGAAATGATTAGATATTGAAAATTTCTTTTGGAAAATCATGTTCAAGTAACTAGAACCGGAATGTAGATAAAAGTTTGGTTGAATGCTTACCAAAACTCTTGCAGCCAATGCTCTGGAAGGGCCTCTGTTGGAAAGTGTATTTAGAGCTATTTCTGCGGCAGCATGTTCTGCCTGTCTCAAAGTAGAGCAAAACGTAGGGCTTTCAAAGGTCTCTCCATTAAAGTTTACAGTAGCTTTAAACCGAGGAGCATGATCAGGGCCTTCCCGGATGCATGAATAAGATGGTAAATTAAAGCAACTTCTTTGAGCCAACTCTTGCAATTGATTCTTGAACATACCTACACATAAAAGTATTTATTTACAGAAACGAACTCCATAAAATCATTTGGAAATTTGTAACCTTGAATTGAATGAAAAATCAATTACTACCAAAAAATATATATATAGTAGTAAGATGAGGAAACTAAGACTCTTGTTATCAAAGTAATGCAAGATTTCATCAAGTTGTCAAATGTTTCTCTAACCTTATAGGATAATGAAAAATCCAGCATGAATTAAACAGCTAAAAAAACCCAACAGACAAAATTCTAAATTGATCAATCTCACAGTAGAATTCAAATAGAAAGATCATAAGATTCATAAGAACCCTAAAATCTACATAGGGTAGCTAAAACAGTTCAAAGTGCTCCAGAAACACCAAGCTGGAAAACACCTGACATTATCTTTCCTTCTCCTACACTTTCTAACCAACCAAACAGACACCAAGTTCTCAATAAATTCCACCAGAAAACATGAATTTGATGGTCAAGGATGTCTCCTTGCTCATTCATCAAAATCCCTTGCAATCTATCACAAAAAGCAATAAAAGGGGCACCTTGACCTAATGATCCAAATACCCAAATTCGTAAATAAAACATTATAACAACTAAAAATAAATGAAAAGCAATTTTAAATATAAATTGATCTGAGTATAGTCCAAAACCTAAAATATGATAAATAAAAAACGAAATAAAAGGGCAACTAACCTTCTGAATAAGTAGACTTTATGGGTATTTCTTACTTGTTGATGCTTGAAAAATTCTCGGGAAAATGATAGAAAAAGAAAATCAGGGTTTATTGAGAAAGTAACGCTTCTAGTACAGTAAGTAGCATTCTCTTCGCACACTCATCAAAATTTTTCAGAGCGTTATGATAAATAAGAAAAAATTAAAATGCAAATTTTAGAATGGAACGAAAGGATCAAATTTGGTTGGGATTTGAATTGACGTGCATCAACAGTTAAATTCGGTTCGATTTTGTGGTAGGTTATTTTTTATATTTATACATAAAACACTTATTATCTCCTGCTTGATAATTGAATTTATAATTTTTAAAGAAACACATGGAGGGTGTAAAATCAAATTATTTTCTTTAATTATAAACTGTTGCGTGGGATTTTAAGGGAAAAATAGTTTCCAAAAGCACGGGGAAGCTGCCCAAAATCAAAATTTTATCATATGACTCTTTTAAAATTTTAAATGAAAAAAAATAAAATTATATTTTTATCTCTATAAAAATAATAAAATTTTAATTGATTTTTTAAAAATTATAAAAATATAAACTATTAAAATAATAAAATTATATTTTATTATTATAAAAATTATAATTTAATTTTAATCTCTAATTTTTTTTTTTAATTTCGCCCTTATCCAAAAGAATATTGGCAGAGCAAAAAGTGTTTAAATGGATAAATTAAGCATAAGCAGCTTAAACTGTATTTTATTTTATATTATATAAAAATAGAAATGTAATATCATTTTATATTTTCGTAAATATTTTTAAGTAGTTGAAAAGGTATTAAAGTTGGTATCACGTATTAACAAGGTATTAATTCTATAAAAAAATTATGAAAATACCGTTTCGTAAATAAAATAATTCATATTATTTGAGGGTATTTTAATTTTTTTTTATTTTAACAAAAATTAAGAAAAATTTGATTAGAAAATTATGAAAATGTATTTCCGTAATTAAGATGAGTCATATTATTTAGGGGCATTTTAATTTTTTTATTTTAACAAAAATTAAGGAAAATATGCATATGTTGAGATTTAAACCTATATTAAATTAATAAAACATTAAATTTGTCACTCAACCAAAGCATTATTTTAATGTTTTTATATATATTTTAATATACACAATTTATTATCTTCATCAGTTATATATCTATATTATTATTAAAAATGTTGAATGAATTGGTGTCACCTTTAATCAGGTCACCAACTCGATTAGGAAGTTACGAGAATACTCTTTCATAAGTAAAATAAGTAATATTATTCAAAGATATTTTAACCTTTTCATTTTAAAAAATTAATAAAAATATGCACATAATGAAATTTATTTCATGATAATCGAGTTGAGATCCAATCATTAGTATTAAAAAGAATTAAGATTTGTTGACGATAATATCCCTATTAATCGAATTGACAAGGACCTTAACCCTCTTAAAATGATAAAAATTTTATTTTATTTTTTAAAAATTAAAAAAATTAAAACTATCAAAATAATAAAATTATATTTTTAATGTCATAAAAATATAAAATTTAATTTCTACCCACAAAAATTTTCTAACCTACCGTACTTTAATTTGTTAATATTGAAAAAAAGTTGAAAGAATAAAGTTGGATTGGATAAGCTAAAAACATGGACTATAGATTTATTTCATGAATTGATAGCTTATAGTAATACATAGAAGGGGCCATCTTTAGACGCTAACTTCATTAGAATATCATCATCATCAAACTTACCTATAAACAAACTGACACAGCCTTGGATTACAGCCCAAAGCTTATTATATCCTAAAACACACTTAAATTTATCCCAAATAGTTTGCCTTTTTCATACTGCTGTTCCACCATATTTTCTTGCAGCCTCCCTGCTATCAATGGTTCTGCCGTAACTTCCGATTGGCGCCGTTCTGACAGCCAAGCCACCATATTTTCTTTCAGCTTCCCTGCTGTCAATGGTGCGAGGATATCCATCATAAATGGGAGCAGGTGGTTTAACAGCTTCCTTTAAGTATTCCACGGCCGTGTTGATGTTGTTGGTTGGTTGGCTAAGGTTAGCCTCGTGTCCTTCGGACCATCCCCCACCATGACTCTGGTTGTTCCATGGACCACCAACGGTTGTGGTGGTTGTGGCTGGTGTCTGGCGCCAATATGTTGCGCTGAGAGGACCGAACTTGTTTGGTCGGCTAGCTTGAGTTTGGACTTTGTTAATGAAATCTTGAACTTGGTGTGTCTGTTCCTTAACCGGACTTGAGGGCCGGTTCGTCCATTTCTCTTCGACATGGTACCGAACAGGACTAGATGGCTTATTCCATTTCTCTTCGGCACCATAACGAGCAGGACTAGATGGTTTATTCCATTTCTCTTCAACAGGGTACCGAACAGGACTAGATGGCTTATTCCATTTCTCTTCAGCACCATAACGAACAGGACTAGATGGCTTATTCCATTTCTCTTCGACACGATACCGAACAGGACTCGATGGCTTATTCCATTTTTCTTCGACACGATACCGAACGGGACTAGAAGGCTTATTCCATTTCTCTTCAGTATGATACCGTACAGGACTTGAACTCTCCCGCCATTTCCCGGGACTTAAGGGCCTAGTCATCAGCTGACACTCACCATAGTCCCTCACCACGTCAACTCTTACAGGAGCCCTTTGCTTGTATTCCGCCATATATGGAACCTTGACGATCTCAGTTTTTGTAATGTAATACTCGGTGCTTCCGTGCGGACCAGTGTAAGACGTGATCGGCTTCCTCCTCCCTTCTGCATCAGTGAACACAGGCTGACACGTATGATCTGAACTATAGCTTGTTTTGGTACACCCTTCGGTGCCACCTCGTGGAGCAATGCCGCCGTTGTAGGTCGCGTAGCCACCTCTGTGTGCATAACCATAGCCAGCCATTGTTCTCAAGGAACTCTTTGCTCTTGCTCCTTAATTACCAACTGATGTTTGAAGCTCTCTTTATATAGGAAAAGTTGGTGTTATTTTTAATTTTAAATTTAATGACGAAAGATTCAATAACATCATCAAATTTAGGATCTTATGCTAAAAACAATAAGAATCCCAAGTATTTTTCATTGAGAAAAAACTGTGTAACGAATCATATTCTTTTCAATTTTTGGGACAATGACTTCCATTATCTGTCTGAAAATATGAAAGTTTTATGCTATTCTGAAATGAAATTGACCTTCACAATGCAGAATACGGTGCCCTTATCTTATGGGAATAAGAAGATAAGAAACACTTTTAACTTGATAAATCTCTTACCAATAAAAAAATAGTTTTAGTTTAATCAAAATCGAATTATATTAGGGGAAGATATAGATTTGAATTTTGGTGACAATATTATTGAGAAATAGTAACGAATCTCGAACATGGATCGTAAAATGAACATGTATAGTATAAAAAAAATCTAATTATATTATCTAAATTCAAGATGAGTATATTTTAAAAAAATAAATAAATTACCGATTAAATCTTAGCTCGATTAACAATAGATATAATCTGAAACTATAATTAAATTATTAAAAAAAAATGAAAGTTTATTTGAATGCTATTGACCCAAGCTGACTTAAGTCCGTTGACTTAGCTTTGAACTTAAAACTTCAAGATTGTAAAAAAGTTAAAATATATCATTAGTTTATATATTTTTAAGAATTTAGTCATGCTACATTTTATATTTTAAAAATTTATATTCAATTATTAACTCTGTTAAAATTATCTTATTAAAACCAAATTCATTATAATGTTATTTTTTGAATTACATAATTATTAATGATTTTTCTTTATTTTTAAATATCACTTTAATAAAATTAACAAAAAATTTAATACTTTTAACAATTAAATCTAAATTTTAAAATCTTAAAAAATAAATTGATTAAATTCTTGAAAATAAAAATATAGAATTTGTGGCATATTTTAATATTTTAAGCAAAGAGAAAATTTAGCATTAGTAATGTTTATTTATGGCAATGAATAAGGTTTATGATCAATTCAAGTCAAGAAATTGTGGATACAAGCAGAAGTTGAACAAGAAGTTACAATTTTTTGAACAAGGCAAGAGTGCATAATAGTCCGAGGGTAACAACCAACCAATGGGCATGCCCAAATAGAGGATGGATTAAGCTCAATACGGATGGAGCCGTATCAAGAAATGGCTTGTTTGCGGGTATTGGGGGAGTGTTTAGAGATGCCGACGGAAAGTGGTTAGGTGATTTCTTGATGCAGTTAAAAAGGAGCTCAATCTTTAAGATTGAGGCCAGAGCCTTACTTGAGGGTTTACTCATATCATGACGGAAGAGTTATCGTTAATTGGAAGTGGAATGTGATAATGCTCTATTAGTGGAGTTGATCTTAGCTGGTGGAGTTGCAGATAGTCATTTGCCTGAAATGCGTTTTATCAATCAATTATTGAGTCGAAACTGACATATTCTTGTTTGTCATATCTCGAGAACTCACAATACGATAACTGATCATATGACCAAACATATGATAATAGATTTCACAGATATTCATTGGTTTGAAGAATCCCCACAATATGTTAGATGTTTACTCGATGCAGATTATATTTTCTCTTTGAGGAACTAATGTATTATCTTAAGTTTTCGCTTTAAGCTGACTTTTTTTGTAGAAAAAAAAAGGTTAAGGTTTATGGTCTGCAATGGTAGTAATACATTACGTTGTTTGTGGCTGTCAGCGTTCCATAAGTGTCAGGAATAAAATATAATTTGCCTAAGTTTGGGTATTCTTTGCTCCCAGGATAATCACAAAGCCTGCTTTTATATGCTAATGCTATAACATTCCCTTTCACATCTTTAGATTCCGTCTTCACTCAACCATTAAAATAAATAAAATAAATAAATATTACAAAACCAATATTTATTTGGGGTGTCAAATTTATGGAGTTAATTTAGCTAAGAATATGAATTAGATTATATTAAGTTAAATAAATATTAAATATAGTTGTGGGTTGAAGCAATATTTGGTGATGAAGATTACACAGTGATGATGTTAAAAGCTATTATTAGTGTTTATAGAGATTTGGGTAGAGCATTAGTATCGAAAGGATCTCTTCAAGCCTCCCAACAATATTTAAATGTTTATAAAAAGATATTTTTTTAAAGTCATCAAAAATATTACGTAATTATATATAATTTAAATATTTTAAAAATTTTAGAGATTGACATGAAATTTTTTAATTCTTTCGAGTTTACATTTTTTTTTTTACATTTTAAACAATGATCAAATTTTTATTTTGATTCTTTTCCTTTACTAAAACTTTAAATTTAATCTATATACTTCAATTTTTTATATAATTTAATTCCTTTATTTATAACCTCAATTATCTTAAAAATATCCTGACAACAACAAAATCCTTTATCATAACGAATTTAGACAAGTGTTTTTTTTTTAATTCTAATTAGTATTTTCAACATTATTTTTTTCTTTGACTATCAGATCAATATACAAGGTTTACATTATTTTTATTATTACATAACTACAAGTGAATAAATTTTTAAATAAAAAATAGAATTAAATTCTTAAAAAAAAAAAAACACAAATTGACAGTCTTTTTTTTTTTTTAATTTCCAGGAAAACTAATAAAAAAAAAGACCAATTGCGTAACAACAGTTTCTATGACTAGATATTGTATCACCCTCAAAATACAAATCTACATGACCTTTCGTCGACATCACATGGCCTAAGTTTTTTCCCCAGTTTTACTTTCAGCTAATTGTACCCTTTACAAACCGTTGTACCTCTTGCATTTCCACCCAACAGCTTTTTCTCGGATGTATGACAAAGACCAAAACTTTATGATACCATCTGCTCGAATTTAACAACGATCATCTTGTTGAAGTCCGGAGAACGCCCCAGATTGAAAACCAATTGTCTTTCCAAATATACAAGGGATCCAACATATGCTTCTGATATAGGCAAACCTCTGACCAACAAAATACAATTCCCAACACTTTACAACAATATGAGATTTCCATCTCGATATCCCGAAACAGACACTGCAGCCTGATAGATAAGAGAGGATACAGTTCTATTTAAGTTGATTGCTTCATACAGATATCCAATGTGCAGACTAAAAGATAAACTATATGATGTCTTATTCACCTATCAAACAAAGCCAACACTAGTTCCATGTTAATAAACCGAAATCCATAGACTTTTGAACCGAACTATTGATAACCGGCAATAACCAGATCAACTTAGTTTGCTCAGTTATTATGGAAATTTGGTAACGAGTTTATTGGGTACTGGATTAGGTGGGTTTAAATGGGTAAGGGTAAGAATATTAATATATTAAAAATATTTATTATATACTGAAATATTTTAAAATATAAATATAATAATTTATAATAGTTTCACCAAGTTGGTTGGTTTAATACTAAAACTGAAACTAACAACAATTTTGGTCGGGACGTTGGGTAAGTCAGGTCTGACCAAAATTTTCTCAACCCTAGTTAAAAGCAACACAGGTAACCCACTCACCTGCTCCCAGAAGTTGATAAAATCACCTGCCTTGAACCACTCTGTAATTAAGTACCAAATCCTCGGGTTTCTTCCAAATGTAAGCCCGCACAGTGGCTAAGCTCATGTCTGTAGATAAGACCTGGAACATATAGTACCAAATCAAACACGTGATCAGTATAGCATGATCGAACTCGAACTAAAAAGTTGGTATGAATAATTTTAGTTTGTTGATTTCAAACACTGCATAGTACCATTTATTAATCGTACCAGAAAACGATGTAAAAAGAACCACACAGCTTTGAAAAACGGGTCAAGGCTCTTAGCCAAAGGCATTATGACATCTAATATGTGGTTTACTTGCCTGATTATTGCATAAAATCTCAACAGAAGGCCTAGGCTTCGGCCAAGGCTTCAATCCAGATTTAAAAGAACCATCCGCGACAGCTGAATGCTGCAATTGTCCTCCATGTCCAGGAGCAAGTGACCCATCAGTACTTCCAGTATCAATTGGTTTGTCAAGCACCATCTTTTCTACGACATAATTAACAACCTATATAAACCATAACAGAGTGAATGTTGATAATTATACCAGAAAAATAAACAAAATACTGATGTACAAATACAGTGTAGGACAAACTGTTCTGCATTAATATAAATTGATATACATATGTTTTTCCAATATGACACCTATCAGCATTCCGTATCCAAAATTTAAAAAGAGAAGAAAATAAAACCTAACAGGCCACAAAGGCATCTTGCTCTTACATATGAGCAAACAAGCACTGAACAACAGCTAATACAGAAGATTATTCTAAATCGTTCATATATTGTGTTGGCTAGAACAAAGTTAAAAGGTCCTATCAATATATATGTATGCTAAAATAGCATTTTCATTAACCGAACATTACTCTTTTAGCCCTTTTGCTGTCCATGCTCCAAATCATGAAACAGATTCTAATGTATTAACCCAAGTGATCTAGATTAGCATAGAATCAACATTTGCAACTTTGTACAATCACATGCCATGCCAGAAAAAAAAAAAAAGGCTTACGCAAGTCCTACGGAAAAACCAAACAGGCATACCTTATTTATTCTCAATATACGAGGTGCACTTAACTTCCCTTGTGTGAGGATCTGAACAGCTGTACCTTCACATGGATGAAGGTAGAAGCTGCACCTGAAATAAATGAAAAGTAAAACTTCATCAAGAGAGAGAGAGAGAAAAGACTAAGTAAAATACATCATTATCCATGGTTCTGAATGTAGCATAGTGTACAAAACTGCAAAAGAAGGTACTCTTCCCCCCCCCCCCAAAAGAAGAGAAGTGCAGACGTTTCACAAGAAAAATATCAGAGATTAAGGACTAAAGGCAGAAGAAAACAAAACACATAGTTAACCATGAATTTAATGACACTTCTTAAGTTCATCCATGTGTAACAAGTATATCAACAACAAGGTCAACCGATAAACAGTTCAATGTATGCAGTTCCTTGAAAACTAGTTACTTAAAGATTATAATAAGGGAAAATTTAATGAGACCGCAGAAGTTACTTGGTGTTTTCTCGTGGTGGTAGCCGATTGTTTAAAACACAATCCAAAACCCACCAAGGGAAGTCTTTCTCATCCTCAGTTCCATCCAATTCAGTAATTTTCTTTCTCCAAGGACCTCCTTGGGAACCCTCGGAGATAATTGATGGAGGGGAAACCGTAGAAAAGTCAAAAGGAGGATGGACCATGGAGTCATTTTCAGCATTTCCATCTACCTCAATTCTTGAATGAGCAAGACTTCTTGCAATATTATCCTTTCCTGATAAGACATCTCCATTAGTGGAAGCTTGGGAGCCAAGTCTTTGCCTTCTTTTGGTCATCCAATGAGCCAACAGACCTTTAAGGGTTTCACGAGCTAGATTAACCTGCCAAAGACAAGTTAATACCAGATGCACATTATAATCACAGAGTTCCTCAACCACTTCCTGCAGATATGCGTGTCTTAAGATTGTCAAAATCAATAGAAAAAAGTCTAAAACCTTATCATCCTCAGGCTTCCCAGTTATGTTTAGATCAACAGAATACATCTCTGCAGAAAAGCATTGGGGTGTGTCCAAATGAACAGACAAGCTTCCAAGCCGAGTATCCACAGTGAACCAAGCTGGAATGCTTACCTAAAGGTTTTAAAAATAAAAAAGCATATTCCTTACAAAATGATGTATTGTATTTAACTGATATAAATTCAAATAAGTAGGTAACGTACCATCTCAAACAACTGCTGCTTTTTCTCGTCAAATGAAATCTGGCCATTGAAATTGAAAGAATAGATAAATATATACAAGTGTCTATGTGTACAAATCTTGTAAGGGAAAAGCAAAGTGCAAGCCACTTGTACTCAAGAAACAAAGACAGAAAAAGGGGAAAAAAATCTAGTTTCTACTTCACCTGTCCATAGTCCTCGACCACAACACCCCTGGTTATCTCCCAGAGCTTTACTGAACCAGTAGTATCCTGTTCAAGAAGCATAAATATCATATATGCAAAAAAAAAATCCCCAAAACAAAATCTTTGAAACAACAAATATAAGTACTATCACACTTACCTTAGTCAATACATGCCTTCTGTTATTTAAAATTTCATGCTGAACTATTGCTGGAGTTCCAGGAATGGAAAAGATTGGTTCTTTATAAACAGCAGCCTGAATAACCGACAATGTAAGCACATTAACGAAGGGCAAGTGATGGAAGAAGATGCTAAAACAAATTCCAGATACAGTCAAACCTCAAAGAGTTATCCATAACAATCACATCATGAGTAATAAAAACAATTTCTAATATTTGTTCTTTTCTCCTTGGGGTTGAGTGAGCAAAGAACAAA
Organism: Kokia cookei; assembly: GCA_039519145.1. NCBI lineage: Eukaryota > Viridiplantae > Streptophyta > Magnoliopsida > Malvales > Malvaceae > Kokia > Kokia cookei. The sequence goes on from CM076910.1 coordinate 35,515,034, forward strand.
TGAAACAAAACCAATTAACAACTAAATGAGCAGCGCAAAATTCCCTAGAATTCAAGTATAAATGTTACTACAATGCAGAGTTTGTATATTTAACAATACTTGATAAAAATTAATAAAAAGAGAAAAGAGATATTTAAGAGAAAAAAATTCTCATGATAAACACGATGATCGCTGTAAGCAATAGCAAATATAATACAGACGAACACAAACTATACTTACAGGGGTAGACCCTTCTAAGGAAACTCTTGCCCTTGAAAAAGACAAGTTTCCAGCCAAGAACGAACCACCTCTTTGAAAGACCTTCTGAGGACTTCTTCCTTCAGCAGGCCATCTACGAACTGAAGAATCCGTCGTTGCAACCCAGATACTATCATCATGCAACGCCAACTGCAAAACTGGGTGTTCCTTTGTGCAAAGCAAAAGACTCTCTCTTGTTGTCAAGTCTGTCAAATACAACTGGTGTATGTATAAAAAGTAAGAGCAAGTTGAGAGTTAAAGCTAATTATTAGAAGTTTCATACAAGGTTGTCAAGAACTGTAAAGATCACATGCGGAATAAAATCTAGAAGTATTGTCTTCGTTTGATGTCAGAATGATTCAGAAACTTAAGCTGAATAGACATTAAGTCTTAACATTACATTTCTTTGAGTTTAACTTGCAAAGTTATATTCTATTTTGGGTTTCCTAGAAAGTTACAGATGCGCTAATAGTTTCAAAATCCACTGGAAGTTAAAGAATTTGATGCTAGGAACCATATTTACTTGAGTTTGTATTATTTTATTAGGTTTGTATTCATTGCTTAGGAGTTGTTTAAGTCAATTTTGGAGTTTCCTACTGTTCACAGTCTTTCTAGGCAAATTATTACAGAACTCTACAAATGAGCACAATCTATTTTATATTACTGGACAACAACTGATGAGAACTTCAGCAATTGTTGTACCAACCCTTACCCTAGTGCTTAGGTGTGAACCTAGATCACTTTTCTTCCTTATCTCTAATTACTTGCATTGATTTCAATCTCAAACCAACCAGGAAACTTCCAATAAATCCCGATCTCATTCACACAAATTCATCATAAAATTAAATCCTTGACCCATAATTTACTTGAGCACTGTTAAAATTACCATTTACCAGCACAAGCCAGGATTGCTTTCTAATCTTTTATTAGTTCCATCCAATCTCAATCGATACCAATAATTAGAACCCCTAATTATTATCATAATTTCTGATCCTTTAATCTCAATCAATCCTAAAATACTATAAGCCAATTGTGCTATATCAGCATAGGTTTCTTCTCAACTTCTACATCAAAACATTGGCAAAATTGACAAAGATTCTGCTAAAACTGTTTGGCATGAATATGTACTTACAGAAAGATCTCTACCACCACTATAAACATGAGTGAATGTTGGGGTGCTCGCAAGTGCCCAAACAGAATCTGTATGCACAGCATATGAATGCAAACAACGCTGCTGACCAAGGTCCCATAGCCTACAAAATAAAATTATGACCATTTAAAAGGAAAGGACATAGATTCTTTATGGCTGAAAATGACATGTTGTTATACAACAGTGAAAACTTGCACAGATTATATACCTGATCATAGAATCAGAGGACCCTGATAAACAATACCTGAGAGAATATGAGATGTCTGTCAAACTTTTCACTAATAAAATAAATTCAGTGCAGGAGAACACACAAGCAAATAAAAGAACTCACTAGAAGTCAATCAAGGGAAGAACCCATCAGATAATGATAAACTCCCTGATATTTTCAAAGAAAAAGTATTCACCCAATTTTACTTGAAAACAATGTAGCAGTTAAAAAAAATGCGAACATGTACACATGAAGCCGTAACATGATTTAGTCTCCACTCTACAACCACGTTCATTGTTCTCAAAATATTTTGCATCTTAGGACCGCGATAAGAAACAGAAATTTTCTTTTCCAGAATTTCCAAAGTTTTCCTACCAACCGGTTTTCTCAACTGCTACACGAGTTCAGCAGTTACAAAAGAAAAGAATCAGATTAAAATTATTTATATTTTAAGTTGTACTAAAGCACCGTATTTGTAAGGCTTCCAACTATGTCAAACTAATACTATTTTTAACTCTACAGATCTAAATTCAGTGTAGCAACCTGCCAGTAGAATCCAGAAGCAGAGCCCTAACGTTATCTGTATGCCCTCTTAACTTCATAGTTTTTGAACCTGTTCTTGGGTCCCAAACACGCACAACCTATATGAAATTGTGGCAGGAAATTAAATTGCTACTGAAATTGTTAGGTAAAACAAATTATCAACAGACCATCCCTGGCAACTGGCAAAATGTCAGAAGTGGAGAGAAACATGTTGTTTACATAAAAATTGAATTCAGAAGAAGCATAACTTACCTTCTCAGTTCCACCAGAGACAAGAAGAGATCCATTATCATTCATTGCCAATGCATAGACTGACTCTTTATGGCCTTTGGCAGCGATGGGGACATATCCAGGACATTGAGTTGTGTGAGCAGTAATACTGTTATTCGAGCTAATTGGTCGCAGACTGGATATGGGTAATGAATTTGCAGAACCATTGATACCATTGGAACAATCATCTTCCATTACATCACTGGACTTTGAGAGTGGAGTAACCGCAGCTTCAATATCCCATACAAAAACCTCCCCACCAAGACCCCCAGAGGCAACCACATTTGCCTAAAATTTATGGCACTAAAAAAGAATCAGAAAATGGCTTCTATAATATTAAAAACCATGCCTTGATGCACAACTAAGCAGCCATATCAAACATGAAACCTAAATAGCAATATTGCACTGACAAGAACATTTCACTCATGCACCTAATAAAATCCAAAAAAAATTTGATATAAGAATTACATTTCTTTCAGCAGCAGCTAGACATGTAACATAGTCAGAATGTTGACGAAGAGTCCGGGTACAAGTCCCATCAGACAAGCAATTCCATATCTGGTGTATCACAAAGAAAGAGCACATGTCAATATTTAACAAAAGTAGTGGCCAAAAAAATATTTAACAAAATAAGTTAAAAAGAGAAAAGCTAAATCTAATACACATGACAAACCTTCAATGTGGTGTCTGACGAGCATGAAACAAGTGTATTTTCACCAGCAATTACAGTATCATTTACCTACACAAGGAAATTCTCAATCATAATTTACATAGTTACAGATATATATTTTATAAGATAACTGGATGGTGTATTCACAAACTGAAAAAAAAGGAGCCATCAACATTCAAACTGACTACTAATGTAATTCAAGTGCACAGTGAATACTTGCTCTAGATATTACTTCTGGTGAGCAGGTTGATTCATAAGCAATCATTCATACTGATAATACATCAAGAAACCAAAAATTTAATTAATTAAATTATCACATGCTCCGAACAAAAAATTAGCAATAAAAAGATACCGTCTAAAGTATGACGGTCATGCTCATAGCAAAAACAAGAAGCAAAAAAGAAGGTACCCAATCAACATGTGACTCAAATGTAGCAGAGCAAGTGGCAGCATCTTCAGTAAGTGCCCATCTCTTAAGCGTGCCATCACGGCTTCCAGTGAAGAGATAGTTGCACCCATCAGAGACAGATGACTTTAGCAGAGCCAAACAATTTATACCAGCAGAATGCTGCAAAAAATACATAAGTAAAGATAAATCAGAGCCTAGTTCCCATACCCAAAATAAAGTGATAAAATGATTGACTAGTTTATAATTCAAGATAATGACATAATTAACAATATAAAGCAAAGCATAAGCAAAACTATTCAAGTTTATAGTGAAAATGGTCCTACATTAATGAATAATGATGAATGCACGGATAATATAAAGAATTAGTTACTGAGAATTACAAACAATCATTTCCATTCTAATTTAGCATAACATATATAAATAAGATTTTTTGTGTTGTCTCATGGTAGCCTATCCAGTCCCTTTACATTATTGATTAGCATACACTTTCATGTTTCTAGCAATTTACACGGGCACATGGCATCATCAAATGATAAATTTCTTGGATAAGAATCTAAAACACACTAAAATGCCTTTGCTGACAATCCTTAACTCCTACATCATCCAGGGTTACTCAAACAATGTGATATCTCATACCAGATACACCCTAACCTTCCCTCTTCTACTAAGATACAAAAATGTTATTGTGAATTGTGGTCAATCCTAAGGATAAAAGGCATCCAATAATGAGACTTGCAAAGCTGTATCTTGGAGAAGGAAGTTTACAAGTTCCAACCCCAAATAAATTTCAAATCCACCAACTTAATCATAAAAAATATAAAACTGAAAATATCCTACTCGATTTGATGAAAAGCAAGCACAAGATTCTTGAAATTATATTTTAGCAACAAATGCATAAAAGGAAAGACGTATAAATCTAAAATAGCAGAAACACCAAGAATATAAATGTGGCATTACAATGAAAAACACAAATAATTAGAATCCTAATAAAATATGAATATGAATATGCAAATTCCTTGAGATTGCCGAAAACAAGGAAGAGGACTTGTTAAAGGAAAAGAATTATAAGCAAAAAGATACACATACAAACCACTTTACCTTTGTGTCATCAGAGTTATTCAATACATATGTCAGCCTCTTTTCTTTACGTGGGCGGCTAGAATTGGAATTGTTCCCAGCACTGCCAACTCGATGCATTGCAGTGACCCCTAGATAATCATTCAAATGAAAATTAAAAACTTTAGCACCTATAAGTCATTGCCCAGTAAATATTTGGATATCAACTAGATATAGCAGGTCAGAATAACCTATATTCTGCAATAAAATGTCAATGAAAGAAATAAAATAAACTAAGTAGACCAAAATTATCTACAAATATCAGATTATTAATATTTTTTTAAAATAAAAACTTTCCAAAAAAATTATACAGAAACTGATTCAACCAACAAACAACTAAGCTCTCATTAAAACCAAATTTCTACTCAAAACCATCACTATTGCGACTAAAATTTGAATTCTTCTTAATCAAACACGTTTTCTAAAAATACGCAGAACACATTGAAAAATCAAGCAATTTTTTTTACCAAAATGATCGAACTAGATAAATTAATATTAAAAGGAATCAAAGAATTAATACAAATAAACGAAATTTCCACAAAAGGAAAATCTAACAAAAAAGTGAACAAAACAAATGTAGAGATAAGCAAACTTGAAATGATCGCCGAGAAGCCTGAATTCAATGATAGAATTTTTTATTAGAAAAACGAGAAAAGAATTGAGGAGACTAAATCTTTGAACTTACCGAGATCTGAAATGAAATCGACGTCGGTTTGAAAATAATCAGTGATAAAGAGAGAGAGAGAGAGAGAGAGAGAGAGAGAGAGGAGCTTAATTAAACCCTAGAAAATTTCTAGTGCGTCTCGAAGTTTGATTTTTTTTAATTATTTTTTTTCCTTGGATGTTGCAAGAGATATGAAATGAAGAAACAGAGATTTAGGTGAAGGAAGGATCATTAAATGAATAAAATTAATAAATTTCAAAAGAAAAAATCTCTTCTGCGACAAAACTGAACTTGAAAGTCAAAAGACGAGAGTGGGGGGAGAAGAAGAGTGGCATGGTGGCTGGCTTATCGATGTTGTAAGAAAGCTTGTCCGAACGACGTCGTTCTAGAAACATCAAAACATTTACGATAAACCTGTCTAATAGCCGCGTGTTAATGGTTTGGGCGAAACTATGGTCCGGAAATATTTTTGGTAATATTTATCATTTAACAAATATAAAATCTTTAAAAAGTATATTTTAATAACAAAACGTGGGCATTTTATAATTTTAAATTCAAAATTAATTTTATTTATTATTTTTATTTTTATTTGGATCATATAGATATCAATAAAAGTTAAAAACATTTTGTTCAAAATCTAGCTTGGATCAGATTGGATTGGCTGTACAATCCGACCACTCTTATCTAAATAAGAAGATTTTCAACTTATCCAAATAAAATTGTTAATAAAAATTATTTTATAACTATTTAATTGTAATTTTTTTTAAAAAATTGGGTGCAATTTGATCCAAGAACAGCATTTCATTCTGTGTACTTGATAACGAATTTCTTTTCATCAACTGAGTTATGAATTTCATGTTTTATTTGTTTTAAATTTTGAATTAAAGATTAGGAAAGAAAAGAAAAATTATACGGAAAAACTTAAACTACAAAAAGAAATTAGAGATATAAGTAAAAAGGAACCTTTTAATAATTATAATAATTTAAAATCCATGTTCTTATGATAATAATGGCATCAATCTATGGGCATGTTTTCCGCTTCATGCTTTAAGGATTCAAACAATGCAGACGACAGGTAGCGCTCACCAGCGCTGGGAAATATTACCTGTAAAATAAAAACAAGGAAGCTCAAGTGTCGGTGATGCATAACTATTTAGGGTTAAAATATACAAGTATTTTAAGAAAAAAGTTAAATTTTAAAATTATACATTAATTTTGATTTAATGTGCAATTATATACATTAACTTTAATTTGATACGATTATACACGTTAAACTCTAATTATGATCCAAATATATACTTGAAACTTTAGTTTTGATTTAATCATACATATTTAAAGAAATAAATACATCAATTTATTTATATATTGGATAAATATAATTATTTATGTATGTAATATATAAACATAAAATGATAACATATCAATAATTGTGTTAATAATTTATAAGAATTGAATTAAATCAAAATTTCATATATAAAATTGCATAAAATCAAAGTTCATGTATATAATTGTACAGTAAACCGTAATTCATTCATAGTTTTGGGATTTATCCTTAAAAAAAATAATGAGTAGGAACAAAATAAGTTAAATATTCAAATATATGAAAAAGAAAAGTTGGAAATATTTTTTGGTAATGTAGTAAATTTTAAAATTTGAGTTTAGTAAGTTGATTGAGTTTTAGTTCGATTAGTATGGGTATTCTTGTCAATATAAGAGAACGTAGATTTAAGTGTGCTGAAGCGTATTATCCTAAATAGATATATATATATATATTTCTAAATCTTTTCAACTCACAACTATGAGTTTGCCCGAGTTTTCTGGCCTCTTTGCCAACTTAACTGCAGCTGCTGCTGCTGCACCAGATGATATACCAACCTGTCAAGATCGATTCATTTGAGGAAACAGGTAAGGAAAAAGAAGAACAAGTGGTCGAGATGGTTGTAACAAACGAGTTATGATTATGAACATACCAGCAAGCCTTCTTTCAAGGCTAGCAGTTTAGCAGTTTCAATGGCTTCTTCACTGGATATCTAAGAAGTTAAAACAGCAAGAGAAGTATAAATATGTGGAATAGGACACTACCACGAATCAGGTGATTGATGCTTGCCATGGTGAATAAAATGGGTTCTTATGAGGAAAAAGAATACTATCATAGTGACAGAAATGAAAGTTCTTTAATTTTTCAAAAACCAAAGCCATTGCAGAGTTTCATTGAACTGTTTCTGAGGCAGAAAAGCACATTCAGATACTTCGACAAAAGAACTCGAATGCGTTGCTATTGAGACTTACCTGGACAACTTCATCAAGGAGGCCAACATCCAAAACATCAGGGATGATACCAGCACCAATTCCTTGGATCAGATGAGAGCCTTTGACATGCAAAGCACAGGTAATGTAATGAAGGAAATAGTTAAGTACTGGATATCGCACGAATCACATAACAAAGGGTGAAAGTGACTTGAAACTTTACCAGGTTTTCCACCATTCAAGACTGCACTTTCAACGGGTTCCACGCCATATACCTATATGTCGACAAAAGAAGAATACGTTCTTATTAGCATAACAACAAGGACATTGACTCCTTGTCAGAATTTCGGTCTCAAATGGGGAACAAACCTTGATCTTTGAGTTTTTCTCTTTGAGGAATCTCCCTGCACCTGTTACTGTCCCACCTGTCCCTATGCCAGCAACCAATACATCAACTTTCCCTTCTGAGTCTTTCCATATCTCCGGACCGGTGGTTTCGTAATGAATCTTAAACAAAGAATTCATTACTTCTTTTAAACATCACCTGATGAAACAGTGGAAGTGTTATAACAATAAAGACATTACCTTTGGATTGGAAGGATTCTCAAATTGCCGAAGCATGTAACCATTAGGTGTGTCCTTCAGTATCTCCAAAGCCTTGTCTAATGACCCTTTAAAGCCTTTGGCTGGGTCTGTGAGTCGTACCTCAGCTCCAAAAGCTCGAAGAACGATTCTCCTCTCGACGGTCATATAAGCTGGCATTGTGACAATAACTTTATAACCCCTGGCTGCCCCAATGAAAGCCATTGCAATGCCGGTATTACCACTGGTAGTGTCGATGAGAACACTCTATAGCCGATATTATTTCAATATATGCAGAAGAAACGGGAAATTTGTTAGCTTAAATGTTCCGTCTCTGGACCATTCCATATGGAAAATAGCCCTCATTTGATCAAAAGTCAACTGAAGCAAAACTGTTCTTGGGGCTATATTTCATCCTGGTTAGGTTATCAAATAATCACTTCATATGCATTAACCAGGAAGCTAAACTGAGCAAAGCATTTCGTATACGGTATCATACCTTTCCGGGTGTAATCAAGCCCTTATCTTCTGCATCTTTAATCATACTGTATGCAATCCTGCGGGTCGATAAACAATGAACAAAGGCATTATTCTGCAGGTAACAGTTTGCAAGATGCTGTGAAGAATGTAAAAATCAAATGCAAATGAAGTTTATGCCTGTCTTTAACACTGGAGCAAGGTTCCATCAGCTCAAGCTTGGCAGCAATTCGAGCTCCGCAACCATCGACGATAATGTTCAGATATACCATAGGCGTATTACCTATTAACTGCATAAGCCACGAGGAGATTAAAACAAGTTGCAGAAGACTAAATATCAACAACACTTAAATGATTGAGAAAAGAAACATTACTTCAGTAACATCTTTCTTGATTGCATCTTTGTCCTCCATGGCGGATTCTCAGAATTTCCGCAATTTAACAAAGGAAAACAAGGTTTTTTTATTGCAAAACACAAGCTTCTGAACTGTTTATAAAGGGCATAAACCAGCTCAGATAACAGAGGAATAGGCAAGAAATACTTGTTCCCCAAGCCGTGGAAACAGAAGAATTGATCAAACATGTAATAAGAAAAAGGAAATAGAAAACACCCAAGAATGTAAAAGAATCAAAGAACAAATCAGTAGTTGGTGGGGATACCTTCGGATATTCCAACAATAAACAAGAAGACAAAAATAAAAGAAGATAAACATACAAGAACATGTAAAGTGGCCATTTCACCCATAACTGATTAATCAGTGAATTACACCTACCCCATCACACTTTTCCTTGAAATAAACAACTTTAAATTATATTATTGTTTTATTATGGCTAAAGTCTCAAGATAAGCTTAGCAAAACGTAAGAATATATTTTGTTATTTAATTGTTTTCGTTCACTAGGTTACAAAGAATAGTATTTCTAGCTACATTCTTAAAAAATATATAATGTGTTTCCATGGTTCTAGTCAACAGTGTATGCATTTGCCTACTGATGTGGAAAACTTTTTTTTTTTTTTGCGTGAATATTCGTATTTGACAAATGAGTATATTGATACTATAAATAACAGTTTAATCATTATAATACAGTCGAAAAGATAAAAAATAAATACGTCTAATTATTGTCCGAATTAAATGTCAAAAGTCAAATATTGTTACATCAATGTCAAGCATGACCAACCATCAACGAGGTCGTTGAATTTAGTTGTACAAAAAATTGAAAACTATCAGTCTTTTAAGCACTAAAAAACTTCACTAGATGGAATATTTTTTGTTTTTTGATTTTTTTGATGCCTAGAAACCTTATGCTAGTTGGTATTTATATCAAAAATCATCAACTATACATCTCACTATCACAGATACAAAGATGTAAAAGTAGTAGGCAGCAAAATGTAGGCATGTGGGAATGACCCCACAAAACGTGAGAATGTGGAAGACCTTCCCACGAACCAGTTCTAACATATATGGATATCAACCTCCAAATGTCTTTTACATTCATAAGATAACTTAGATGAAATTGAACTTATCCATCTTCGGAAACCACACTTAAGTCCGAGCAACATAGCATTTGTCCTACATTACCCAAATTCAGACTCTGAGTATCCAATATGGGTATCCTACAAAGGGTTTTTTTTCTTTCCTAACATTTTTCATAGGATTATATCCTCATACAGTCATACTCATACTCATATCCAAATATATAAAACATGAATACTTTAACATAACTTCTGATCTTCTCCCTTTATATTTTCTTGCCATGGATGCAAAAGTCTGCCTTCTGCCAAACAGAAAATGTCATGAGAAGTTGCTCCAGCTTATTCACCTTTGTAGTGTTAACGCCTCCTCAATGGACACGTTATAGGCTTCTTCTCTGAGTTATTATTCTCCTTATACTCGGACTTCCATCTTTTGGTTATTATCAAAACCTGCTAAAAAAGAGTTCATAGTCGCTTCCTATTGTTCCATCGTTTACCGATCCATTTGTTTCTCGTTTCGCTAGTTTCCTCAATGCCCCCACAACACAGTATTCTACATCAATTAACCCTACCAATCCCATTCCGCCCATGTCTTTCAACCCTCCAAGCAACCCTGCATCTACTAATCACCTTACCTTATATTAGAAAAAAATATATTAAATTTTCTTTTATTTTTCTAGAGACTAGAAGTATTCATGTTTCAATATCCACATTAATAAGTGCCAAAAGTAATATATTTTAGCCTCATTCTTAATGCATTTTTAGATGATTAGTCAATTTAAAATAATAAATTTTATCTTCATAATCCTTTAAATTTATATTTCTATACTTAATAAAGCATTTGGGAACGAAAGAAACGAAAAACAAGCGAAAATCGGACAAAAAAAATAAGGCAAAAAGCGTGAATGTGGAAAAGTTATGAAGAGATTTATTGGATCCAATTAGATAATTATTGTTTAGATTTAATTCTAATTATCTTTGTAGAATTTAATTCGGATTCAACTAGAGATTTTTATGTATTATAAATAGGGAATGGAGTGATATGGATAGGACACTTTCAATTTTTTTTAAAATCCTCCGTTCTCCAAATTTTAACCGTCAGAGATTATTCAAGAAAACAATTAGAAAAACACCATTGAAGCTATCTTTGAAGCAGATTTCCACGAAGATTGAAAACCTCTTTTTAGTTTCTTTTGATTTTATTATGAATTTTTCTCCGTCTTGCGGTTATACTGTCTTTAAGATGTTTTTATCTGTTAGCATGAACTAATTTTCTAAATAATTAGATGAGATGAACCCTGTCATTTGATTTCTGTTTTTATGCAATAAATACTTAGATTTTGTTCTCAATTGTGTGAGCTTAATTCTTGATTTAATATTTTCAAAATATTAATTCTTATTTGATGTGCTTAAATCAGAAGAGGAATAGACCCTATTTAAGAGTAGATCTAGCATAATTGAGTGGAGTTGCATGCAATTCTAGAAATAGGATGACATAAATCTGCCGGATTAGAGTCAAATCTAACAGGGGAATCCATAGATCGAATTAATGTGACAATATAGGTTTTAATTAGAAAGAAATTTCAATTAATGAACCTGCAATTAATTGCTTTTATGCTTGAATAGAGGTATTAACATAATTTAGGGATTTCTACGGATCAAAATACTAAGTGAATAAATTGCTTAATTCAAAATGATAATGGCAGATAAAATCTAGGTGGATTTTTTCCTAAGTATTGTCTTGCTTCTTGATATTAAAACATTTGTTATCTCTTGATTTATTCTTTGTCGCACTTTTAATTTATTAATTTAGTTAAATTTAGTTTTAAACAATCACTTTATTCAATCGATTAAATAATAATAAGTCAACTATTACTAGTACTTTTAGTCATTGTGGGAACGATATTTGTGCTCACTATAACTATACTATTAATTGGTGCACTTGCCTTAATCATATTTTTAGTTAGTTTCGATTAAATCACACATATATACAAATATGATATAAAAATATGATTCTTTGACAACCTTCCAAATATTCAAATATGGAAATTAAAGAAAAAAGAAACTATAAACAATTGAGTTATACATGTCATACACATACCCGTATTTAATATTTATCTTAAACCCGAATAGCATAGAAGACAAAGTACAAAGAAAAAGTCAGAGGTACACATAGTTCATAGTGGAATGCAAAGTACAAAGAGTTTGTGATTGAGGATAACAATGGCATCAATCAATGGGCATGTTTTCTGCTTCATGCCTTAGGGACTCAAACATTGCAGACGACAGGTAACGCTCACCCGCACTGGGGAATATTACCTGATATAAAAACAGAGAAGCTCAAGTGTTAGTGGTATATAACCAATTAAACAAATAAAAGAACATGAGCATTTTGGGTCATATCTCCTGCTTATGTTTCATGCCTATGTTCAAGTATATGTCACCAATCGTATAGAAAAAAAAATGAAGAATCCTAATAGTATCGAGAATTATTATAGCCTATAGGATATGGATAAACTTGAAGAAGGGAATGTAACTCACAACTATGAGTTTGCCAGCATTTTCTGGCCTCTTTGCCAACTTAATTGCAGCTGCTGTATTAGCACCAGATGATATACCAACCTGTCAATATTATTCAATTGATCAAGAACAAGTGATTTAGAGGGTCGTAAGAATCGATTAATGATTACAAACATACCAGTAAACCTTCTTTCAAGGCTATCTGTTTAGCAGTTTGAATGGCTTCTTCACTAGATACCTAAAAAGTTAGAACAGCAATAAGTACTTTGGTCAACATACAGGAGAATCAATGGTACCGTTATCATGACAGAAATAAAAAAATCATTAATTTTTCAGAAACCAAAGCGATTGCAACGTTTCATTGAACTGTTTCTAGGAACTACTATGGTCATCATACAGGAGAATCAATGGATCAGATGATTGATGTGCAAAGTTTCATTGGACTGTTTCTAGGAAGCTACCATGACCATCATACAGGATAATCAATGGATCAGACAATTGGTGCTTGCCATGGCAAACGAAAACAGTTTCTTAGAAGGGAAACAACTACTAGTGACAAAAACGAAAGTTCATTAATTTTTCAGAAATCGAACCAATGGCAAAGTTTTCAAAAGCTGTTTGAAATATTGAACATGCTGTCGAGACTTACCTGGACAACTTCATCAAGGAGGCCAACATCCAAAACATCAGGGATGATACCAGCACCAATTCCTTGGATCAGATGAGGGCCTTTGACATGCATCACACAGGCAATGCAATGAAGGAAATAGTTAAGTACCAGATATAGCACGAACCACATAACAAAGGATGAAAGTGACTTGAAAATTTACCAGGTTTTCCACCATTCAAGACTGCACTTTCGACGGGTTCTACACCATATACCTATACGTCAACAAAAGAAGAATATGTTCTTATTAACATAACAGGTACATAGGCTTCTTGTCTAAATTTCGGTCTCGAATGGGGAACTAACCTTGATCTCTGAGTTTTTCTCTTTGAGGAATCTCCCTGCACCTGTTACTGTACCACCAGTCCCTATGCCTGCAACCAGTACATCAACTTTCCCTTCTGAGTCTTTCCATATCTCTGGACCGGTGGTTTCGTAATGAATCTTAAACAAAGAATTCATTACTTCTTTTGAACATCCCCTGATGAAACAGTAGAAATGTTATAACAATAAAGATGCTACCTGAGGATTGGCAGGGTTTGAGAATTGCTGTAGCATGTAACCGTTAGGTGTGTTCTTTAGTATCTCGTCAGCCTTGTCTAATACCCCCTTAAAGCCCTTGGCTGGGTTTGTGAGGCATACTTCAGCTCCAAAAGCTCGAAGAACGATTCTCCTCTCCATGCTCACCGAAGCTGGCATCGTGACAATAACTCTATAACCCCTAGCTGCTCCAATGAAAGCCAACGCAATACCGGTATTACCACTGGTAGGCTCAATAAGGACACTCTTTAACCAATATTATTTCAACATAAGAAGAAAAAATGATAAATTTGTTAGCTTAAATACCCCTCATTGGATCAAAAGTCAACTGAAGCAAAACTGCAGAAGATATCATGATAACAAAATCTTACAAAACAATCTAAAATTTAAGTGTTCTCGGATCTATACTTCCTTCCCGGTTAGGTTATCATCACTTCATACGCATTAACCCGAAAGCTAAACCGAATAAGGTACCATACCAAGCCAAACAGAAAAATAGACCATACTATATTAGATCATAGGATCTATATTTCTTCCTGTTTAGGTTATCAGACAATCACTTCATATGCATTAATCTGAAATACGATACCATACCTTCCCTGTTGTAATCAAGCCCTTATCTTCTGCATCTTTAATCATACTGTATGCAATCCTGCATATAGATAAAACAATGATCAAAAGTGTTAATTTGCACGCAACACTTTTCCAAGATGCTGTGAACAATGTACAAAATCAAATGCAAATGAAAAAAAAGCATATGCCTGTCTTTAACACTGGAGCAAGGTTCCATCAGCTCGAGCTTGGCAGCAATTCGAGCACCGCATCCATCGACGATATGGTTCAGATATACCATAGGGGTATTACCTATTAACTGCATAAAGCCACAAGGAGATTAAAAACAAGTTTGCAGAACAATAATGGCAACAACACCAACAGTATTAAATGACTGAGAAGAAGAAACATTACTTCAGTAACATCTTTCTTAATTGCACGTTTGCCCTCCATGACCTTTTCTCACTGAATTTCCTCAATTTAATCAAAAAGACCCTGCAATTTAACAAAAGGAAAACAAGTGGTTCTTAGTGCAAAATCCAAGCTTCTGAAACTATTTATAAAGGGCATAAACAACCAGATGAGATAACAGAGAAATAGGCAAGAACCACTTGCTTCCAAGTTCTTCAGTCAAACAAAAAACACCCAAAAATGTCAAAAAATCAACTATCAAAATAAATAGTGGATGAGAAAGTGGGGGGGCCTTTATATACTTCAACAGTAAAGAAAAGGACAATTTTTAATAAAACAAAACAGTCTATGGTAAAACAGCGGTTAAGCCTTTGGATGTTTCAGCAAGGAACAAGAAGGCCAATTATGCATTGATATTACATAACTCCCATCACACTTTGCCTTGAAATAAGCAACTTTTGCATGTAATCTTGCTTTACTATCGCCAAATTCTCAAAGTTAAGCTTAGAGAAAGAGGCGAAAGCTAGAAAATTTGGTTAGGAATCGAAATTAAATTATAATTTTAAAAAAGAAAATATAATTAAAAAAAAAATTAAAATTTTATTATTTTTAAAAGGATTAAATTATAATTATAATTTTATTAATTTAAAATTTTAAAAGATTTAAATAAAAAAATTTATTTTAGGGGGGGACTGGGACATCTGCCAGCCCCTAGATTCCCTTCTGACTATATATGTTTTTGATATTAAGTTAAAATATTCCATAGGTATTATCCTTTTAATTTAGTTTATGCATTTTTATTTTTAAAATTATTTTGTTAATTTTAAGTTACAGCGTTATTTTTTAATTATCTAGCGAATTTAATTTTTATTTCATAATGTCACACTAATAAATTTATTAAATAAAACCATGTTAACAATTGTATGTACATTTTGAAATCTGAAAAATAAAAAGATTAAATTTCTAAAACTAAAATAAAGTAATTAAATTTTAAATTTATAAAAATAAAAGGATTGACTGTATATTTTAATAATTACAATTATTATATTTTGTTATTTAATTTTCTATTTCACAAGATTACAAAAAATAGTTATGATTTAGGTTTCTTAATGAGTAATTTATAAACAATTAGTTTCTAATGTCAAGTTTACACGTTTACTATTTCAAATAATATAATTGTATTATTTAAATAAGGATTATTTTTTATAAACATCAATCAAGAGATTAGATAAAATAAAATGTTATGTGATAATTAATTAAAATAATAAGAGTAATTTAAATTGAATTAATTAATCAATTCCTTATAAATCCCAAATTTATGTGAAGTGGTCCTTTCATGCCTGTGATCCTCACCAGTTTGCTTTGTCTGGCTACTTTCTTAGTAAAATAATAAAGTTTGTTTTAAGTTAAAGTCAATAACACACTCAACATGGAAATTGAGTTCTATTACTCAACCTCTATTTTGTTTGGGGTTAATTTAACTTTTAGTCCATAAAATTTATTGTTAGGTCTATTTTGGTATACGTACTATTTTTGAGTTCATTTTGGTATATGAATTGGTATTTGGGTTCATTTTCATCTCTAAACTTTTGATGAAAGTAAAATTTAATGACGTGACATTTTCAGATTATGTCACATCTATACCACAACTTGAGTATCATACTATCAAATTTTGATAGAATTCAAGCTTAGGAGCCAAAATGGATCTAGTGCACAAAAAATGCAAGTACAGAAGTGAACTTAGTTACAGAATTCAAAGACTAAAAATTATATTAACCATTTTTGCTTAATATATTTTTTTGATACAATGCCTAAAATTATTCACTTTTGATAAAGTAAAAATTGATGACATGATATTCTAATATTATGACGTATCGATACTACAAAATTGAGTATCATATCATCAAAATTTGATGGAATCCAAGTTTAAGGACCTATTGCATAAAAAAAAAAACAAGCACAAAAGTTAACCTAGTTACAAAATTCATGGACTAAAAATTATATTAACCCTTTTCATTTAATATATTTTTTGAAACAATGCTTAAAACTACTCATAACACTTCCCCAAACCTTAAATGTGAGGATAAATGCACTTCAATACACTCGAACCCATATCTTTCTACACGGATAATAATGTCGATGCCAACTAAACTAAAACTTAATTGACTTTTTACTTAATATATTTATATATTACATATGATATGTCTTTTTCAATATGATTTATCATTTTTTATATAAACTTGAGAATTCAATTCTATCAATCTGAGCATTAACTTTTTGTATGATAATAAAGTGTTAACAAACCAATTCAACTCCAACTTAAATGATATGATATTTTAAAATATGATTTATCAAATTTGATATAAACTTGAGAATCTAATTCCATCAATCCGAATATGACTTTTGGTATGATAATAAAATGTTAAGAAACCAATTCAATTCAAACTTGAATTCGTTTATCCTAAATTGGTTTAAATCCAAAATTAACTCAAATCAATACGATTTCAACTCAAAATTATTTAAAACCTGAATTAAAATAGCTTGAATAAATATTCTAAAATGATTTAAACGTGAGCTAATTAAAATCCAAAATTATATAAACTCGTAATGAATAAAAAAAAACTCGAATCTCAAATTCAAAAACCGGTTAAAACTTTCTCGTGTTATTGTATAAATTAATATTGGAAATCTTATGTTGACTATCTTGTACTTAGTGATGAAATGAGAGATTATTTTTTCTATCGGAACAAAAAATATTTATGAATTTTTAATCAAGAAAGTTTCGTATTTCAACCAAATGGTTGTGGTTCTTCTTCCCATAAAGTCTAAATCAAAGTAGTTTGGCGTATTGGTTGGGTTTCTTTAGTGAAAAAGAAACGTCTCAAATAAGTAAATTGGAATGGATCAAAGAAAACCAGAAAGAAAAAATAAACCTTATAATATTGAGTGTAGTGCAAAGTGTTGATTTGTTAAGAAATAAAGTTAAAATGAAAATGTTAAAAATCTCTAAAAAAAAAGGTAAACTATAAAAATAGTCATTTTTATTTGTCTTAAATTACATTTTAGTTACTTATGTTTGAAATATTACGTTTTAGTCACTTACGTTATCGTTTTGTTACGAAGTAGTCACTCTGTTGTTAAGTTCTATTACCTCCCTAATGACAATCCTATGTGGTAGTCCAAATAGGTTTTGAATGTCTAACTGGGATGAGAATAGTTTTTTAATCAAAATAGAAAAAAAAACTAAAAGAAAAAAAGACGAACGAATTTTTTTTTTCAGTTCAAGGTGTAATTAATTCAAAATTTTCAATTAATTAAATTTATCTATCACGTAAGATTGTCGTTAGGAAAATAACGAAGCTTAACTAAAAAGTGACAAATTTGTAACAAAACAATAATATAAGTGATTAAAATGTAACATTTCAAACATAAATAATTAAAATATAATTTAAAGCAATAAAAAGTCAATATTTTTATAATTTATCTTGAATTTTTAAAAAATAATAAAATATCAAAAACTTAAATATAAAATTAATATATGAATTTGTCCATTTTTTTATGGTTTTTTTAACGCTGTTACATTTAGAATAGGTTGTAGAATGAGATTCGTCTACGTCATCATTCATAATCTAAAAAATATATTAAAAAAATAATTTTAAATAAAAAACTAAAATATAATTTATCAATGACTAATTAAACATCTTTCCAAAGATTCTTAAGAAATTGTTTTTAGTTTTTTTTCTTCCAAATCTCACCTTATCCATACTATTTTCTTCAGTATCTTAGAAAACCCAGAAAATCTGTGTGGCTTTTCACTGCTGTTGAACTTTAAAAGCAGAATCATTTGGAATCTCTTTATGGGTTCTTCTCCATTATCGTGAAAATTGCTTAAAATCTTGTGTGGTTTGATTATTTTTCAGGTTTATCAGCCATGAAAAGGAAGACCCATGGTTGTTAATACTGAGAATTTTCTTTCCAAGGAAATGTAGGAGAGAAAATTAATTTCCTTTTTGGCAGTCTCAAATGATGATGGTGGCTGCATTTTCTCATTCACAAACTCCCCCAGAAAGTACCCATCACGAAGAAACCCCGAAACAATGGTCTCCTCTTAACAATAATGGCTCCACCGTTAAAAGAAAACCCAGAGATAGACAATTTCCTTCACGGTACTTGTCTTCTTCTTCTTCAGCGGCAACAACAATAGCGGCGGCAGCAGCAGCCAATAAAAATATTTTAAAAAATAAAACAATTATAAATAAAAATATATAATTCACAAATATAATTCCCTAGATCTTAATCAAATCCCCAAATAGCAGTGATTTTGGAACTGTGGAGTTGCGGTTGAACTTTGGAGACCACTAAACGGTCGGATTTGATGAATCGGGCTTCGATTGGCTCAAGGTTAAGTGTGGATTTTTTTTCAGAAAGGTAATAAGAGATATTGAAAAAGAGGGAGGAAAAGAGTCCTCCGGTGTCGTCGTTGATCGGAAAGCTCACCGTAGGAGCAGAGGCGAAGCCGGGGGCTGGCAGGGGCTTGGCTCCCTAAAATGGAAAATTGCTAGTTAAATCCTGTAAAAAATTTTAAAATTTTAAATTAATAAAATTAAAATTTCACTTTAAATTCAAGCAACACGTCGAGCGGTGAATACCTTTGACCCAAAATATTGATTTTTCATCCAAATAAATCATTTTTAGTGTTGGTCATTGCATGGTCGACATTTCTTTTTTGAGAAAAAAAACTTCAAATTTTTTTGGTGTTGGTCATGCAATAGTCGACATTTTCTTTTTTCGAAAAAAAATTTACATTTTTGGGTGTTGGCATTGCATGTCCGACACCCCCTTTTTGAGAAAAAAATTTCAAAATTTTTTGGTGTTGGTCATGCAATGGCCGACACTCTTTTTTCTTGAAAAAAAAAATTGTATTTTTGGGTGTTGACCATTGTATGGTTGACACCTCTTTTTGAGAAAAAAAATTCAAATTTTTTTTGTATAGGTCATGAAATGGCCGAGACCTTTTTTTTTCGGATAAAAAATTACAATTTTTTTTTATATTGGTCATGTAATAGTCGACACCATTTTTTATTTGGTAAAAAAATTAAATTTTTTTGTGTTGACCATATAATTTCCCGATTATCGAGCCCCAACAATGGAAGATAATGATGCTTATTCTATTTTGACTAGTATCCGGAATAACGTAAATTCCAACAGTGCCTCACCATTGGTGTTCCAACACCCAAAAACCCCCATAAAAAGATATTATTGTTTAAGATCCCATCACACGGGTGTTAATTGATGATTTAAAGGAAAACCAAATCATCACAATAATGAAAATAAAATCAATAATTTTAAATTTTAGGGATTATTTTCACTTTTATTACAGAGAAATAGTACCATACGAAGCATTTTTTTTACGTAATATCTTTTTTAATGTGAGTTGTTCTTAAAAAATAATTATACTTAAATACATGTTCTATACAAGAGTTATTATCAATATTGTTGTTTTTAGTAGAGGTTGTTCTAAATAAAAACATAATTGTTTTCGATAGAGGTTTTGTAGATAATTTGTTTTATTTTATTTTTATTTTTTAATTTTAAAAGTTATGCAACAACATTTTATTTTTTTTAATTTTTATTTTAAAATTATATCACATAATATTTTACTATCATTTAATGGTTAAATTAATAGTTTCAAGAATGAAAAGATTTGATTAATATAATATCGATAATTAAAAAATGAATATTTTAAAATTTAAGAATCGATTTAAAATGAGGATCATAATTTGAGGAGATATAATGCAATTAACTCTTTAAAAAAAGCATTAAAAGGTACTAGTGACGTGGACATATAATTCCCACGTGGCAAACTATAAATTGTTGGAACACCTCCGCTTTTCAAAACGACGTGGCACGATCCCTATGTATATATTTTCGTACGGACACTTCCGATCAGTCTGAGAAAATACGAAAAACGCGCCTTTTGTTTCTGCAAAACATTTCGCCATTAAAATTTTCATCCCCAAATCGTAATCATTTTTCTCAAATTTCTTTTTAAAACCCTAACTTGCATTTATCCAGATCTAAAACCTTAATCATCACTCTTTGTTCCTCTTTAATCTCAGGTTTTACTCTACATTTTTTCCTGTTTAATCATTTTCTCCTTTTCATTTGTATGTTTTATGAATTATAATAAAATCAATTAAAACAATGCCTTTTAAGATTAATTACACGTATTAATTTGAATGATAGAGCACGTTCTTTATTTGAAAATCTAGGAAGTCAAAGGAAAATGATGTTTGTTTCGTTTGATTGACGTAAATATTCAGGTTTGATTAGATTGTCATGTTTATAATAATTGCATAAATATGCTTGTAAAATTTTGTTTTGTTTATTTTGATATGAGTTATGAATTTAGGTTTCTCATGTTGAAGATTTTATTATAAATAAAAAGATGTAAAATGCATAAAGGAATTGATTATTGTTTTATGTATATTATTTATTATTTTGTTGATGCTTCGATTTGAATTCTTTTTTTTCGAGAAAAAAGGTTGAAAAGAGTGACAAAAAGGGAGGGAAATGGCAACTCCTATGCCATCGGGGGTACCAAGGCAACCCCCACCTCAGACTCACAATCCAAATTTCCAGCAAAACCAAGAATCTTTACCAGATAATTTACAGAAGTGGAATCCAAATAAGCCATCTCCGTTGCCCGGTTCAGCCCCAACGCTTCCTCCGTTTATACAACCACCACCAAGCTCTTCAACGTCGGCTCCTTCCCAGCCAAATTCCCGCCCTGGTGCACCACCTCCAGGGGTGGTTCCTGGACCCAATTTTCCTCCGAATGTTGGTTCAGTTAGGCCATTTGGGCCACCAGGTGGACAGCCCTCGCCTTTTGGGACTAGACCACCTCCAGGGTCTTTACCTTATTCAATGGATGGTGGTCCTGTCATCAGTTCAGGAGGTTCAAGTGCAGTTGGACCTGGTGGTCGACCAAGTGCTTTTGGTAGTTCGGTTAGAAATGGTCCACCTGTTGGGGTGCCTCCACCAATGATGGTGACTGGTAGG
Source organism: Kokia cookei (assembly GCA_039519145.1). Taxonomy (NCBI): domain Eukaryota; kingdom Viridiplantae; phylum Streptophyta; class Magnoliopsida; order Malvales; family Malvaceae; genus Kokia; species Kokia cookei. Next base: position 35,536,832 of record CM076910.1, read on the forward strand.
TCTCCTGGCCCAGGTCCTAGTATGGGGCCTCTTGTTGGGATTCCTCTGGCCAGTCATAAGCCAGGTCCTCCTATGCAATCTGCTCCGCCTTTTTCAGCGCCTCTGGCTGCCTCTTTTGGGACTCAGACATGGGCACCTGGTCAGGTGAGCTTCTTATCATGTTTGTATCAGTAACTTGCTGAGAGCATTAAAATCTAAGTTTTCTCTTATTCTTTCTCTGTTGGATGACATAAAACATAGTCCACATGAAGTAGGAATTTTATCTTTATGTCCTGCTGTTTACCAAGAAGGTGTGTGTATGTGGCAAAAATGGATGCATAATAAAGGAATTATAGAAGTAGAAAAATGAGGATATATGACTTTCCATTTTTAAAACAGAAAGTAGCAGAGTATAGTTGCAGACTTACTCTTTTGGACAATATATTATGGTACTGAGCAGTTTTGTGGTTTGATGAACATAAAATATACCCCAAGTAACTTCCTGAATCTTGGAAGGATACTTTATATTTCTGCCATATCAGGCATCACTACTTGCCAGAGTTAATAACTATAATTGAATTGGCGGTTATTGTTAAAGATAATGAAGTGGCATTTGACATTGTTTTAACATAAAAATATTCCAATATTAAACTTGGCTGAAAGCTTATAAGAGGTGCATATCATTAATATGTAAGGTATCTTTTTGATAGTTTTATACTTTCTACTATCAACAAGTAGGTACTGCATCAATTATTCTTTTAACATCAAGATTTGTGGATGTTTTGGTGGGAGTATTTGCTGTACATAAAAGTGGCAGTTCCTTCTTTAAGTGAAATTCTTCTTTTTTTTCCTCTGAATTTCTTTAGGTTGCTCCACCTACAGCAGCACCTAATGCTGTTCAACCGCCTAGAATGTTCGGAATGCCACCACCACAAACAAACCAACCATTACCTGCAATTGATCAAACTGTTGCTAGCCTGGAAGATGCACGTAAGATTAATTCAAATCAAATTCCAAGGCCCACTACAAGTTATTCTATAATTCAGTATGACACTCGTCAAGGCAATCAAGCCAATATTCCTCCGGTATTGCACTGATCTCTCAGAAAACATTAAGGTTTTATTATTGTTGTTGTTGTTGTTGTTACTTATTTGGTTGAGTAATCTTATTAGATTCCTCCCGTCCCTTTCTCCTTTCTGTAATTTTTGTTTCTTTTTTAAAAACCTATTGATGTTGTTCCATTATGGATACATTGTTTCCTTGAAAAGCCTGCATCTAGTGATTACATTGTCAAAGACACTGGAAACTGCAGTCCACGCTATATTAGATGCACAATCCATCAGGTTACAGTCAAACTTCTGATATTGAATTATTGTCAATTAATTTCTTCTTTTAATAAGAATGTTTGATGCCACTATTTTTATCACTAATTTGGATATCCTTTGTTATGTTGACAGATTCCTTGTACTGCAGACCTTTTAACCAATTGTGGCATGGAATTAGCCTTAATGGTTCAGCCTTTGGCCCTTCCTCACCCATTTGAAGAGCCCATTCCGGTATTTCAGTATTTCTTCTGAAATTTTAGGTGCTATGTCTGGTATTTTCTGCAGCTGAGGTTTATTTTTTATTCATCTTCAGAGGATTAAATAGAAAACCATTATTTTTTTCTCTTATGAAAAGTTTCATGGCACAAATACCATACACAAAGTTTCTCACAAACAACTAGGGACTGTTGAATTAAGTTAAAAGACCTCCCATTCTCATCAATTATTGAAAATTTCTTGATGCAGTGAATTTTGGTACTTGTGCATGACAAGACCTCCACATTGTTCTCTGGAAGGACTTCTTGCCTTTTAGGCTATTTGTGTCTGTATATACTTGCATGTTGGTTGTTGACTTGTCTCATGGGTGATTTTATCTCCGCCTTGTTCGCCATGAAAGCTTTTATCCAAAAGTCTTACCTAACCACAAATCTTATAATGAAACTCTCTTCCACTCAACAGGGGTTGCAGATTTGTCTCCTTTTTGTTAATTAAATATCTAATATTCTTAAGCTAGGGATTTGATTAAATTACATAATTAGTGAAAGTGAAAAGTATGAGGTTTGCTCTAGAGAAAGCATTTTTTTAAATGGGAATGAAAGTAGTCAAAACAATTTTTATTTTCTTTGATAAAAAATGGTTTTCAAGAAACTGATTTAAGCTGTAGCAAAAGCTACCTTGTCAGACTAGGGTCTTGAAAAGAAGGTTTTTCTGCAATATGATACTTGGTACCAAGATCCAGAATTTTAGTGCAATTTGTTGGAAACTTAAAGAAAAGAAGAGTTTATGATTGGTAACTAGGGGACAGATTTGAATCATCTCCGAGTTTAATACGGTTTTGAATAAAGTAGTAGCTGAAAACATACATATAAATATTTATTGAAGCTTTCTTTATTCTAGGTTGTCGATTTTGGTGAAGGTGGTCCAATTCGATGCTCTCGTTGTAAAGGCTACATAAACCCTTTCATGAGGTTTACCGATCATGGCAGGCAGTTCATCTGCAACTTTTGTGGTCAGTATGGAATGTTGCTGTTGTTTTGTTCTTTGGTCAAGATATTGTAGTTCTTGGAACATATTGCATTCTAAAGTTATACGATTAACGAATCTTTTGTTGTTACTGGCAATGGGGAGATTGATTTTGTAAAGAATCTTGTTACGTACAGGTATCAATAATAACCTCAAAACCCTTTTACACACACACGCATATGTTAAGATTACTCCTATGTTGATTTTGCTCTCTTATCCCTGCTGTGCTTGTTTTTGCGAATTGAACTTCCGGATTTTGCTTTTAACATTTCCTCATTTTATTCTAGGGTGTGTTGGTTCCACTCCCCATGAGTATCAGTGCAATCTAGGTCCTGATGGTAGGCGTAGAGATGCTGATGAGAGACCTGAGCTATGTAGGGGCACTGTTGAATTTGTTGCCACGAAGGATTATATGGTTAGTTAATTAAATTTGCTGGCTCTACAGTACCAGAACTTAAATGCTCCATTTGGTTTAAGGAAATAGATGTCATTTTTTTTTTTTTTTTTTTTTTTTAAATTGGAAACACTGAAGAAAGTGTTTGATTGAAAATTTTTAAAATGATTTTATGAAAAATGAACATATATGAAAATTTTAAAAAAATAAAACTTGTTTTCGTTTAAAACTGAAAAAGTTCAAAATAAAGGTTTTTGACTTTAAATTTAAATAATGAAAAAGCCTTGGTTCAGACCCATGTAAAAATACTTTTTTTACAACAATTACTAAATATCTAATCTCTTGCCTTGGTTTGAATTAAAAGGGTTAACATGCAAATACTTTAAGTGGGAAATTGAAAATTGCCACTATACTTTATGTTGATTGATATTTGCCATTGTTCTTATGAACTAGAGACAAATTTACCACTATATGTTTGAATTTTGCCACTAAAATTTTTTACTTGAATTTTTTTATTCTATTTTAATTTAAAATAATTTGAAGACAAAATTTTAATTAAAATAAATTTTTTATATTTTGCTTTAATATTTAACAACAATAAGTTAATTAATATAATATTATAATTTAATAAAATTAATATAATACTATAATTTAATAAAATGTTATTTTATAAAATAAACTTAATTTTCTTTTACGATATTGCATTTTTATTTTTCAAGCTATTTATTTCATTAAATAAAAATTCTAATTTAATTTATTAATATTTATATTTATAGGTTAAGTTATTCTTAACTATTAAAATAAAATATTTGAAAGAATTTTTCTTATTAAATTATGTTTTCAAATCATCAAAATTAATATTGAGGGGGTAAAATTTAATTAAAAATAAAAGTTGGTGGCAAAATTTATTAAGATTCAAAGCATAGTAGTATAATTCAATCACATAAGAGTTGAATAGCAAATTTACTTATATTTTCAAAATATAATGGAAAATATCGATGACAACAAAGTATCGTGGCAAATGTCAATATTGACCTAAAGTATGATGACAGATTTGCACTTTAACCCTTTTTAAAATCTTATACTTTCATATTTTTATTATTAAAAATAATTTTTTTATTTCTATTTACCAAATTTTTTTTAATTTTCAAAAAATATAAAATAAAAATTACTTTTGAAGATAAAACCAGAAAATATTGTCAGAAACCAAGCAGGAGTTTCATTTTTCTTTTCAAATTCAGTTAGCATTTCTCAACCGTTAAAGTGTAGAACAAAAGATCTATTCCCTGTCAACATGAATTTTCGCTCCATGAAATATCTATTTTACTTTTTCACTCATGTTATTTGATCCTGCGATGGTGTCCATTACCTCTCAACATGCTGGTATGGTTTTCAAAAGCTTTTCTTTTTAGCTTTTGGTTGTGTATAGCCTCTTTATGGTTGTAACATTTACTACTTAATTTCTGTTTATAACAACATCGCTTTGTTTCTCATACTTCTCCTATTCAGTTTTTCTGGCTCTTCAACAATGTAATTCTCTATTACATTTATCATAATTGTCAGATGCGAGACCCAATGCCTGCTGTGTATTTCTTCCTCATCGATGTTTCCATGAATGCAATACAGACTGGTGCAACTGCTGCAGCATGTGCTGCAATCAGCCAAGTCATTGCGGACCTTCCAGTGAGTTTTTAGTCGTGTTTATTTATGTGATTGTATTTGTTCTGGGTATCCAGTTAGCATTCATGAACTTACTTAAGGTCATAGAACTGTGCTAACAGTCTTAAAATTGTGGAGTTATCATCTTCAATGATGAACTCTTAGTAATTGGGATTATGGCCCTTATTGGAATTTATTTTCTAAGAATCAAGTGATGTCTCATTTTGGCATCCCTGCTGCAATATGGCAACCAGAGCAGACGTTGGTGTAGGACAACTGGACTAGTAACTCAATACTATTTTCTGAAATCTTAATAGTTTAATAATCAAAAGTCTCTGTAGACAATTAACCTTAGGTATTTAGAGCTGAACTAATAAAACATGAAGTAGTAATTAACCTTCAAACTCTAATTTCTAGGGTATTACTAAAATAAAAATTAATATAAATAATGTAAATGACCTAAAAAAGCCTAATAAACATAAATTTTATCCTCAAACTTATACATTATAAAATACAGCCATAGTTATATTCACGATAAGACCTGAACCTGGACAATTAGTGAAGTCTGCATTTTTTTGCATAACTAGATAATGTTTCCAAGTCCACTCCTTGCTTTGGAGAATAACTTCTCTTTTACGTATGTTGGACTCTTTTATAGTATAATCCTTTTCTTAGTTGGTAATGTTCATAAACTAATTTAGGTCTATATTTAGAATGCAAAATATATTGCTTATATTTATTTTGTTAATGTTAGTTATTTGGTATTTATAAGATCTAACTGTGTTTATTCAGTGTGAAGACTGGATACCTATTGTTTTGATGTTTCTATTATTGCAGGAAGGTCCTCGGACAATGTTGGGAATTGCAACATTTGACTCAACTGTTCATTTCTATAATTTGAAACGTGTTCTGCAACAGGTAATACTTAGTTTTAGTTGCATTAAGTTTAGTTTTAGTTGCATTAAGTTCTTTCAATTAGAACTAGTGTTTTTTGGTTCTTTTTATTAAGAATTTTTTATGGAATTGACAATTGCTTTCAAGTTTCAATCTCTCAGATTCTATTTTTTTCTTTCTTTTCCCTAAATTTTAAATGAGATATATCTGCATTTTCCTGCTGAATAAAATTTAAAATAAGCATAAGTTTATTTTTAATTTTTCTAGATGAATGGTAGCAAATGGAAGAGATAGGTAGGACCATTGATTACTGCATTTCCTTTGTGATCTACACAATTTCAGCCTGGTGGAGTTTGTACCAGAATTTCTTTACTATATTTGGATTGGTTTCCTTCTCATCACCTTGGATTGTTATGCTTTGTTGCTTTGACAAATATTTTACCTATACACTCTTAACAAGTTTCAGGCTAATTTAACTTTCAACTTACACGCAGCCACTGATGCTAATTGTTCCAGATGTGCAAGATGTTTATATTCCTCTTGAAACTGATGTTGTTGTTCAGCTTTCGGAGGTTGGTTTTTCATGTTCATATTTCCAACACACAACACACTCACACAGAGGCTGTTATGCTTGTTTGGCTTTGTTTGTGCCTTTAAAGCATGAGACAAAAATGAACTATTTTTAAGTTGATTGATTTTTGGTCTAGAGTTGCATTCGGTAAAGCTATTTATTAACATTTTACCATTGGGAATTTGGGTTTAGTGTCGTCAACATATAGAGCAATTGCTGGAAAGCATTCCAACCATGTTTCAGGACAACAGCACTGCTGAATCAGCTTTTGTTGCGGCAATCAAGGTATTCTCTTGATAAAAGAGGTCTTTTTCATCCTCGTTGAATTTTACATGTTCATGCAAATCAGTTTGAGAGCATCACAGAAGTTTTCTTTCCCTTTACTATACTTTTCTTTAAGCATTTCTAAAGCAGCCCAAAGATGCCATATTTTTTTTCCTTAAAATGGGTTTTATGCTTTCATATTATGATATTTTAATCACAATTGACTTTATAATATGACTCATTACACTCTGTTTAACTTTTCTGTTGCTTTGCTTGTAAATATTAGCCAACTGTTGGAAATGCAAGAGTTCATTGATTTAGTTTTAGAAATTTTATACTATTCCATTCTATTTCAGGCTGCTTTCTTGGCAATTAAGAGTTCTGGAGGGAAACTTTTGGTATTTCAATCAGGCAAGCCTATATGTTTTATATTTGTATGAATAAGCCTATCTGAGTGTATACTATAAATGTTTAAACCAATGGTTTACATTGTCAGATAAGGGTACTGAAAAGAATCATTTGAATCAGACATTATCAACATAGATCTTTTAAAGATAAACCAGAAGATTCTTTCACTAGATATTCTTTTCCTTCTAAGATGAATGCTCCATTCTTTGTTTTCTTATGAAGTGGGTTGATTGAAATTGTTTTGGTGTAATTTTTTTTAACCTGGTCTATTTTTGAATAAAAATAAATAGGAATTTAAGGGTCCTCAATACAAAAAAATGGCTTTATTTTTCTTTTATAGATTTGGTTTTCCAGTTGTAATTACTGTGAGAGACTCTTTGTTTTATTGTTCTTTACATTTTTTAAATGGATTTCTCTTTGCATATAACTTTACCGTACTAAATTTCTTTTTGCATATGTGGATTGATTGCAGTAACTAGATACTGATAAGCTGATTCAATATTTCAAAGTTGTTTGATGCATTTGAATGAAAGAGATTTCTAATGATTGTACCATATGCAGTCCTACCATCAGTTGGCATGATTGCACTTTCTGCACGTCATGCTGAAGGAAGAGGTAATATTTCTGCAGGAGAAAAGGTAACGGCAATTGAATTCTATATCCTCTTCTGATTTATGAATCTAGTGGTTTTAAATGAACTGTTCTGCTATTTGCTGGAGTTCAGGAGCCTCATAAACCACTCCAACCAGCAGACAAAGCTTTAAAGACAATGTCAATTGAATTTGCAGAGTGCCAGGTGAACTTGTCAATAATTTCTTTTCTATCAGTTCCCCATGATTCACACATAATAGGAAATTCAGCCTCTTGGCATTCAGTCGTTGCTACAAAGAAGTTATATTAGCAAATTGTTTGTATTTCAACATGTGCCAGGTCTGCGTGGATGTATTTATCACTGCCCAGACTTATGTAGACATTGCTTCCATTTCTGTTATCCCAGGAACTACAGGAGGGCAGGTAATGTCGAATGTCTAACCCTTATGTTCTATTGTCTAATAATAGGCTGCAAATTATTAGCTCTTGTATTGGAGCTTGCCAAATAAAACATGCGAAATGAATTGGTAAGATTAATTCAAAAATCGAGACAATGAAGTTTGATAATAAACTTTTATGTTGCTTCATGTTTCTTTGGGCATTTGCGAAAAATTGCCTTTGGCACAAAAGATTTCTTCTGTCCCATTTCAGTTATTTTCTTGTTTTCCTTTCTTTTCATTTACTTCTCATTCATTCACTTTGTTTCACTCTTTTTCAGGTTTATTACTATTATCCTTTCTCATCCATATCTGATCCAGTAAAACTTTACAATGATCTTAGATGGAATATTACAAGGCCTCAAGGTTTTGAGGCAGTGATGCGTGTGAGATGCAGTCAGGTATTACTCTTGGAGGCCAAAACCTGCTATGATGTTATCCTTTCCATGTTCAGAAGATGCTTTATGCTGGGATGTTTATTTTGTTTTCATTCCTGTAGGGCATTGATGTGAAAGAATACCATGGGAACTTTTGCAAACGCATTCCAACAGATGTTGACCTACCAGGGGTCTGTCTACTTTTCAATTGATTTTTATTGCGACTTCTCAATGAAGATTGATCTTGTTTGACTAGCTGATTTATAGATTGCTAGAGAGCTAATTTCTAGGTTTTATGTTTCTTTTTTTCTTACTCTGCTTGTTTTTATGCAGATAGACTCTGACAAAGCTATAGTGGTAACTTTGAAACATGATGATAAACTGCAGGATGGATCAGAGTGTGCTTTTCAGGTAGCATCTACTTTTCTTGCTGGGGTATCGTTAACTTGTATCATGATGTCTTCAATTCACACTATCTTTTATTGTTGAATGAAAATTTTCATATGCTCTAACTCTACCATTCTTTCTTTATCAAGTGTGCTCTTCTTTATACCACTGTGTACGGCCAAAGAAGAATCCGGGTTTCAACTTTGTCTTTGCCATGCACAAGAAACATTACTAACTTGTTCCGAGCAACTGACTTAGATGCACAATTTGTATGTTCTTTGAAGCAAGGTAAATTGCACCATCTTCCTTGCTTTGACTTGGTTTATTCAGTACTACATTTTTGCCCTTCACAATAGTTTTTCATGAAGGATCTGAGGTTTTAATACAGAAAAATTATGCTCCATTTTTATTGTTGTTATTCCCTGGAATCTGCTATTAAAAGTCAAAAGAAAGAAGACTAACTTTATGCGCTTATTCTTCATTTTGCTTTTGCTTTCAGTTGCAAGTGAAATACCTTTTACTCCACTGTTGCAAATACGGGAACAAGTGACAAACATTTGCATCAATAAATTGCTTGCATACCGTAAATTTTGCACAACAGCAACGACCTCTGGGCAGTTTATTATTCCTGAAGCACTAAAGCTGTTGCCTCTATACACTCTTGGTAAATTCCAATCTACATATTAACTTATTCTGATCTATACTGTCTGGTAATTGTCATTGTGCCTAAAGTTGGATCCTCTTTTGATTTTTTGAATTTTTTTATCCTTCAAAATGCATGTTTGAGAGGTGGATTTTAGAGCTGCCAGAACATGCTTTGCACTCACAACACTTTCAGTTGGATTACCTTTTAAGACTGATGACTGATCATCCTTTCCTTCTTTTACTAATTCTTTTCAGCACTAACTAAAAGTACTGGACTGCAAACTGATGCGAGAATAGATGATCGGTCTTTCTGGATCAATTATGTTTCCCACATTTCTACTCCTTCAGCAGTTTGTCTAGTGCTCCCTCGGATGATTGCTGTTTACAACTTTGATCTCCATAAACAGGTCTGCCTTTCTTGCATTCTTCTATTATTATTTCTTTGGGGTTTTGGAGGGTTCCTTTTTGCAAAAAGATCCTTTGACATAATTCCTATGCTTGTTTTGCTTGTTGACAGGAAGAGAATGAATCTGCAATTCCTCCAATACTTCCTCTTTCCAGTGAATTTGTGGGTGAGGAGGGCATTTATCTTCTTGAAAATGGTGTTAATGGCTTGATATACATTGGGAGCTTGGTGGATTCAAATATAGTGCGACAACTATTTGGCTTTTCTACAGTTGAAGAAACACCTACCCAGGTAATTATTTTTTAATGATCTAAACATATGATGATATTATCAAGATTGAAAAAGAAAAGATTGCATTTTACTAATTTTATAAACAATATTATACAGTTGGAACAGTTTGAAAATTTCTTTTCCTAATATACAATGTGCTAAGTTTTCAAGAAAAAGGAACTGAGTTCATTTGTTATTTATGTCCGTATACCAGATTTCCATTATTTGAGTTGCCATATGACATATTAGATAGAAAACACAGTATCTCAAAATTCTGAATCCCAACCCTTGGTTATGGGACATAATTAGATTTATTTTCTACCATAAAATTGCCTACTCTATTAGACTCGGTTCTAATCATTTTAAAGACTCTCATGTGATCTCTGTTTCGCATCTTTATTTGGGTATTGTGCATTTTGTATTTTAGGTGGTTAATGGTATGAGATTCTTCTGATAACTTTAAATGGAAACTTTAATCACTGTAGCTAAAAGCTATGTTATTTGGACTTGATATGAGCATTGGATATGAGTATGTATATGTTCAATTTTTCCAAGTTTTAAAAAAAGTATTTAAAAGATCTTATTTTCTTTACCGGGTACCGACATTCAAAATGTGTCTAACACGGGTACTTAATTGAGAGTCATAGCAACATAACTAAGCGGTTCTCTCTACCTTGTGCCTATTAGGATTGTACAGTAAGAGCTGTTTTTCAGAAATGTGTTAAAAAAGCGCAATTGCTAGGGCACCATAACAGTTATGCAACTTGGTATTTTTTTTACCTAATAATTCCTTTCCGCAGTTTGCACTGCAGCAATATGATAATCCATTATCCAAGAGGCTAAATGATCTGGTCAACGAAATAAGGCACCAACGTTGCTCCTATCTCCGGTATGATTTGAGTTGTCTTTTGTAGCTTTTCTTATTTAACAAATTATCGTTTCCTCCATCAATGAAATTTTAAGCTCCGCAAACGAGATTGACAAGATATCTTAATTTCTCTTGCAAAATTCTTTTAAAAAATTCACTTTCAGAAAGATGAACTTTTCTTACTTTAATGACTGTTTTTGTCATTGATAGTATTAGGTATAATTTTGTGTGATATTTGTTTATTATTTTCCCTGCTTGTGCAGATGGACTTTGTGCAGAAAAGGAGATGCATCAGGTATGTATAGTTTGTGCTAATTCCATGACTAAAATTTTCAACGTTCTTTGTCTAAATTAGGGGTATAGTCAAACTCGGGTTAGCTGAAAAAGCTCGGGCTTGACTCAAATTTTGAGGTTCAAAATTCAATTCAAAATAAAAATCGAACTATTTGAGCTTACTTGATTAAGCTCTTTTTCATAGTAAAAACTGAGCTTAATTTCATTTCAGCCTTGACCATGTATGTGTGAGTTTGAGTTCCGAGTTCAAATTTAGATTTTCAATACTAATTAAAAATAAAACTCAATTTGACTCGCAAGCTACCTGGATCCAATATTAGAATACTCACAATTAGCTAACTCAATGGCTAAAGTTGTTCGAGCATGAACTCAACACTGATTGAACTGAATTCAAGCTTATTTTGAACTGAACCCGAGTAGCTCAAGTCTTAAGAGACCCATGCTGCAAAATGTTGAAGAACAGTTTCAAGGGAGAATCAAACTGTAACTTTGCTTTTGTTTTGTTGAATGCATTTTTGGCAGGAGCATTGTTCTTCTCGTATTTGGTCGAAGACACGAATCTGAAAGGCGGTCCTTCATATTCTGAGTTTCTAACACATCTCCATCGGAGCATTCGAGCAAAAATGTCTTAAGATCTTTCTTTTGTGTTAAACGGAAAAAATCCAATCGAAGCTGCAGAGGCCAAAGAGTTTCATGAAACTCAAAAGACATTTTTTCCCCTTCTGGAATCCAACACTATAGATATTATACTGAAAGATAACTGCGACATTTTTTCATTATTTTTTCATGATGAAAGGATTAATGCTTAGTGGCAGAACCCAATGCCAACTTTTAGTTTTGTTTTTTTCTTCATTTTTACATTTATCTTTATATTTTTTCATCAACATTCTTTTTTTTACAACCATTTCCTTTATATTTTCTGCCTCAAATCTCTTTTTTCCCTTCACTTTTTGTCAGTTTTCTCTCTTTTTTTTTTTTTTCCAATTACAAGTACATCCAAGCTCAAATCACTGCTTTATAAAGGCTTACGGTGATAATAGTAGGGTGTTATTTGAAAGAAAAAATTTGGGTAAACTGTAGAAATGGTGACTCAATTTATGTCCACATTTTTGTTTTTGTCACCTGACTTGATAACGGAAATTTTTTTTTAATTGGTATAACAACTTATCTATTCCTCAATATTTGCATATTATATCAATTTAATTTTAATTTTAAATAATTCAATAAAATTTACCTTTCTCTTTAACAAGTTCTATCAATTGATCCTTCTTAACCAAAATTTTAACTTTTAAAATAGAGACATTTCATATCTATAAATTTGTATAACTTAAAAAAGAAAAAAGCTCATTTAATTGATACACACATCTAGTCTATGTGGTTTATCTTAATATTTGAATGTATCAATTAATTGATGCACGGATTTGGTTGTATTTATTAATTAAAAATATTAAAAATATTTTATGTTTTGTATAAATTTTATAATTATATTATAATTAAATTTAAATAATTTTTATATTTTATAATTCAATATCATATTTGATAAAATTAGTGTCTTGAATCATTATTATATGTATATATTATATATAATTTTCTAGATTAAACATATATACAAAAGTGTATAAAATTTATTAACTTTTTATTTAAGAAACCTATTTGTAATAAACATTTTATTTAAGAAAGTGTTTCTAAAATTTGTTTATATTTTTAGAAACCTATTTTAATTTTTTAAAATTGAATTTTTATTAATCCATTTTCAAAATATTTTGTTTACATAGTCTAAATTTTAAATTCAGGTATGGTACTTAAAAAAATTAAATTATTTTTAATTTATTAATAGTTGAATGACTATCAGTGTAATTTATCCTTAAAAAAATTCAAAAACTAATATTTATAAATTATAAAATGATTAAATATATTTTAATTGATACATATATCTAGTTCGTGCATTGCACGATTTTATTACATATGATATAAAAAAGTGTCTTTGTTTTCGTAGAATGTTCCTTAAGTTGCTTACCAATCATATATTTGTTGGTTTTGTAAAAAAAAAAAATCATAAATTTTTTGGGTTAAGGGACCAGATAATTAATATCTAAATTTTAAGTTTGAGTATTATAAATTAGAAAAAAAAATTAAGTTTTGTTGGGTTACTTTGATATTAATATAGAGACTCTTACCATTTGTTTTATTGGAGAATTTTTTTTTTTTGGAGGGGGATTGTTTATAACTTTATAGATGTGAAATGTCTAAGTTAAAAGCTTTAATTAGAAAGTTTGATAATTAAATTGATAGAATTTGTTAATCTAAAAGGTTAAGTTTATTAAATTATTTAAAATTAAAATCAAATTGATATAATATGCAAGAATTGGAGGCTAGATGTGTTCTTATACCAATTAGAAAAAAGCTTTCCATTATCAATTTAATTGTGGGTGATCAAAACAATAATGAATTAAACTGTTAATACTTAAATTGAAATTTTTTAAAATCGAGTGATCGAAACAGAAACGCAGACATAATTGAATGACCATTTGTAAAGTTTAATTTTAAATGTAACATCCGCGTTCTTGAATCGGATTTGGAATAGTAATAGAGTAGAATTGAAAATTAGACTATATAGCTAAAATAAGAAAATAGTTAGAAAATTAAGGATTAATTAGTAAGTGTGAGAAAGGAAGAAGGACTAAATAGTAATTTATCCAAATTGAATTATGAGTCATTATGGGAATTAGATTGATTAAGGAGGGGCAAAAGAGTAATTTGGTGGAAGATATTTTTGGAGGCAATGTTTTGGGCCAAAGTGTAAAGTTGGAAGACCCAAGGACTAAAAGTGCAATTTTTCCATTATTAAAGAAAGATATTTTTATAAAGAGAAATTGATAGAAAAGTCTAGAGAAATGAAGAAAAGAAATGATGAAAAGGCTATAAAAGCCATCAGCCATGGTGCTTCACGTTGGCCACCAGTTCAACTTTTGCTTTTTTTACAAATTAGTCCTTTTTCACCAAATACAAACCAATTAAGCTAGTTTCTTCCAAATTTCTTCAAGATTAGTGAATAAAATTGATAGAGAAGTGTAGTAGCTATCCAATTGTTAAAAGAAATGCATCCATACTTGTCTTGGAGGAGAAAGAAAATGAGAATTAGTGTTGAATACAAGTGATTAAGGTAAGAAAGCTAAACTCCTCTTTAAATACATGTTAGTTTTGGTTTAGAAACATAGATTATGATATGTTAGAATGATTTTAATGTGAATATATGTGTTTTGAATGGAATTGAAGGGAAAGAAAAGAAGGAGAATGACTCAATTGAAGAGAAAGGAAAAGAGAAGATCAAAGAGGGAAAGGAAGCTTTCTGCTAGAGTAGTAAGTACTACAAGATATTAAATTGAAAATTTATTCTCTTTAAATTATATGATTAATTGTGATAAAAATGAGTAAGATGATATGTTTAGTAATAACTATGGTGATTAGGTGTGATTAAATGAAATTTAGTGCAAAGGAAATATGAGAAGGGAAAAATTCACTTCAAAACAGTTTGGACAGTAACAGGGGACTAACTTCGAAAATTCACCAAAAATTTTATATAATGAGTTAAGGGTCAAATTATATATGTAATTAAAGCTTATTGAGTTTAGTTTCATATGAAAGAAACAGTGAAAGAAAAGGAACTACATATTTCGAGATATACTAGTTTTAGTGTAATAAGGTCAGAGTAGATTCCAGTTCCCCTGTTCTGACTTTGAAAAATTATAGAAAATATAGAAAAATTATTAGAGACTGAAATTTATATGGATTAATCCTTAATGAGTCTATTTTCAATAGAAACAGACGGAAACATCATTTGATCTTTGTACTAAAAGACAGATAATTTTAAGTGAAGAAAGGTCGAAACTGTCAGGCAGCAGCGAAGGGGTAAATTGAAAGAATTTACTGTACAAATTGGCTAAAGTAAAAATTCTGGAAATTTTATGGTAAAAATATGATTGAGTCTAGTTTCAGAAATATCAAGCGGATATTAATTTCGAATTCTTTAGCTCAAGATATAAATAATTTACTGACTATGACTCAAATGGACAGCTTTGAAAATTAATGTGAAAATAAGAGTAAAGAGGTATATGATGATATATATGTGATGAACAATGTATATGTGAAATATTATGTGTTTAATTATGAATATTGATTATATGATAAAATGGTGATATTGTGTAATCCTTTGAGTAAATAAAGATGAAAAATACATGATTATGTATATGTGAAGAGAAATGTAAATGTGATATATGAAATTATGAGAAATGATGAATATGAGAGATTATGCCCATGTAGACAAGTTAGAACCATTGTGATAATAGTGGCATGCCATTAAGGAACACTAGCGCGCTTCGTGTGCTCTCTGTTTAGCACTGTGTGTGCTCTCTGATTAGCACTTCGTGTGCTCTCTGTTTAGCACTTCGTGTGCTCTCTGTTTAGCACTTCGTGTGCTCTCTGATTAGCACTTTGTGTGCTCAGTACTTTGTGTACTCTCTGTTGCTCAGCACTTATGTGCTCTCTGTTTAGTACTTTGGTACTATCTGTTTGTTCCGTTTATCCGATGGGTTCTATAGAAGTCTACTATGGGCCAAGCGGATAAATAAGCCAAGTGAGCTATGGTTAAGAAAGCTATGATGACTAAATTATGAAAAGTGAAAGAATGTGCAAATTATTACATTAAGGTAAAGAAATGATAAATACATGAAAGAGAAATACTATATGTGTATGTGTAATTATATGTTGATAATTAAGTGAAATGATTAAGTTGTGAAAAAGGGATAAAAATGTAAAATCTACCGTTGAGGTAAGTTGGAATATGAGGATGAATGTGTGTTATGGTGAAATTATGGTAAGTTAAGTGTTACATGCAAGAAATGTTAGAAATTTCATACGCATGAGTAATTAAATGTTTGATAAAATTAAGCAATAATTAAATAATAATCTATTATGCTTGTAGTGCTTACTAAGCCTTCACCGGCTTAACGCGTAGGTTCAAAAGCTACGGAAAGCTAGAGTCGAGCAAGGGACCTCTCATCACATCACATCACATCACTTTTGAAGCTCAAGTTTAGGTAATTTACTTTGAAGAAAAATGGCATGTACAAATGATATACTTAGTTGTCCCTAATGAACAGATTACTAATATTGTTTTGAAAATTTACATGAATTGAAAGAAAAATTTTATTATACTCGTTTTTAATTCTCTGACATTGTATGTAATACTCTTATGCTGGGTTTATACGTGTGAACCGGGTGTAGGGGTGTTACATTAAAATTATAGAAGAACAATAATATTTAAAGTATTTGATATAAAAAAATATTATACATAATTAGATTTATAGAAATATAATATATATTAGAATTAAATAAAAGTTATATATTTTGGTTTCACATTTTTTTAATAGCTATATTATGAGTATTAAATAAAATGTTATTTTTTAATTTTTATAGTCATATGACATCCTCACTTGTAGATTTTCTTTTTAATTTTTTATAAAATAATTATTCATTTAAGTTACTTCAAAATAAGTAAATTTACTTTTAAAATTTTGAAAAATTTATTTTAAATAATATATTAAAATATATTGTGAAAGAAAGAAATAATAGCATTCTATGGTATTAGAATATTTCATTAATTTAAAATATTTTTTAATGAGAAAAAAAGCTTGAGTTGACGAAATTCAAAATTAGCTAGTTTTCAAATCAATAAATTTTTTGTCACTAATATATTGACTTGATTGATTTTTGTTTGGTATAAGAATAGATGAATACTTGATTAATAGGTGACAATTTGAGTTAGACTTAAATAGATATATTTAATTGCTTTATCTGATACACATGAGTAGATGTTTTCTACTATTAATATTTGATGTAAAATACATTATCTCGTTATAATTTGAAAAAATAAGCACTTATTTTCTTTTAAGTTTGAAGAAATATTTTATTATTATTTATCACTTGCAAGTTTAAAAAAAATCAAATGAGATTACTTAAATTTCAAATAAAAAGATCATTATATTCTTTTTATAATTATTATCTTCATTTAGTTTATTTTTAATACAATTATACATTAACCTTTGACATGAGTTTATTAAATTATTTTTACTTAAAATTAATTAATTATCATTATTTAGAAAAAAATTAATGAAAAATATTAAATATAAAAGCAAAAAGAAAAAAAACTCCTCTCAAAGTTAATATATATCACCAAATCAAAATTAAAATATTTAACATGTACTCACTTAAAAGATTATTAAAGAGAAACAAATAATAAAAATGAAGATAAAAAGAAAGCTATCACTCATAATAGTTTTTAAAAATAAACTAACATATATTAAAAAATATATTTAAGATATACTAGAATGCTATGTTATTTAAAATTAATTCAATAATAATTAAAATAAATTTAATATTAATTAAATTCTTACTTTGAAAATTATTAATGAAAAAATTTTAACATAAAAAATAAATAAAATAATTAAAAAGGATAAAGAATAAATGATCTTTTCATTTTAAATAATAAATAAGTGAATATTTTTGGATATTTTTCACCATAAGTGTAAATGACTTTTTTTATGAATGTTAGAACCTGAATACCTTTCCTCGAGTTAGAATGTAATTTATAATCAACCATCAATAAACTTTGTGTTTTCATCTGATCATTAAAATATTTATCACTTCAAATGTGATTTGAATTCAAATTACGTTAATCTCGTTACTATTAAGTTTATTGTAATTCACTAAAAAACTATAATTTACCATACTTTACATATAAAAGAATAATCTAAAAATAATATTTTTGTTACATAGTACATACACTACACAGTCATACCCCAATATTCACCTTTCTGCTACTTGAAACCCCATTGTTCATTTTCTTATAGATAGAGTGCTCATTTAATAAAATCATAATAAATTATTTATTTTCTATACTATTGGAAATAAAACTGCATAACACTAAAATATTTCAAAATAGGATAATCAGATACTATAAGCAGCGTATAACTAAATAATCAAATAACACCAAACTCAGAGTTTCCGAAAATATAGGTTCAAGAACACCTAAAAACTTCGGACTACTTATGCATCGCTCTCGAGAAACATCGGCTTTAAGATAAGCATGATCCTTGCCTTTTTCCGGTCCGGGCTTCTTACCTCACTTCTTCTTCCCTGATTCACTGGCCTTGGTCTATTCAACAAACAAAATGGTCAAAGGATTCAGTCTCATAGAAGTGTTTAAAAACAGAAAGCAGTTCGAGTAGGATATCAAGAAAGAAGAATTCGTCTTACCTTCTTCACTCCCCGGACCTTCTTAGCCCTGTTCTTCCGTTCCTTCATTTGCTTCCTTGATTTCTCCACCTTCTTATCGAGTCCGTTCTGAAATTGCAATGTAAATAATTAGCGTCTTACATCACATCTGGCATATCCAGACCCAAGATATGTCGTTGCAAATGAAACTTGTAACTAACAATGGAAAGGCAAAATGGCATGCAATAGGGAATTATATCACTCCGACTCTTCGTTTTTTCCCTTCAAAAAGTACCCATGTTTTGACACCCTTGAACGTGATTATGGATATGATTCAGTTCTCTCAAAATATGCAAAAAGCTAAAAACTTTGAGCATATCCGTAGCCCACTATCGAGTCAGATAGACAGGGAAACAAAAGCAGAAGTGAATGCAATAGAACTGAGAAGGTTAAAGTTACATGCGTTTTAGAGTTATTAACTGCTATGTTACTTGGACTCCCCTGGGAGTGTCAATTACGAATAAGTGTCTAACACGAGTATGTTCAAAATTTTAACATTTATGTATATTTAGAAAATCATTGAAAGGTCATAACCTTAAAATCATAAGTGGATATGAGTAGGATACTAGCACTTCAAGAAAATTGAAAAATATTATCAACAAAGGACTTCAACATTCTACGAATTAGACAATCACACCATACCAAGCAAAGGCAGGTTATACTACAAGCAAAATCCAGAGAAAATGTATAGAAACATAGAAAATTACCCTGATCAGCCTGTATTTGGGCTCATACTTCTTTGCGCTCTCGACAGAATCATAAATCAAACCAAATCCAGTAGATTTGCCACCTCCAAAATGAGTCCTGAACCTGAACACAAAGATCGAATTCGGGTCCTTAACCTCATACATCCTAGCAAGCTTCTCCTTCAGCTCCGCCTAACAATCCGACATCAACAAATCAAAATACACGTAAACACAACCTCTCCAAGTTTATCAGCAGTTCAAAAATAGACAACAAATGAAGAACATTAAAATGTACCTTGGAAACATTGGGCCTCCCTGGATGCAAAACATCAACGACCTACAAAAAAAAAAAAAACAATTAAAATAAATTAAGTCAAATAATTAAAAACCAATAGCTATATTGCTTGAACTTAATATTATCTGGACATATTATGAGAGTATGATCCTCCAAATACATGAAATTTTTAAAAAAAAATCTCATGTCTCTGAATGATCATATTTGATTTTCAGTTTCTCAGAAAAAAAATCATAAATCAATCATCTTACTTGCAATCTAATAATAAAACTCTAAACAACTATTTCTCTTATGTTTTTTTTTTCAATTTTCTTTCATTAATTAGATCTACAGCTCACACTAAATCGACTTAAATTCTAAAATTGGCCCATGTCTGATTACCGAGAAAATTAATGGAGAATGAACGAAAAAGAGGAAATGAAACTTACAAATTGTTTCCTGGAAAGGAGCCTGTTGGTCATGAACTTCCTTGTCCTGATCGTCACCGCCTTGTCCGCCATCGCAAACCAAAAAATCTTCCTTTTTCCTTTCCTCTTTTGGTTTCGGTTGCAGCTTTAAAATCAACAGCAAAAGCTCGAAGTGGAAGAATACGCAAGTGGCATTTAACTTTTTAATAGCATTGATTGGGGGATTAGGGTTTTTTGGGCTGATTTGATTGTTTTAGGGCTTTTTTTAGGCTGAGTATTTAGGAATTTGAAAATTTGGCCCTCCTATATAAAGCCCGTTAGTCTTCTAGGCCAATAAACGCAGCGTTTTAGACTTTTGCCTCTTGTTTTGTTTCCCGTCGTCATTTTTTCCAGGAAAATCCGAATCCTTAACCCTAACTCTGGGAAAACAAAATCTGATAACTAAAGTTAAAAAAAAAAAATGGCTTTATTGAGAGGTCGCACAGCTTCTTTGAATCTCTTCAATAGGCTTCTACATCAACCGTTACGTGCTCCAAATCGCAATCTCTCTTCTGGTACTTCTTTTTCTCTATCATTTTTTTCACAATTTTTAAAATATATGTTGCAAAATGGCGTCTGATCTTAGCGCCATTTGTATTCTGAGAAATTACTTCTCTTGCAAATTTAAAATTTGATGCAAAATGACAGAATAAGGAATTGGAATGAATAAAAAATAGTTCTGTAATTTCTAGGGTTTATTATAATTCAAGAGTTTATTGTTGAACGCAATACTTGCATCAAGGGACGAAATAAAAGGAAGCTCTTAAAAAAAAATGAAGTAATCTTTTTTTTGCAGTTGCGGCCGATGTTCATAATCAATCAACGATTGAGAATATGAAAAGAGATTTACTTAATCTTGACATTAATTCACAAATTGGGAGTTGTATGCCAATTGCTTCAATGCGAATTGGAACCTTTATCCACAACATTGAGGTGAACCCGGGTCAAGGCGGAAAGCTAGTCCGGGCGGCTGGAACTTCGGCTAAGATCCTCAAAGAACCGAAATCAAGATACTGTTTGATTAGATTGCCATCGGGTTCTGAAAAGTTGATTGATACTCGATGTCGAGCAACGGTTGGTACGGTGTCCAATCCTAGCCATGGAGCTAAGAAACTTAGGAAGGCTGGACAGAGTCGGTGGTTGGGCAGGAGGCCCGTAGTTAGGGGAGTCGCAATGAATCCAGTCGATCATCCTCATGGTGGTGGTGAGGGACGGAGTAAAAGTAGCGGAAGTTACGGGAAGGGTTCGCGGACACCTTGGGGTAAGCCTTGTAAGTGTGGATTTAAGACTGCTAAAAACAGGCGCAGAAACTAGTTCTGGATCGACTTGGCATTTAGTTTCTTGAACCATTTACAACAATCTGATGTTTAGGTTTTTGTTGAATTTTGTTAAGTTAAACAACACCTTGTATGAATTGAGGCATTTAGCTGCTGAAGTTATATGGATGTTCATGTTTGCACTTCTATAGGTTAAAAAATAATCATGTTAATTTCAGGGAACGTTTTCCATTTGATTGATATATCAGCTGGTCAAATAGTCTTATTACAGTTTCTCTTTCCCTTTCTTTTTGAAGCCTTACAGATAATCATGTTCATCAAAAGATTGATGGTAAAATTTTATATGCATATTCAACTTTGTAAGAGTGCATCTTTGATGTTTATGTTCTTTTCCTTTCTTTTTTTGATAAGTTGCAGGAGGGGTTGTCTAGGAGTAAACCCAAGGTTATCAAGTCCTTTTCTACCCCACCCATGGTTCAGTCGATATTTTGTTTTTGATTGATCTCTCATTTTTGTTGCCCTGTAAGTTATCTGAGCATGAATAAACAACATATAATGTGGTTCAGAAATCAGTGGCTAATCATTTTACATTGGATTTCAAGTGAATTCTCTGTTAAAAGTATGTGATTTAATTTGGATTCGGATAATGTTACTCACATTTAATGAGTACAGAACAGTAAACAAAGTCGAGTCGGATTACTTTATCCGTAATTTTTTTTTTCTAGTACAAGAAAAAACAACAAAATCATTGAGCAAAATCTATTGAGATTATGTTCATAGGAAATAGGAAGGGTGTAAGTAATTTCCTTCTAACTTCCTGCGATTATATAAATGTTATAAAACATGTTGAATGCAGGCATATTCCAGCAACAACAACCACCTTGTCTTCCATTTTAGGTGGTTTGAGTATATTACTGTACAGATAAACAATCATACAAGACTTAACTCATCAGTAACACTTGAAGTTTCCATCTGTTCTTGAGAACCGACCATCGCGAGCTTATTTCGCAGCGCTGCTAACTCTTCCCCGGCATCACATATGTAGGCTGATGCTTGCCTGCCAGATAAAGTTGCTCCTTCCATGCTATCTATATAATCCTGTAAACAGTAATACAACGCTAATGTATAACATTCCCATTTTTCTTTAGTTAAGAAAGGTTTAGATCACAGTCAACTATGTCTCGGGTAGGATTGGAGTGAGATCGGAGAAACCATTTCTTTTAGGAGTCAGGATTGGGGGTTAAAATATTAAATAAAACTGTTCAGTTATAAACATTGGGTCGTTGTCAGGACGAGCAAAAAATAGTAAATTAGTTTTGGGAGTCAATACGAAAGTAGAGGTCTTAGTTTTAAGGTAACCTATCACAACCAGGCCAGGAATGATCTAATTGGCTGACTGATATGAAGCCCCGTAAATTTCTCTAGAGGCTAGGTTTATCAATTCAGGTATATGAACCCAGGAATCGGTTCATAACTCGACTTTTAAGAGGAAGGGTTTAGTATGTCTGGAGTTCGAATCCTAACATCTGGACCCCTTTCTGGTTTTCCCCTATTCATAAGCTGCAGCCTCGTTTGTGTTTATACATGGAGCCCCATATATTTCTCTAGGAGGCTAGATTTATCAATATCTTGTCTTTAGAACGAACCCAGTGTTTAGCCCAATTGGTTCATAGAAACTTTTAAGAGGTGCAACTCAGCATGTTTGAGGTTGAAATCCAAACATCTACACCCATTCCAGTTTTCCCCAGTTCTTAAGTTGCAGTCTCCTGTCCTAGCGCACATTTTTATATATAAACAAAAGCGGCCATAGCTTCAGATTAGGGGAAATCCAGAAGGGATTTCAGATGTTAAGTTCTAACCTTAAACTAGTTTCCCCCACATTGGCTTTTTGCTACAATTTAAAAAAATTCGTTCAACTAGCAGAAACAGCTTGTCTTCCTAGAAATGCAGAAATGTTGGGCACTTGGTCACCCTTTTTATAATTCTTGGGTCGGAAGGAAAAGAGTAGTCAGCATTGGATAACCAAGCCCGTCTAAGATGGCAATAGAAAGGTAGAAGTTACCTGCTTTGTGTATGATCCAGCAAGAAAGAAGTTCTTTATGGGTGTCTTTTGATCAGGTCGGAATGGATCTTTACCAGGTCCTTCACGGTATAGAGATTGCCCGATTTTGACAACAGATGACCAAATAACTTCTAAACCTTGGGATGATGGGAATAGAGTCAAAACCTGGCAGTAGAACAGAAGTGATGTAAAAAACAAAGGTATTGAAGGTAAAAAATAGTGCATCTATCACATTAAGTGTCGCCTGAGACAGCAAAAGTCTTGAAAGTTAACAACAGCCAGTTGTTTCTGATTCTCTTCTGCCATTAAAACCAGACAAGATTCACCGACAAGCCAAACTAATATTATTTGAACATTCTACAAATATCGGGACATGCAATGAACAAGCTTAGAATAATTTGAACATACTCATACCGGAAACTTGCAACTGAGTGCAAGTAACATAGGGTGCTAGAGTACATATGAGCAAACCACGGCTATTTGAGACCAACTTCAATTTATGAGCATACACAGATGAACTATTGGGAAAGTGGAAATGGACTTAAACTCGGACAAAGAAAACTATGCATTTTGGTCTCTTGAAAGTTGTAATTAACTTAACAATAAAGGGTTCCTTAGAAGTTTCCAACCTGCTTTGATACTCTCTTAATGATTTCGTCGTTTGGCAACGGCATGTACGGATCTCCTGGTGTCAATACACATCTGAAAAGACAACAGCCAAACAAGCAATAAGAGGTTTTGGTCAATTGAGGAGCAGATGAAGTATCACAAAAAATTATAGGAATACATAACCTCAGGATTTTTCTGTCATCACAATTTTCTTCAGATCCAAATCCAAAAATCAACTAATATTTAACCAAAAAAGGCAACCCTTGCACAATGCAAATATATGAAGTAATAACAGTAAGAAAATATGTGTCCTTACTGGAGCAATGAACCTTGTCCCTCAATGTAGTAATCTTCGGGAGAAGTGAGAGCTAGGTCCGCAAAACAGGAGAAATCCGCATCTGGAGTATACAGAAGATTATCGAGGCCTATAGCTTGCCTCAGTTGCCTTTTGATGAGTCAAGGATAACCAAGAAATGAAACACAAGAAGCTATATGTTAGGTTTTAAGAAGCAAAAGCAAAGGGAGACTTTATTAGGCCATTGAGAACAGCCATAATACATATGAAAGAATCACCTTGCCCGTTGTAGATCCCGCAACTCTGTGACCCAGCCACTGTATCGGAGTTGCACGGTAACAACCGGCACTCCCACTAGTTCATAAATATTATCAAAAAATTCTGATTCCCTCCACCCGGATGGAAGTAACCTTTTTATTCCAGGGACATCACATGCTGCAATCAATGGAGTAAGAATGATTAAGAATCATTTCGAGATAATACAAAAAGGTAAAATGGAACTTCTGAAGAGGAAGATCCAACTACGGACCAGCAACATAAGCATCAGCAGTTACGAGTTTCTTGTTAGTAGCCTGCAATGATTTGAAACTTAAAAATTAAGCATGAAACAGAAAGTTTTGAACTAAAAACCTTAACATCTATAAATTGCAACTAAATTTCCAATAATTACAGGAAGCAATATTATAGGAGGTTTACTTTGGACATGGCAAGTCCGGTAACATATGTCTCTCCATCAGCGGATTTATCGTAAAGTATCTCTCTGCATCCCCACCTTAGATGGAACCTGTTTCGGCAAGTAAAGATGTTAAACAAGCGAAGCAGTCAACTCATTTCAAAGAAATCCAATAAAGCGGTGAACCATAATTTGAATTAAATAATTTGTAGGGCTATATTAATAACATGCCTGCCTCCTCTTTCTGTTATATAATTTCTGATTGGACCACTCAAGTAAACATCGGGAGAACCCTTCAGCATACGCAGAAGGGAAGCCTCTGTCTTAGTGGCAAACAGTGAGAAAATTGTAAGCATACAACGAGCACTGATGTTATCACAGTCAATAAAACCCAAGGCATAAGCAACCGGATCCCACATTCTCTGGATGCTCATGCGTGTACCGCCTTTAGACAAAAACCAATCTGAGAAGCTTACCTGCAAGATGTGAATGAATTTAAAGTAATAGAAAAGCATAAAGAGATTTCTTTAGAAGACTCAAAGTTGACAAGAATCCAAAAAGGGAATGAAAGGGATAATTTTTACATACATTATCCAAATCTCTTATATCCCTCATTGCTCCATCCGGATCAATAAGAGCCTTAACGACGGGACTTAGGGCAAGAGCCAAAGCATTTCTTGCTTTATCATAAGTCTGCACTTGAAAAAATATAGAGTGAAATGATTAGCTTAAGCATCATCCGCATTAGCTTAGAAAACAAATAACTTATATTAAGGAAAAGAAAAGGTATATTGTAGCAGTATTGACAATTATAGCAAATAAAATGGGAGAAGCACGATAACAGTCGGCGGAAGCAAGGAATATTAATGCACTGCCGAGAAAAGGGTAGTAGAAAGAGTATAACCTTCAGCTGATTTGTCGATAAAAACGCACACATTCCATGTATAGGAGCTCCAACTGGAAATCTAAAATCAAGTTCTGCATCACAACTTTAAGTCACAAAACTGATCGTGGGAATGCATTGCTAAAAGAATATGCTTTTAGTCCTATTTGAAGTGAGATTCTAACACAAAAATAATTATCACAGAATTTGTTTAAATAGGGTCAAATATAGACCATACCACCAATTTCACCCCCTTTGTTTACAAATGTGTGAGTATGATCCTTCACAAGCAGATTTTTATCGGCACCCACCTAGGATAAGGTAGACATAAACAAAAATTATCAGATAATTGAACCTTAAAAAGTTGATAAGCAAATTTTCAACTAATGGCTAAAAGGACCATCTTCAAGATGGCAAACGTATTCAGAAATCTATTTCCTTGCTAAGTCGAACATGTTTTCCAATTAAAAAAATCAGATGAAGGGATAATATGTCGAATGACCATCAGAAGGTCCTATCACTATTACAAGCCTTACTTCTTTACCTTTTTCATCAAACGAAATAGATTGTTGTAGCAACCGAAGAAAACATGCAGCCCCATCTCGATGTGGTTTCCTCTTCTATCGACAAAAGAACCAACTTTGCCTCCTATGAAAGACCTTGATTCATATATATCAACCTGAAGATGCCAAAGTAATCATCATATTATAGCCACTATACTGAAAAATCACTAAACATGTATATTTAAGGAAAGAAATTTCCAAAAATCAGTTTTTTGTTAGAAACTGGAAATGCCAAAATATGGTTCTGCTTGTAATTCCCATCATATTAAAATGCCAATCTGGTTTAGATAATGTAAAAATAGGTATGTAGAGACAAGAAAAACCTCATGGCCTTGATCTAATAGCTCAACCGCAGTTGACATGCCCGCAAGGCCGGCTCCGATAATAGCCACCTTCAGCTTTGGTCCCCTATAATGTTCAGGTTCAGTTGGAAACAACCCCTTTGGAGCTGCAAAGTAATCAAATCCAATTATCTA
>CM076910.1:38705639-38828639 GCA_039519145.1 Kokia cookei
GCAATAGACTATGTGCCTTTCTAAATATGGCAAAACCTGATGAAAAACCTGAACCGTTCGATGGGTTTCGAACTAACCTTCTCCAAATGATGAGGTGGGGTGGATTTTTCTTTGGATTGTGGAAATATCTCCATGGCCACAATGCTTACAGCCTTTTTGTACAACAAATACCTGAAACGACTTTGGTCACACACTTAATGCAGTAGAAAAAAAATTGGTCAACAAGGCAAGGGAGGGGGAGGGACCCCTTAATAGAAACTCAAATAATCAAGTACACAAACCAATGATAAAAAAAAGTATATAACTAAGGGAATTGAAAAGAAACAGCTTACTGTACAGGAAACTGTACAAGACGAGATTTCCATGGTGTCGCTAGTTTTTATCTGGCATTCATTGAGTTCAAGTAACTTCCGAAACCAGTCGGAAATGAGAGCCTTTCCACTTAAAAATGAAAAATAGACTTCATAGCTATTCTTCTTCTTCTTCTAGCTCAACTATCTGTGCCCGTCTCTCAGCAGCTTTCTTTCGGATAAAGAATCCCCATCTCATTGCGGCCTTAATCTTCAACCACCCTACAACAGCTTTGCCAGGACGCGAACGGTCTTCGTCTACAAAGTTTGGCATTGGGGATGGTATGTAATTTGGGAACCCACACCCACCGTCTTCTGTCATATTAATGGAAGCATTACCTCCCATATTGAAAAGCCGGAGAAGGTGCTGCATTTCTTCATTCTCGAGCATTTCGTTACTTCTTACGCGAATCTCTTCCTCTGATAAAAAGTCCTCGACTCCCTTATCATGGTTGTTCGTCCAATCGTTGAAAGGATTAAGATTTGATGGCTGCATTGAAGAACCAATATTTTGGAACCCTATGGTCGATGATTGTGGAGTACCAAGAGCCAGCCCAAAAACATTGGTATCGTTTTTTGAGCTTTGTGGTTGCTGAGAATTGTCAATTAGCTGGTCTTGTGGCACAAATTGCGCGTTGCCAATTTGATTATGAGAATTTGGATTCATAATCTGGGACTGCCCTGAATATCCGGTCGACTGATTATCGTTATACCCTGAGAAAAGGGAAAAAGGTGGTTATAAACCTGAAAACTGTGCCAAGACATTAAGATATCAAACAATAATAGAATGAAATATTTCCAACTAAAACTCGTTTCATCAGAAAGCCCGCAATTATAATTAGGTATATATTTCCTTCAGTGTGTTCGAGAAACAAATTGTACCAGATGCTCAAACAAAAGAAAAAATTTCCAACACCAAGGTACATCACTATTTGGTGTTAAGCAACATGTTACCACATCTTGCTTACGGCAAGACATTATCGACCAGATCACTATAACTAGCCAAATTTCACTATATAATAATTGTTATCTAGAAGAAAGTCATGTTGATATCAAAGAATTCCTTCCTTAAGTATCTATCTAAAGTTGTCCAAGTATATATCTATAATTATATTTGAAAACAATATACAAAGATCAAACCACCAATTTAAGATCTCAGCTAGCGCCATGTTGTTGATCCTTGAGCTCTACAAATGTTCAGTGTTGGTATGTATCTAAGTGTCTAACTCAACAATTGCCCTAATATAAGAAATAGTGTACAACACAAAACGGTCCAGCGATATTTGTTATCAGAAATGGTACATTCTACATTTACTTCAATATCAGATATTACTGAGTTATATGGACTTTACGAGTTTAAATATGAGTGTAAGTTTGGATTTAACAAAGCTATACATGACTTAAATGAAAACTCCTTAAAGCTACATATTTACAGTAGTCTGCAAACTTACCTCCAACTTGTAGGCCTGAGTGAACTTGCTCAGTAGGAACTGGAACTGGCACCTGCGGTAACTGCATCTGATGATCTACAACACTTATGTAATCTAGTTCACCTATCTGAAGTTCATTCCGGGCACTTGACCAACTATTTTGCTTGAAGTTCAACAGTGACTTGCCATCATACTCTATGACTTCATTCCAATTGTCATAGGCTTTCTTTACCAGTGAATCTACATAAACCTGCAGAAGTTTTGTTTCTATTGTTAAATAAATGAAACTATTTTACTAAAATAGAAAAAGAAATTAAAAATAAAGCTGACCCCAAGCTTCAGCAGTTGGGAACAAACCACAACTCAATCAAGGCCTACTTATTAGGTGAAAAAAGAAAAGTACTAAATTTGGAAGAAAATCAAAGCAACTCCTGGTATCTGATAAATTTAAATTTAATATCAAGCAGCGAAGTTCACAATAACTCTATTTATCATTCATCGTTTAAAGAAATTTAGTTGAATCTGAACCATACATCATAATTGATGCAGCAGGCACTGCATAATTAAGAGACTATTGGTTCACCGTATAAAAAAATCAACTGCCACTTCCACCATAGAGCAGAACCAGAAAATATAAGGTTATTATCCAAAATGACAAACCAGAAACAAGGAGAAAGTCTCAGATCAGCCTCCTCATACTCTGCAACCTGCAGGCCAGCAGCATCAAAATCAAGCTGCCCCAGCCTGAAGTTAGAAACTGCTAGTAAGTAACAAAATTTCAGAGACAGGATGACACTGCCCTGCACTCAGAAAACTTTACTCATTCCTTCTAGCTACCAACATTTTCTAAATTGTTTTATTTTACTTGGTGCCACAGAATAATATCAATAACCCACAACAATATAACACTAATTTTTTTACTTATTCATTTCTTTAATTTCAAATTTTAATTGATCTGAACAAATCTGCGGTACAATAATAGAGAAAATTTGACATTTATCTATTGGTCACTCATCATCTCAAACTGATATGCAGTTAAGTAAACCTACACAGAACAGCCTAACAAAATCCCCTTCAGCATGATTTGTCATTTTATATTAGATCAATGCACATCTGACCTATTCTGTAGGCTCCCCTAGATGCATAAATTATTATCCAAGGCATCCTAATCTAAAAAACCATGAAAGCATCCACATAATCCACAGTTTTCTGTCATCTTTCTTTCTTCTTGGTTCATTTGGATTATAAGTCCTAGGCAGGCCTTCCTTCCAGCCAGCCAGCCAGTACTACTCAGACAAAATAAAATAAAATACACCACCTCTAAACGAAGAAGATAATCATTATTATATATAATACAACCTGAAATGGGAAAACATTGTTTTTTAGCACATAAGATGAAGTTAAATTGCAAAGAACAGTCCTCTATTATGTTACTTGGACTTGGGTATGCGTGTCCTATATAGCTATGCATGGACACACACATGTTCATTTGTTCTAAGTTTTTCCATGTATTTGGGGGGTCCTTGTAAGGTTTATCCCCATACCCTTGCCTGAATATGAGTTAGACACCAATGAGACAAACCAATATGCTCAAAAAATTATATTATATATCAACTATATACAGTTCATATGAAATTGGGCTAAAATATATGAAGCACTGCAAAAAGAAATATCTTTGAAGGCATAGTTAACATTGCTTGTACTGCATCCCACATAGTAAACTTTGAAGAGCAAAAGTATAGTAGATGTTGCAGTTCATTAGAAACTGAAAACAGTGTATATCATACCCACCTTCTGACTATCAGATAGAGAATCAGCACGAAAATACTGTTCCCCAGAAATAAGGCCATTCAACTCATAGATATTATTGAAAACAACACCACTGTTCCTTGAATCATCAGTATAGTAAACATAAAGCTTCCCACTCAGCACACAAGTCTTTGCATGATCTAATAGAGCTTCCCACATCTTATTTGACATGCCACTTCCCAGAATCTACAAACACACAGAAATAGAAATATCAGAAAGCAACTATAAAGGAATAGCCTTTTCATTTCAGAACCAAAATCCAAACTCACATTTCGTAACTTTTGTTGATCCCTGACAACAAGCCGCAAAAAGTCTTCAACAGTGAATATTCCTTCAGCGCTAAGCCTCTTGTGAAATGACCCATCTTTCCCAATCTTTTCCAATCTCCATACTTCATCATTCAGTGCAGGTGGGTAGTGCTTCTTATACACTGTCAAGCAAGTAAAAAAGTTTCAAAAAAAATCCACAAATGAAATAGATATAGTAAAAAGTATGAACTCACATTCCCCTCTGTGATCCTTGACAATAAAAGCCTCTGTCTTAGCTTCCCGTACACGTATACCCTCACAGTATCCAGAAGCAACCTTCAAGCCAAGCCTGAATTTCCTGCTTCTTATCCAACTTGAATTGTCAGTAAAAGTGAGGTCTCCTAGTGTTCCAACCCCCTCGTTCAGGATCACTTGCAAGTCACCCGTCAGCAGTGGTCTTTTTCCCGGACGCTCTTTTACCAAATGGCTATCAAATTCTTCCTGAGTCCAATCTTCATCATCCTCATTGCTAAAATCACCTTCAAGCACCACAACATCTAGCTTCGTAGAGGCTTCAGGTCCAATTGTTACAAGATGCCCAGTGCTGGAGTCAACTAGAACAATATGGATAGCAGCACCCTGCTCCCCTTCTACCTTTCCTCCTGTGTAAAGAGGGAGAGACAACCTGGACCTAAAGTGGAGCTGTAAGTTCCCTCCGCCTGGACCTTCAAGACATTTTGGAGAAGACCTGAAAACCAAAAAGATTAGAAGATTCTCCACATGAAAAAAGTAAAAGGTGCTGCTTAGAGAACATGTAAACTTAATGCTAAGAAGAGCTGGTTCTTTGTAAAGAAAAAATAACAAAAGGAAAACAAACTACAAACAATTCCACTAGGTTCCTTGTAAAAGGATCAACCTTATTCAAGAAAGTCTAATACCTATCAACCAGCTAAAAACCTAATAAAAGTTAATGTAAAACCAAGCATATTGTGTGGCTTTCATCAAGCACGCATTCTTGCATTAATAATGTTTAATTTGATCTAAAATTAAGCAATTTCTTAACCAATACAACCCTACAAAGCAAGAACAAGAAAAGAATCAAGCCAAAGAGCACTTAAAGATCTTTCAAAATTTCATCCCAGCCCTTTAATTTTTATGCACAATGTTCTTTAAATATTGGCTACTTGATCGGCCAAGACCAAACACAAACTATTTGCACTAATAGACACCCTTGTCACTACTCATAGTAATAAAATAGCAGTCTGTTTAAGTCAAGTAAAGTGTGATTATTCCCTATTTGATTCCATGCTGTTAAGCATTGCAATCCCATTGGCAATTGGTGGAGGGAGCACAAGCTGATTTAAGGTTACCACAAATCCCAAGCCAAAACTGATAGGGATGTAACACCACCTAACATGCATCATTGTCCATGTCTTATAATTAACAGATTTTCTTTCTTTTTTTGTTAAAAAAAAAAAAAGAGATTACAAACATAAAATTCAACTATGCAACCATACATGCTCAGACATTAATTATTTACCTTCCATTAAGCCTAGGGGGGGCTAATTTTGCCAAAGCTCTTTCCACCTCTTCACTTACCTGCAAAACATCGATTGCAGACATAATAAGAGACATGAGGAAAATAACATAATCCAAAGGGGAAAATAACAAAAAACACAACAGATTTTCTTTAAATTGCACTAAAATAGAGATTCGAAATTGATCTCATAAATGCAATATAGAAAAGGCTCATTTTGGTGTCATCCAACAAAATTTTTGCAAAAACTGTGAGCATATATGTTACATAGATGCAGAGCAGATGTGCACCACCGATACCCTTTTCCATAAGTGTCTAGGATGCAAAAAACCTAGAAAAACAAAATCACCCTCAAAAGATGGGGATGGGACACCTGAGCGTTAACAAGTGATAACTTTGAAAAAAATAAAGGTCAAATTTAAAATATTTTTTACAGCAATTAACCTTTTAAGTGAACCCTGGAGAAGGAAGAACCAAAAACATCCTAAAAGGCATGGTCATAGTTAAAGATGGTGACAAATGTAATACAAGATCATCTAAAAGATTTAATCATGAAGCTATTTCACTACATGTATTAATCTAGGATTATGAATCTAACTAAAAATATATTGAAGAATCATGCAATTTGTGACCGTGCCAACAGATGACCAATCGCACCAAATTCTAACCAAATGACCTACCTCCAAACCTAACAAGATAACAGTGAGGTGAGAGTTGGACTAGTCCAAAAACAAAATGAAAGGAGGAAAGCCTTATATGTAGCATGTAGAGTCTACAAGAAAACATATGAATAAGTTACACAAGAAATCAGCATTCTTCATTCAAATCACAGAAATGTACAGGATTTACTCCCAGTCCCATAAGAAATCGAAACCTTCAATAATGATGATTGCCATACATTTTAAGAAAGAACTGTTTGTATAGTGTACACAAACAGGTAACCGGGTGAAAAAGCACAGTAGATGCATGTCTAAGTGTAAGCATATATCTGCAATACATGCAAGGCTCTATTTCGGAAGTAAAACTCCAATCAGCAGAAGAACAATGCTTCCCAAGAACATCGCTGTACAATTTAACAGTCTTTAAATTTGCATATAAGACAATTGCACTAATCAAACCTATACCAACAGAATAAAAAGAAAGAAGATTCATTGAAGGCGCATAGACCTTAAGAAAACCTCCACAACAAGAGAATTGATTGCAAAGAGTAGGAAATAGGTCTTACAACTCTACGAAGAATGGGTTCCAAAGATGAACAAAGTTTCTGCAAGCTGTCCACCTTAAGAGCTTCAACAATTACACTGCATAACATATACATGTAATTTTTTGAGAAAAAAACACTAGGTCAACCATATAGAAAGAGAAGACCCCCATCATTTCTTAACCATAATATTAAGATTTTAAACTGCTCCAGTTTGTCAACAGAATCAAAATCCTTACGCGTTGAAAATTTCACTAAGAAGAATACAAAATATATATATATTTTGCTTTCGCCAATTGACTAAAAACGAACAAACATATAACTAAAATTAACATACAAGTTTTACAAAAAAAAAAATTCAAAGTCATCCAGAAATACTATTGTCTTTCATATCCAACCGCACTTTTTGCCTTCCTTCTTTTTCCTTCGTTGATGAACAAAAAATATAAAAGACAACAAGTAGGATAACACACAACAGAAATCCAAGGAAGCGAAGGAAACTGTGCCAATAATACCTAGCTAAAGCAGGACGCTTTGGCTCCGGCTGCTGGTCTTCATCTCCTTCCAAACTTCGTTTCCCTCTAACCATACTATTAGTCCTCGTCATATACCGCGTTTGTCTTTGCATTCTCGAAGTACCAGATCTGCAATCAAAACAAAATCAAAATCACTGATTCAAATCAAAACTTCAAATTCACACTACTCAAAAAAATCCTTATCTAATCTTCCTTTTCAAACAGAGAAAAAAATGATAAAATAAACTGAAAGAAAATTTAAAAAAATCATAAAAAATTAGGTTCTTACTCTTGACAGTCGAGGTCTCAATTATACTTAAACGAACAATTAATAAACAGAGATTTAAAAAAAAATAAAAAAAAGAGGAAAGAAAAATCTGAGAGAAAATCCTTTTGCACAGTGAGTGTTTGTGTATTTTGGTTTTTTTTGGTTTTCCTTTTGGTGTCTTAGCAGACAAAGAGTAATGCGGAGAATAATGTGGTACAGCAAGATTCAGGGTAATGCGATGATGGTGTACGTTAAACTGGGGGCGGGCGAGGGTAGTTGAGGTGTGATGGATTGGTGAAAGGGAGTTTTACGGTGGATAGTGATGCAGGGGATTATTGTTAGTGGATTGGGATTTGGATGTTTGTCGGATGATGAGTCAACCACGTCACTTTTTAGATTTTCAACAGTCATTACTATTTTTATAGCGGGGGTAAGTGGTTTTCGTAGGACACATGACATTTTCTGATTCGTCCAAATTGTAAGATTTGGAAGCGACGTTACAACCTCATAGCCTCACTTTACCGCTATATATATATATAAATATATATTTTTGTTCCCTGAAAACACAATAAGAAAATAATCTCAATTGATTTTCTTTCTTGTTTCTTTATAATGTCAACTCGGTATTCAGTTTTGCCCAAAAAATAAATTTGATTGAGTTTGAAATTGAATTAAATTAAACTCTTAAAAAGATAAATTTTAATTTATATTTCAACCCAAAACTTAGAAATTAATGCAATGATAGGAGGCAGCTAAGTAGAGGCCTTGGCCCCAAAATGGAAACTTGTTTTTTTTTTAGTCCTATATAAAATTACAAAAAAAAAAAAATTCAAGTTAATTTAAGAATGAAATTATATTTTAACTCCTCTTAAAATTTAATTATCCTTCTAGAAATGAAAATTTAATAATTTAATTTTTCAAAAATTGTAAGATTATGTGGTAATACATTTATAAAATTACTCAAAATTTTATAATTAAAATAAGATCTTGAAAATATTTTGGCTGACCTCACCCGAGACATCGAACTCCATCACTAATATACTTATAATTACATATATCTTTAATAATATAACTTAGTTGGAACTCTTTGTCATCCCTACAATTAAATTAAGCTTTTTCTATATAATCATATATTAAAAAGACATGGGTAAAATATACAAAATATTACTAAAATTATTAATAAATTTATGTTTCGATCACTCAATTTTAAAAAATTATAAATTGATCATTAAACTAACAAAATATTTTTATTTAAGCCATTAGACCATTAAAAAAAATGTATTTGTCATTAAGATGTTTCTAAAAAAATCCAAGTAGTAAACTCCAAACAACATTTTAATGATCGATACAACATATCAATACCATCAAGTAAAACATAATTTAAATTCAAATCAATATGACAATCAATATCAAAAATCGAAAAACAAAACTAATTGAATTTTTATTCATAACTTTGTGACATTTAAAACTATTTCATGAAAATTTTGAACTATAGAAGAAAAAAGAAAAATTAAAACTTTCAATTGGTGCAAGTAATACAAATAAAGAAGTCATACAATATCAATTTTAACAACCTAACAACTTAAATTAAAACTTTTGAATAATTTAGTGGTCATTTTGTAACTTTTTTAAGTTAAATAACCAAAAAGTAATAGTTTAGTGCCCTTGGATTGAATTTTCCCAAAGATATATGTCATCCCTAACTTGGTAAAAAGTTTTTACTGACAATGAAAAGATTAGATACTTGCGTTAAAATGTCATCATATCAATATACTAATAACATCAACAGAATGTCAGACCAAATTTATCTAACCCAAAATGGCCTTTTTCCAAGTTTAGACAAAAAGTTTTCACTTGGTAATCAGAAATTCATAATAAGAAAGGCCTACATACAGCAAATGGAAATAAATAAAAAAAAGGAGAGAGAAAAGTAGGATACCAGCTAATTGATATTCATCTTTGTTTTGACTAGGGTGAACTCTTCAAGCTTTGTGTAAAGTTTGAGGAGTTGTAGAGTGCACATTTTTGGGGACGTGCAAGGACCACACATGACATAGATGACATTTCCTAAGGGTCGGGTGTAGATACCATCTTCACGGAGCATCTGAACCAGAGACCTTGCATATAGAGATGCATAACTGTTAAGAAAAAAAAAGAAGGATCAGCACGCCATAGATCGTGGAACTTTGAGACTTGCCAATCGAACTCGAGTAGGTCCGAAGGCTCAGCATACCACTCAATCATCAATGTCATAAATTTGAGTTTTCCAGGATGGTCTTCATTTACTAGGGAAAAAATCTTTTGGACTATTGTTGGTCACTAATTGCACGTTTCATTTATGTCTTATACTGCTATTCGTAGCATGGAAAGTGCAGTAGTGTCCCATGTACATGATGGATTAAGGTATTGCCTTTCACGGAAAACAGTTTTGCATTCGATAGGTTTGAAGCATTTGATGAAAAAATTACGTCTTAAAGAAATAGAAGGTAGGCAAGTAGGGTGGTGGTTCCAGAGAACTATACAACACAGAAAGAAGTAAATATACCCAGCGTCAGACTCATCTGCTTGTAGTTCTAGCACAAAAAGAGTTCCTAACGTGACCACCCTTGAGACAGAAGGATGTGATGAGATCTGCTGCACAAGTTCTGCATCCCATAACTGCAAGAATTGGAGTGGAAGTGTCAGAGCATATGATTTGGAAACAGCAATGTATCTCTGTATTTTTACAACGTTGGAATAAAATTGTTGTTATAAACTTTAATTTTTAAGAAATTTTGATTTCAGTTTAACCGGATTGATTTATCCAAGACTGGATCCTTCTTGTTTCTTTGGGGAAAAAACCAAAAGAAAGATGTCATTTAAAAGCCTTATAAAGTTTTTTCAAATAAAAAAGAAGCCTTATAAAATCAATAGAGTAAAAGACAGCTAATATGAACCGCCAACCATAAGAGGATAGCAAAACATTCTACCCTGTTGGAAAGTTTTACAACTCAACTACTCGTCCTAGAATAGAGAAAGGTATGGAAACTAAAATTGTAAAAGGTGAAAAGGGAAAAGATAAAATTTTAACATACCTCCCTAAGCAACATTTTCTGAGATTTTTCAGATGTGATGTTAAGGTTTGTATTTGGATCTTTAAACCATTTAATAGATTCGGCAGCTGCTGTGCACCCCATTGCATGTGCAGAATAGGAATGTCCGTGCAAAAGAGCTTTAAGCTGAAAGAAGCAAACCAAATATATGTAAGTAATTTATTTATGTTTTATAATGCAAATAAATAGATGGATTATGGATAAATGCAGATGCCTTGAAATACAACTAGTGTTTCTCCCACAGTAAACAATCTGAATCTGCAAAGTACAAAAATTCCAAACAATAGTTCTAAAAACGATGAATAACAATATAACACCTTCGAATCTCCGGTAAATGAATCAAAAATAGCATCTGTTGCCAGTGTGGCAGCTAATGGGATGATCCCTCCAGTCATGAGCTTTGCGAAGCAAGCTATATCTGGTACACAACCAAGCAGTTCTGCTGCAGACTGCCATGAAAAAAAGATTAATGAACTTCCAATAAATCTCAGCAAAATAATTTTCCAATGAAAAAGAACTGACAAATCCTATTAAAGCAACAAACCTCTACTCCTAAACGCCAGAAACCTGTAAAAACCTCATCAAAGATTACTGGAATTCTACAGTGCCGACACTCATTGACAAGCATCCGCTGGAAAAGTGGATCAACCATGTGCATTCCTCCAGCACCTTGGATAACTATAAAATAATCCATCCACCGGATGAGGTTAAACATCAGATAAACAATTTAGCAATTCTCTTAGGAGCAATCTAGAAGTTGATATAAGCAAGTGGAAGTGTAGAAAGAAGCTTTCAAGTAAAAAGAAAGGAATGGGGGTTTGCAGAATAAGGTTAACCACAATATCTATCACAAACATCCAAGCCAGTCAAAACAACATTTCTGATCTGGATCACTTCTTAGAATCAATGAAATTTATTTGAGACTACATGACAGTATACAGAACAGAATAGTTCAAAACAGTAGTTGTATAGATAAAAATGAAACTTTAATTCCAAACTCATGAGAAAATAAAATGCAAAAAGTAATACTGTCAAATAATAAAATAAAATAAAATTTATTCTTACTTGGTTCCATAATTAAGGCTCCTATTTTCTTATTAGTCTCAGATAATGTTGAATACTGAGATAATTGCTGAGAAACATATGATGAGTACAAGCCAGCAAGATTTGATTCGTCCCTTCTCTTAAAAAATATTTCATCTCGAGACCCGAAGGCTGCCACAACCACAATATATATGAGAAAATAATACCTTAGAAATTATGATGATGATAACTCAACACTTCCCAACCCCACCTTTTTTTTTTTAAGGTAAGGGAAAAGGGTGTGGGGGACCAAGTCCACTTACTAGTATCTTCTGGTTTCAGAGTTGCAGAATGAAACACTTCAGGAAGTGAAACAGACCATTTGCCATTATGCATAAACACAGTTGGAGGGTCTAGAAAAAGCCCTCTTCCTGTATACCTGTTGAATTCAGAATATTACTTCTTTAGCTGCATTAGTTCGCAAGTGTTATATTGACTTAATTCTATGCAGTAGTTCACAAGTGTTATATCACTGGTCTCAAAGTTTAGTGGATCTATTGTAAACATTTTAAAGAAATTGTTAAAATCAATGAACTGAATTTTGAGATATACATAAGGAATGTTTGCAAATATGCAATATTTGCTTTGAGTGCATCTAGTTCAAATCTATTCCCGTGTGGTTCACTGTCTTCTTGCAGTGTCGGCAAATGTGCAATATTGACATTCTGAATGCAGTCTCAAAAACTAAAATGACCACATAGGTTTGAATAGAAAAATGGTCCAAGCATGAACAGGTACCGGAAGTCTGGATCTTCAATTCAAGTTCAGGGAATCAGACATGCATACATACATGGAAATTAAGTGGACATTTTCTGGCTGGTCTTTGCCGCAAACTGAAAAGATTAAAATAGATCATATCTTTCCACCCTTAAGTATTATTATTAGCTAACTCTCTGTCAGAGAGAGTATGGAAGTGGAAGTAGCATTTTCACTAGGTAGAGATTAAAACAGACTGTGATTCTCACCAACTAAACTCATCTTATTCTTAGCTAAAGTAATAAAATGTAATTCTAAAAACCATATTTTAATCCACACATCATAGGGAACAAGGAATATCCTAAATGTGACTTTGCAGTCATGTAATCCTATAATAAGATAAATTCCCCTGCATCACTTATCAAAATACAATACTTCAATAAATTCCGTTGCATCATTTGTCAAAATACAATACATCAAATCCACACAATCTAAGGAAGAATTAAAGATTCAGGCAATGGAAGTAATCTTCTTAAAGACTAATACATTCATGAATGAATAATCCATACCATGGCTGCTGCAAAAATCCAGTAAAAGACGATGGTGCCTGTGCTTCCATTGCACCTAAAGTATCACCATGATAAGATCCCTTAAGAGCTAGGACCTGAAATAAAGATGCCATTTTGGTTACTATTTCTGCAAAAAGAAAAAATAATGTAACTCTTGTACATTTTATGTGTAAGAACATGTGATTTAATGACAAAACCTTGATGTTACTAGTCTCACTCAAGAAAAGATCCTAAATATAGAAAAAAATATAGTTGACCCACATAACTGACTCCATGTAGTGAACACAAACAGGCACTTATAACATAACCCCAGAGTCTACTGTTGTTCAGGTGCTTCTGCAATTGAGTTTATCAATTGACAATGCACTCATGAATGCCTAGATACCCACATATGGACAGACATATGAATGTAGGCAATATGTACATGGCACATGTATGCAATGCATACAACAGATACAAACCACATTGACAGATCCAGACGCATAAACTCATGCATGAGCACATATTATCTGTACATTCATGCAAAAAGGGGTACTTAAGAGTTCAAAAAACAAGAAAGGAACACAACCACATTGAATACTCCCCTTTTATAACAAACAAATTCACCTCCCATTTGCTTAGAATTAGCCCAATAACCCTTTTCAACTTAGAGAATTCCCATTCTAATATCTAAAAAATATAAAAGATAAGGAAGAGAAGGGGAGAATGTTCAAGACATGCACTAATATATATTCAGAGGGATAAAAATATTATTTCACTCTGCATGTTACAAGCTATTTTAACATTAGCTATTGGAAAAATGCATGAAATATGTAGTCAAGGCACCAAAAGATAGAAAAGGCCCACCATTAGTTCGGTACAACTTTCTGTTGGGTTATTCTTCAATAACTCTGGTAAAATTCCATGATCAGAAGAAAACTTTCGAAATGCCATCTTCAGAGCAATTTCAATTGCTGTAGAACCATTATCTGAAAAGTACACCCGAGTGGCCCAACCTACACAAAACAACCCTAACTCCTAAAAATTTATTGCAATTAAATAAAAAACTAGTATTCAAACATAATTAAAGAGATATAAATCATCCACGGACCAAATTCTCATACCTTTATCTAACCAAAGAAAAGAGATTAACAAAAATGAGCTCTTTACAAAAGGATCAATATTGACAGCCTTCATCAGCTTTTTCCTTTATGTCATTGTTTTTCATTTTTCCAAGCAAACAATGTGGAAAGTGACAGTCAATGTTCTCAGATGAACCAAGAATCAATGAGACAAGAGAATCAAAGCTAATATATATCTAAAGAGAATCAGAATACGTACCTTTCCCCACACCATCAAGCAAAAGCTCTGCACATTCTAAAGCTGGCTCATAAACATTCTCAGGGAACATTACATGCCCAAATCGTGCAGCAGCATAACCCATGTCTCTTGCAAGTTCAGTCTGAAACCACCTAAATGAATTACCGCATTAAAAAAAATTCAGACAACTGACAGCTGCAAAGTAGGTAAAGTAAATTATACCTCATGGCAATGCAAAAGAGTCAAGCTATGTTACTTGAGATCAGGTGTTAGTGTTGGATACAAGTATGTGTCTAGTACGAGTTGTTCAACTTTTCTAAGTTTTTCCATGTATTTGGAGGATCCTTGAACAGTCATATCTCCATATCAGCAAAAACATGCTGATAATGAACTTTAGGAATTAAATATGGATATGTCAACATGAGTTTTTCAGTATTCATACGCAATGCCTACTTTTGAGCATTCTGTATCTTGAGATGAATATGTGAAGGCAAAAACTAAAGAGTTAGGAGTAACATAGATTAACCTTATCCTATGTGATAGGAGAATTACTAAAGCATTCAACAAAGAAATAGTGCATAGACCATAGAGATAGAAAGAACAACCTATCTCCGTATGTTGTTAGTTTGACCATTCAGCGTAATATGGGTGAAGCTGATATTTGGAGGGAAAATAATATTATATCTCATAACCTGGCAACCCGTTTCACTTGGAGGCTGATTCAGCTCTGCAAGCAGTTCAAACACCAACCGACCACTATGTTGTGCTTAAATTAATGCTCAATACAACCGAGGTATTAATATTTGAACTGCAGACTGAAGGGTTAAGTAGCTCTAATACCATGACATGGCAACCTTTTGACCCAAAAGTTTCAATTTATAGGCTGGATCAAAACTAACACTATATCTGCAAAGAGCTGTCAACAGCAACGTAGACATAGAAGTGGGAAAACTATCTCAGCAACTGTAAATTATAAATAGTGATTCCAACTTTTTTTTCTAATCAATCAAACAGAACTGTTAAATCTTAACATGTAATTCAACTATCCACCGAGTGCCTAAAACTTCCCAAATATAGCTTTCAAGTAGTATAATATGATGCTCAGCTCCTTGTATCTCCCATTTTGTTCATTGCCATAACAAATAGTTCCACAAACCTATTTAAGGGTGCCCCTGGATGTCTAAATCCCAATATTAATTTGCAACTAAACTACATAGCAGATTAATCCACTAGTAAGAGAGTAAGAAACTTTGTTCTATAGTCTATACTTAAGCTTTACAGTTTTTTTTCCTTAAACAATCTTTCTAAGCCAAAAAAAAAATGATTAACAGAGGCCTCAACATTAGGACAAACGGCAGCTACTATGGCATAAAAAAATGTTTCACTATCTTACGAATTAAGGAATCCTAGAATGAAAAAAGTTGCTAATTGCTGAATAAAATTCAACCATTACAGATAATTTGCACTAAGTTCTCTATGTCAAAATCTTTAAGCATTTTAGATGTATGTTCTGTCCAAAGGAACAGCCCAACTGCCCCCCCCCCCCGGCAGACAACCTGAAAGGGGCATAAAAAGAAACTCTCTATTCCAAAATAAACTTTGTTAGGCCCAGGTTCAGCAACATGCTATGTAGCTACAAACCATGTGTTAGGCCAGCGTTTGAAACCATTTACAATTGGCTAGACTAAGTAGACAAACAAATAAAATAAGATTACACCATCAGAGAAAAAGAGAGAGAGCGGTAGAAAGA
Source organism: Kokia cookei (assembly GCA_039519145.1). Taxonomy (NCBI): domain Eukaryota; kingdom Viridiplantae; phylum Streptophyta; class Magnoliopsida; order Malvales; family Malvaceae; genus Kokia; species Kokia cookei. The sequence goes on from CM076910.1 coordinate 38,721,487, forward strand.
GAGTAGAAAACATAAAGATGACCTGTAAAGTTGCATCAGGTCCTTGAGTCCACCAGCTAGCACAGGCATCAAATTGTTGAGTTATGTACTCTTTGTTCTGAACCTGTAATTTAATGTAGAAATAAAGACAGGTAATTAATTTTTACATCAAAACCTGACAATTAACATTTTGAAAGAAAGACAAAAACAACTCGGTATGCAATATTGTAAAAGTAGAGCATAAAACAGAAGATAGAAGTGAGTTAGGCTATTGTTCATCTTATATTATTTGAAATACACAAACCTTGTACACTGAAAAGTTTTCACCACAGCGTGAATCAATGACTGTAACAGTAGAAGGTGGTACAAGTTTGTGCTGAGTAAATGGCCACCAGAAAACATCTCCAGCTTTTTTCGGCATTTCATTAAGAATCCGCATTCTTTCTAAATAAGCTTCCAGCATTATGTCTTTCAAAGAATTAAATACATTGCAAGATTCATCAAACCATTCCATTAGATCATTTGATGGATCTTGTGGAATGGGTGGCAGCACAAACACAGGCACTCTGGAAAGAATAAAATAATAAGTTAATAACCCATTATAAAGGATGGCCAAGGGTGATATTGCCCCAAAAGCTTCTACTGAGGACAAACGAAAAAAGTAAAGGTTTGAGACCCCAATGAAGACAAAAAAAGATGGTTAAGAAAACTTACCTACCTACTACGCAAATATGACTTTAACGGTATTTCATTTATAAGGCCGTGATCTTCAATAACAATAGCAACAACATCATAACCTCGTAGTTTCAAAGTCTCATAAGCTGAAATAGTTCCAGATATACCACCCAACCGGCCATCTCCAACAAGAACACCAGGAAAGCGTAAGGGCCTGGTTACACATTTAACAAGAAGGCCATCAGGATAGATCATATAAGCAAAAAAGTTAGCATTACAGATATCAACCAAAATATATGATCTTATTTTCCAACAAAACATAAAAACTATGATTTGCTTAACTTTCAGCAGATGGTTCTTAAGTTCACAATAAAATAAAAATCTGCCACCGGTAATTTTCAAAATGACAAAACATTCTAAAAGACATTAAAGGTCTAATTATGAATTACATCCCTTTCCTCTACAAAAATTGAGAAATTAGTCCCTCTACTTCTATTTGTCAGAATTGGATCCTCGTACTTTACTAAAATTGAAAAGTTAGTCTAATTGGGTAAACACTATTAAACCTTGTCATTAAATGGCAAACCTGAAAATCAACAATTCTGAAATTTATATGCAAGAAATTAGTAAAAATTTAGCAATTCAAAAATTTTTATGCGATAAGTTAGCAAAAAATAACCCTTCAACTTCATGTGTTGTGTTTATGAATACCTGGCCTAAATTCTTAGTTTTCTTAAAGTACTGACAAATTAAATTAGAATGACTAACTTCTCAGTTTTTATAAAGTAAAGAGATGAAATTCATAATTAAGCCGATATTAAATTGGTTAATTCCAATCAACTAAGAACCAAAAAAGAATAGTTGCATTAGAACACAACACTAACGGAAACAATGCAAGCATAAGAAAAGAATAACCCACATACTAATAAAGATCACATTAGAGCATAACCCTTAATTTTGTTTAAGGAAACTATTAAATTGACTTAAATAATTGTACATAATCATGGAATAGGAAAATTTCCAATCAGCTGGGAATCCTGAAAGTACCTGAACACAAGATAAAAGCAGGTACTGTTGCTTGTTTCTTTTGTTGTTAGTGTAAAATTTACGATTGACTAAAAAGGAATAAATAACTAAAAAGGGACACGAATTATAGCATGTGTAGTCTAGATTATATCACACTCACGCATGTAAGTCGAAGAATATATAAGTTTTAAAATATAAAAAGGAAATGAAAAAAAAAAGTGTTCCTTTCATGTGTGAAAATTTTATTTTTAAATTTAATTAAAATATTTAAATCTCATACTAAAATGACATTTCTATCTTTTTTATTTATAAATGTACTATGATATTATCATCCCATTGTGTCCTCCATTTTCAGTGCAAAAATAGGCAAACAGGATCGAAGGAAATGAACAAGAAGCAGTAGAGAAGAAATAAACCAGATACCGATAAAGATCACATTGAAGCGTTCCAGAGGGTCCAGGGCTGGCAACCCCACCGGCAGTCTCGACCACACAAAACCCATCCAACTTTCCCCTCTCAACACCACCTTCCAACAATCCTTCCTTCAAACGTGTCTCCAATCTCTTAACCAGTTCAGAATCCTCCACCGCTCCGCCTTCCCTTTCCGCAGCCAAATGTGGAGACAATGCGCCCTCCCAAGCGTACATCGTCTCCGAAACAAGCTCCGGGGCCACCCTTCCCGCTTCCAAAACCTTCTTTTCCTCATAAAACCCCAATTCACACATCTCCCGCGAGTCATTTAAAGAGAATTCGTTTGGCTGAAACGATTTGGCAGCTGGGAGGGAAGAGAGGAGTACAGAATGGGAGGAAAAGAGGGGGAGATTGCGGCGGAGAGAAAGAGAAGAGAGTTTTTCAAAGAGGAAGCGGGAATCGGAGTCGGAGGGGAAGCCGGTTTGGAGAGGTTTGAGGTAGAGGAATTTTTTGGAGGAGGAGGGGGAGAGAAGGAAGGACGAGGAAAGGCCGGTGGAAACTAGGGTTTTGCCGAGGGAGGTGTTGGAGGACCAGATTATGTAGGTTGGGTGGGAAAGTGGGATGGTGAGAGTGGAAAAGGGCTGGGATTGATGATGATGGTGGTGGTAGAAGAGAAGGAGACGGTGGTGGTGATGACGGCGGAGGAGCATGGTGGGAAACAGTGGGAGGGAAGTGTAGTAAGCAAGTGAAATGTTTGAAAAAGGGAGGGGAAAGAACAGTGCGCGTTCCAGCTAAGTGGAGATAAAAATATTAAATTCGTAAAATAAATTTTCCAATTTTTCAATAATTTTTTTGGTGCGAAAATTTTTCAAATTTGGCTCTATTTTCTAAGGTTAAATATAAATATGTTATAAGTTTCTGTATTTTTTTTAAATTCAGAATTTAATCTTAATATTTTTATTTTATAATTTTTTTTTATTTTTTAAATTTTAAAATTTAGATTCAATTATTAATATTATTAAAATTATATTGTAAAATTTAAGTTTATTACAATTTCATTTATTAGTTACATGGTGCTATTGAACAATTTTTTTTACTTTCAAAGTATCACGCTAATTCATTTAAATATTTTCATTATTATATAAACTTTTGATCGAGTTGGTATCACGAGTTAATCCCGTATTAACTCGGTTAAAAATTTACTAAATAACTCTTACATACTTGAAATAAATTATATTTTTACAATAATATTTTTGTCATTTTATATTTTTAATAAAACCGACATAAAATTTGTATATATTAATATTTAAACACATGCCATCAACATTATAGAAGTGGTGATCGTGAATTTTTATTATTAATTTATGATGGATTAAACAAGTCATTGTAAATATGTGTGACATATAATAATATTATCGAATAGGATTATTGATCATGGTAAGAGACTCATCCGAGTATTTTGCATGGGAACTACAATGTATATTTTGATTTAAAAAGTAAATATTGTTGAAACCTATACAAATTCTAGATAAAAATCAAATTTATCCTTTAAGATATATTTTTTTGGAAGATTCTAGTATATAGATATATATATATATATATATATTATAATTTATAGAATATTAGACATTATACATGAACATTCTAGTTATTAGATATTTGCAAAATTAATGGTAATGATGTTGACATGTGTCAACAATCCAACAGTCACTAAATTCTATAAATAAAGGTAAGAGCTTTCATTTTAAGTATGTGTGTGTAATAGAGAAATGTGTGTCATATTATAATTGTAGTATGCATTAATAAAAATATTATTTTATTTTATAATTATAAGTCTCGATTAAGCCTTAGGTTTTTAAGCACTTAGTGTACTTGGGTTAGCTTTTATATATGGTCAGCTCTGCCGCCTGAATAATATATGGTCGACCTTACTGCCTTAGTGTTATAGTGCACTAAGAAGTTAGAAAATAAAAGGTTAATCGACTTTAGGGAGTTGGTGTAATATTACTTGTAGGTCTTAGGTCTTTCTACACTGGATGTGTTGGGCTCATCCAATTTTCAACAATTGGTATCGAAGCTTTTATGATATTTGAAGGGTTGTTTTTTCAAATCTCTTATGGTTCAACAAATGGTATATTTTTTGTATTATTTTTTGCTTCCGCAAACGGTTAACACATTATGAAGTTGTTTCAAGTTACAATATGCAATAATCTCGAGGGTAAAATCACATTTATTTGACTTACTTTCCGGATTGAAATCTTTAGATGGTGGGTTAAGTGGTGGAGCAAAATGAGAGGCTATTATGTAATCTGGATTCCCCGTGTATACATCTGGGTCGAGTCCTCTCTTTATCACAGTGGCGTAAAAGAGTCATCCCCTTCTTGTGCAAGTTCTTCACACGAAGATACTTAATGACCGAGGTGTAACTTTCGAGGTCATTTCCATCTGGGCTAAATAACTAATAACCTCAGAGAGTTTTCTTGCTTCGTAAAATGATTGAATCAAAACCTAAAATTCAATAGGACTAGGATGTACACCTAACTCGATATTCTTGCCAAAAACGGTTAACACATCATAAAGTTGTTTCAAGTTATAGTATGAAAGAATCTCGAGGGTAAAATCACATTTATCTGACTTACTTTTCGGATTGAAATATTTAGATGGTGGGTTAGAATATGGAGGAAAACGAGAGGCTATAGTTGAACAGAAAATATAATCTCTAGATGGGTAAATAGCAATATTATAATTGCTTAATGAATACGTAAAAATAATTTATTACAATTTACCAAATCTCGTGCAATTTTTGTGTAAATTTTTTTGTCATTAACGCATAATTTTAGTAATTATTATACTAAAACACCCATTTGCCAATTTTAAAAAAATTTGTGATTTTTGTGTAATTTTTTTTATTAACACATAATTTTGTTAATTTTTATGAAGCTTCCATTGACAAAATCAAAGAGTAACGAATTAAGTTTAAAGTTGTTATGCATGGTTCATGTCGCAAAATGACAAAAAAATTAGTTAGGCTATAGAAATTTGCGTTTAGTATGAAAACCTATTATTTTTAATCAAATGTAATCTCTAGATGTGTAAATAATAATATTATAATTGCTTAATGAATACGCAAAAAAAATTATTACCATTTATCAAAACTCGTGTAAATTGTATACAATTTTAAAAAAATAGTAACTTTTATGCAATTGTTTATGTCATTAATATATAATTTTAGTAAATATTTTACCAAAATTGTCATTCCCCAATTTAAAAATATAGTAATTTTCGTGGAAGTTATTCTCACAAAGATACTTAATGATTGAAGCGTAACTTTCGAGATCATTTACAAATTCCACCCGAGTTAAATAACTAACTGCTTCATAAAATGATTGAATCAAAGCCAGAGATTCAAGAGGATTAGGATGTACACCTAACTTTATATTCTTGCCAAAAACGGTTAACATATTATGAAGTTGTTTCAAGTTACAGTATGAAAGAATCTCGAATGTAAATTCACATTTATCCGACTTACTTTTCGGATTGAAATCTTTAGATGATTGGTTAGGTGATGGCTTAGAATATGAAGCAAAACGGAATAGTTTAGCAGGAGAAGCAGAGCTGCTCGAGGGTTTTGGGAAGCTTGGAATGATGAATTTCATGATGAAAAAAAAAAAATAAAAAAAAATATATATATATATATATATGTTTTTTCCGAATTAGAATATGAGCAACATCATAGCATTTGATATATATTAAGGAAGAATGGGAAGGAGGGGGCATTAATGGAACATTCACTATTTTGTATGTGTAACATAATATACCATACTAGCGAAGGAAAAAAAAGCGTGGAATACGTATCCCTACCCTTAAAATGAAAAATATTCCATTTAAGCTCTTAAATTTTTAAAAAATTTAAATTAATTAAGGTAAAATTACACTTTAACTCTCTAAAAACAATAAAAATTTGATATTTTCAAAGGTATCTTTCAAAGTTTTTTATAGCTTTGTAAATAAAATATCTTGTTCGGAATTGAAGTTCGATTAATAAAAAAAAATTTCAAGATATTTTTTATATAGTAAATACTAAAATTGCTGCAAATTTAAACTTTTTAATACAAGGATTAAATTGATCTATGTAATGATAGAGAGACTAATTCGATTTAATCCCTACAATACGAGAACATCCCACATAGTTTAACAAAAAAGATTAACGAGAAAGAAGAAGAAAACTGGTTTGGGCCTAAACCTGAAATATGTCCATTATAACATCCATAACCAATGGTGTGTTGTTTGGTTATTTTGTTTGACTTTGTTAGTTTGTGTGAAAGCTAAAAACCCACCGATAATAAAATGGAAAAACAATTAATGGTCCATGTGTTGACAATAAAAAATAACTAAGGATATATTAATTTTTTTCTAATTGAGATAAAAAAATAATTTGGGTTATTTGGAATCAAACCCACTGATAAAAAATGGGGTTGGTTTATTTGTTGCATGATGGATTGTGATGATGAGTGTGAATTTTGATCAAAACCCATGTCCCTTGTTCGAGTATGATTGCACAGGCTTTTGTTTCCTCTCGTTGCATGGAAAGAAGAAGGAAAATCAGTTCCATAATCTAATCTCAGTTTTACACGTTTCAATCCAGGGTTGTGTAACGCCACTAGTAATATAGGTTCCATTTGAAAAGAAAATGCCTTTTGTTTTTTATGCTTGCATGCATCCCTTGGATGTGAAGAGTAACAGGGATTTCAAGAAATCATCTATTATCTTTAATATGAATCCAGGGGTGCCCTCTTAAAATTTAAAAATTTTCATTTAGGTTTTTAATTTTTTTTTTTAAATTTAAATTAGTAAAAATAAAATTACACTTTAACCATCCTTAAAAATATGAAAATTTGATTTAATCTTTTAATAGTTACATTTTTACTATCATAAAAATTATAATCTAATTTCAACTCTTAAAAAATTTTATTGATTTCGACCCATCCAAATCCAAATCATACTAAATAAGTTTCAACATAGATGCGTAGAATACACATATTATATGAATATCATTTTATAGAAAAAATGTTTGTCCTCGAGTGTATCTTAAAATATTAATTTGCAGTGTTCCACGGAATAATTTCTATCCTCCAATTAAAAAAAAAAACACCAAGGTTATTGTACTCCATGTGTCTCCACATTCACCCACCAAGGTTATTGTTGTGATATACACCAACTAAATAATTAAAACAATTGTATAATTTTTGCCTTAAACTCGATAATTAGGTTTATATCGGTAACTATATATTTTTTTTTTGTCCATTTGAGCACTTGAACTTGATAATTAAATCCATTTTTATGCCTGAACTTTAAGAATATAAAAATTTGATGATCTAGAATGTAGTATTTGAGATTATGCCACTTCATCACTTGAAAATTTAAAAATTTATATAAAATTCAAGGTGATGATGTGGTACAATATCAAAATGTCACATTCAATGTTTTAATAACCAGATCAATGATTGGACAAGTTTAGATCGATGATTCTTGATTCATCCAGTTCAACCGCTAGATTAACAATAATTAAATAAAAATAATAATAATATATATATATATATATATACAAAAGCTAGTTCAATTTGTTCACCTGTTATTTTTGTCTCGATTTTTTATTTTTATCAATTTCAAATAATTTTTGAGTCAATCAATCCAACCGTTTTATTTGAGTTGTTATGTATTGATTAATTCTCGATCCTATTCAGGTAAACATTGATCGCGTTATTAAATCTTTGAAAAAATCTAAATTCATAAATCAAAATAAATTTAATTACTAAATTTAAAAAAATACAAATACCAAAATAAATCTTAATACTATCCCAAGAAAACCCAAAATCAAGAGATAATTGATATCCAAAGATTTGATTGACTAGCTATGGAGGACAAAGTCAAATCGTGTGACTTCATCATCTCCTCCAACCCTCTAATTTGCCTTTCCTCTGTGCAATTCCCTACTTTGCTTCTATTATCCGTTTCCCATACACCTAACACATGGAAAAGGATCAAAGCACCTTTTGGTTTTCAAGTCAAAGTTTTCATGCAATTTTTGTTACCCTTATTATATTGTTGAGATAATATCATTTCTGTCCTTCGACTTGAAAACTAAGTTTTTCTTCTCACACTATTTTTTCCCTATTTTGATTTTTTTAATCCGGTAATTAAATTTATTTTGATCCCTTAATTTAGATTCTATCAAGATTTAATGATGTGACCAATGTTATTGTAATAAGACAGGATCAAACAGATTGAGAATTGATTGATATAACGGTCCGAAAAAAAGGTTGAGCTAATTGACTCAAAAACTGCTTGAAATTGGTAAAAATCGAAAATCAAGATAAAATTCGATTGTTGAAACGATTTAATAATTTTTTTAGATTTTTACGAATTTTTAATTATTTATTTAATTATTGTTGGTTCGACGATCGAACTGATTAAATCGAGAACCAGTGGTCTGACCTGTTCAACCATCGGTTCAAATATTAAAACACTGGATATGACACCCTAAGATTATATCAAATCATCACTTGAAAATATAAGCTATTCAATTTAATTTTGTTCCCTCCTAAAACGATTTTCTAACTTCGCCTTTGCTCCTATTTATGGGTTGGGGATATGAGTAGTTTTAATTATCGTGTAAAAAAATAAATATGATCAAAATCTGTAACAAGAGTATTTAAAAAATATATATTTTTAAAATTTTTTCAACCAAACATTTTTTGTTTAATATTTTCTATTTAAAAAAATAAAATTAACTCTTTTATCTCGAGACTATTTTTTTATGAATCGGGCGAAGGAGGAGGAAAGAAATGTAGAAAGTAGATGGCGACTATTCAAACAAGTGTGATGCAATGTTAGAGGCATTTTCCATTGAAATTTAACCATACATCATCTCTATAAGTCATTAACCATAGAAGAAACTAACAGAAATCTACAAGAAAGGGGAATGATTTTGTCTTGAAACTCAGCCAGTCTTCCATTTGACTCCATTTTGTGGAATTTTTCTTTTCTCAAGGAAATAACAAAATTCCACAACTATATACAATGATACTTGTTTTCCTTTTTAAGGAGATATTTTGGTATTTTTTAGTATTAGGTACTGATTAAATATAAAGTTAGTTGAATCGAATCAGATTTTAAGTCAAGTTCAATTAATTTTGTTTTCTTCATTCACAATATTCGAACTCGAAATTTTACTTAAAAAGCATTGAATTTCTTATAACAGAAATTGATAAACTTCTCTAACAAAAAGTAGTTGTTGGTAATTTGAAGGAGGGGGTAAAGATAGGGGACTCTCAACAGTTTCACTCCGACGCGACATTGTTTCACCTCTTATTATATCAGAAAAAGAGTGTATTAACCACTAGGATTAAGTGAGATGACCAGGGTGTCTTCTTCTTTATCAAGTGGTCAAATGTTCGATCATTGTCTTGAGTATGGAAGAATTTTAAAACTCATAACCCGATAATATAGTGTTTTATGCCACAAGTTTCTGCATTATTTCATCTTTAATTTTTTTTTTTTTTTTACTTTTACTTTAAGAGCTTTAGTTCTCAATTTTTCGAATTTAAAAATAAAAATAAAAATATCAACACCGTTATTTTTTTTATGTTAAATCATGATTTTTCTATTATATAATTATTATGTGAGTTTTTATTTTAAATTTCAAAAAAGGCAAAGTCAATACTGTGGGCCAAAATAAAATTTTAAAGTTTAAAGGTCCGAAGTTAAAAGAAAATTACAAAAAAGCTTAAATTGAATACATTATAACTAAAATAGACTGAAATTAATTCCCTTCAAACTATGCACTGAATAGAAAATTATTAATGGTTAAACTTCAATTTTAAATTAAAAAATAAAACAGTTTTTTTAACAATCATATTATATATTCAGATCATATCTGTTTTTTTCAAGACAGTATCTAAAATTACTCATAGCTTCATCCCAACTCTTAAATAGGAGGATAATGCGTTTCAGTGCACTCGAACTCATGTTCTCTTGCACTAACAACAATACCCATGTCAATTAAGCTAAACCTGTTTTTTTTTTTTTTTTTAAATAATCTCATCATGGATTTTGATCATATATGTTTTTTTTTATACAATGCATAGAATTATCTATAGCCCCTTCCCAATCCTTAAATAGGAGAATAACGTGTTTCAGCGCATTTGAACCCACATCCTCTTACACTAACAATAATACTCATGTTAATCGAATTAAAACTCAATCTATATAAATCTATCTTTCAAATATACCGAGAATACAAATTAAAAGCATATTATGGAGTACATATGAAAGTCAAGAAATTGAATGCATCATTGTCAACTTAGCTGACAATTATAATTTAACGATCTTTCTGACTAATTTATGTTTTGTTGTTGATCTTTGAGAATTAAATTCAATCTTATCTTAATCTTTGGGGTATTAAAATAACAATTAAAATTCGAATCTAAAAATGACAGGTGGCTTTAAAATATCAATTAATTAATCATTAAAAAATAATTAATGATTAAAATACATATGCTTTGTTTGAACTAAGGTATTTGTCCTTTAGTATCATGCCTAATATTCAGCTTACCACTAGTTAACCCTCTCCATTTTCAATTATAGGGAACATACAAGAGAAAATGAATATAATTACCATTTTTTTATTTTATTATTTTTCAACCCTTTAACCTCTATTAAATTCAAATATCATCCTTATATCAGAGTAACACAAGATTGTAATTGAATTGTACTAGACATCCTTAAATTACGATCTTTCTCTTAAATTAATCTCCGAATGTTTTGATTTGGGGACCAATTTAGAATCAAAGTTATAGTTTAAAGATCTACGGTGCAATTACTTTAATATTTCTTTTTCTTTGGGTTTTTTTAAAAGGGGAAATTAATAACATTTATAAATGCAAATATTGTATACAATGTTGTATATTGCGTAAATAGGAGAATAATATATTTTAGCGCACTCAAACTCACGTTTTTCTATATTGATAACAATACTCTTGTTAATCGAGTTAGAACTCCGTCAACAAAATTATAAGATTTAAGAGGAAAGAAAAGCAAAAACATTATTATTTTTTTCTTCTAAAAATTCTAAAAGATCTTAGTCAATTATTTGTTAATTAAGAATTTAGAATAATTTGATTTTGATAGTTTCCTCTTGTTATTTTCATGTAGTCAAGATTCTAAAAACACTTCTATTCTTTCGCATGCCTTAATTAATATTTTAATCAAAAGAAATAGGGTCAACAATGAGTTGTTCTACTTGCTTCTATAAGAAAAAATAAAAATAAAAAAGGATATAAATTAAATATCATTAAATACGAATAAAAAATCAAATAGCATAAATGATATTTTGATCAGAGACGAATTTGAAGGGCAGGTAGGAGCCTTGTTCTCTTTCAAATGAAAATTTACCATATAAATTCCTATTAAATGATTAAATTAAAAATTAATTTATCGTAAAATTTCACTTTTAACTCTCAGAATGAAGAAAATTAAATTAATACATTATAAAATAATATTTTGATCACTCGAAAGTTTATTATTCAATTTCAATCCCCTAAAAAAATTTAAATTCGCCCCTAATTATGACTATTTATTTTTTTTTATCAATTTAGCGAGATAAAACATATGGAATTGATTTAGATTCAAGTTAATTGGATATTAGAATCGATATTTACAAGTTTAATCTATGATTGTTGGAATTGGACCGAATTAATTAAATCGAGAACCATACATTAATCCACTTGAAACTAATTAAATCAATTTTAATAATTTATTTAATCAAAACGAAATTGAATATCAAATTCAAAATTAATAATATAAGTGGTTCGATTATTGATATGTTTTTTAAAACCATTTTCTTATAGATTTTCAGTGTACAATTCAATGCTAGTAACCTACCAAGTTGTTTTTCTATGACCATATGATTATGATGTGCAATTTATATATATTTTTTACCATAATTGAAAATTTGACAGCAATAAGAGAGAAAAAGGATTACGATGACTAGGTTAGTAGGTCACTTAATACAAGTAAGTCAAATATGGAGTATTTTTACTTCAGCTCAAATTCGAGTCAAACGATAATTTAAAAAGAATTTACGTCAGCTATTCGTCATTTATCTAATGATAATTAATGAAAAAGTGATTGAAATATTTAATTTTGAAAAATCGAATAATTAAATCGAAAAAATTAATAATTAAATAATCAAAATAAAATCAAAGCATATTTAGATGACTTTTTCTGTAGTTTCCTTTCTTTTTAATTTAGGTAATTTTTGTCTACCGTTTGTAGAATAAAAAAATCGGGAGGATATTATGTGTTATTTTTGAAACTTTTAAGGGTTAATATTTAATATGAATATTTTTATTCTACAAATAATACCATGTATCCTAATTTTTTTAAAGAATTAATATTTATTTTTTTTGCTCATCCTAAAAAGCTTATGCGTCACTTTTTACTCTTAATTCTACAACGACCTATATATTGAGGGGTTAATATAATTTTTAATTCTAGAATTTGACAATTAAATTCACTTTGATCTTTAAATTTGAAAAATGTAAAAATTCGATAATGTGACACTCTAGAATTAAATCAACAAAAATAAACTTAATTACAAAGTTTAAAAACTAAAAAATATATCAACCTTGTATAATATTAAATAATATTAAAAAAATAACATCTTGAACCAAAATAAACTTAATTACTAAATTCAAAAATAATATTGATTTCAAAATATCTTCAAATAGTCATTGTCCATGAAAATAAAAGAAAAAGTAACTATTGAATAAATCAGTGATGAGCAAAACTTGATTTGATTTGAAGAAATCGAAAAAAAATTGAATTTCGAGTTAATTGAATCGAGTTATTCGAGTCAACTCGAATAAATAATTCAAGCTTTGAGTTCGAGTCAAATTGAATACTACAATTCGAATAACAAATTAGTGTAAATACTCATTTGGTTCTTATCAAATTTAAAAAATGAACAAATTGGTTTCTCTCAACAAAATTCAAAATATCTCTAAAATTTAATTTTTTTTATATTTTTAAAAATTATAAAAAAATTCTAAAGAATATATAAAGAAAGTTAAAAGTTTTCTAAAACAATAATTTTGGGACATAAATAAGTTAACTAATTATTTAAATTTATCAAACTAAAATATCTTTTTCTTTTTCTTTTTTTAAATTATTTTACTTTGAAAGAATTTTCAAATATATATGATTTCAAATTTATGTTCTCTAACATTAGATTAGTTATACTGTAACAATATTTTAAATTGATATGTTTAATTTTTTAATTTAACTCGAATAATTTCACTCGATTCGGCTTGACTCAATTCGAAAATTTTTTTAGTCGAGTTAGGATGATAAAATAGGACTCATCAACTCCGTTAATTCAAAACTTTTCACTCGATTCGATCAAACTCTTACCCAAAAAAAAAAAAAAAACTTTTCTTACGTACATATGTCAATTAAGGCATGAACTCATAATATACCATTTGATCACATATTCTAACAGTACTATAATGTCATTCCAAGAAACTCTGTGAAAATTATATACCATTAAATTTAACATATTTAACAGTCAAAGCTGTGATTGCATTTTTTCAAAAAAGAAGTTGTATTTGCATTAAATTAATCCCCATTATATACAATAATACTCTAACCATATATATAATTTCATAGAGTCTAATTAATTAAGTTTTAAGCCTAGATTAATAACGGAACAATGTGCCGATTGAATCTTAGTTCGATTGGCATGATTATTATTATCAATGCAGGAGGAAATGGGTTCGAGTGTACTGTTTATTTTCCTATTTATAGATCGGGGAGGGATTATGGATAATTATAAGTATTCGATAAAAAAAAAAAAATGATCCAAATCTATAATAATATTGTTAAAAAAAATAATGGAATAATGACAAACACATAAAAGACGAGGGCCTTAATATTAAATTAAACTAAAGGAGGTTAATTTAAAATGCAAAAGAAGAATAAAAGTTGCGGTCTACTTTGTTTAGTTGTATGCATAGATTAATCATATAGATAATCAAACTAATCCAAAAAGTAAGATAAAAATACTTTTGGTTGAGATGGTAGTAGCTTCGTCTTTTTTAATATCGGAAATACAAGTTTAAATCTTTAAGAACACGCTTGTAACGAGAGCTTTATTTGAAAGAGATATTTGATTTGCAAAATCTTACGTTCTCGGTAAGCAATAAAAGATTCTGGAAATGTGACTATCAAGTTTGGATTTCAGACATTCTCATGGATTAGTAATCTCATATGTTCAATAGCGCCAATATTTTGAAACATAGGAGTTAATCCTCAATACAACCTCTTCCTTGAGTGATCTTATGGCCCGGCCAAAATCTTAATTTTTGGACAATTTTACCCTGTTGTTTTATTACTTTATTCAATAAAACATAAACTTAATTAATGTTGCTTTTAATTATTATAATAATGATTTCTAAGTTTATTTCAACATCACATATTTACTTATCAATAAATATTGTAATAAAAGGTACAAGAATTGTCGTGATTTTATGAAGATCGAAACTAAAAATATTAAAAGATCTAATTTTGTTAAGAACAACAAATTCTATTAAAAATATAATCGAACAAATGTGCTTTTAGGTAACTGTAGATCCCATCGATCAAACACTCAAAGTTTCACATTCCAACCAAGCGAGCCAAACAGAATAACGTAACATATTCGATAATATGTCAAGTAAATGTTACGTTTCGATAATCATACTTGGATTTGTGATAATAAGATGAAGAAAAGGGTTGGGTTGACTAATGAAGGTAAGGTGTTGGACTTTTTGTCCGCACAGATCCTTCGTCAGTGGACGTCACCCCACTACTAATTCAAACCTATAAATCAAGGTCTTTCATTCACCCAATTTTCCCAACATCTAACCAGCTTTTTCCCTTGGGCTAAGTTTGAGGAAAGAGATGGGTCGAGCACCTTGCTGTGACAAAGCCAATGTGAAGAAAGGACCATGGTCACCCGAAGAGGATGCTAAGCTCAAGGCTTATATAGAGAAGCATGGCACTCGTGGTGGCAATTGGATTGCTCTTCCTCACAAAATTGGTATACCCTATATATATATATATATATATATATGTTTGTATAAGATATAGTTGATGAAGTTGGCCTTGTGAACAGGTTTGAAGAGATGTGGGAAGAGTTGCAGGCTGAGATGGCTGAATTATTTGAGACCAAACATTAAACATGGTGGTTTCTCTGAAGAAGAAGACAACATCATCTGCAGCCTCTATTTGAGTATTGGAAGCAGGTATCTTGGCTGTTTTTTTTTTTTTTTAATTAGATTGAGTATCGATTAAATTTGGAATTAAATTTTAAACGAATATCAAAACTTTTGTAGAAGTTATATCCAAAGAACCCAGAACTTGAGAGTCAAATATACATGTATACATTTTCCCTAGGATTTTGACCGATTGATAATGTGCTTTGTTTTGTTTTAGGTGGTCCATAATTGCAGCACAGCTACCTGGAAGAACAGACAATGATATAAAGAACTACTGGAACACCAAACTGAAGAAGAAACTACTTGGGAGACACAAACAATCCGACATTAATACCAAGTTGTCGGACAATAATAACCAGTTCCCACAGGGTTTAACAAACTCAGGCATGGAACGTTTACAGCTCCATCTTCAACTTCAAGCTCTTCAAAATCCAATCTTCTCCTTCTACAACAATCCAGCTCTATGGCCTAATATTCTTCCATTGCAACAAAAAGTAACCATCCAAGGTGCCTCCAATGGCAGTACCACTAACATTGTTATGGAACCTGCTACAACACCCTTAACCGGAGATGCTTTGGTGGACTCGAAACCGGTGGCAATGGGACCACCAGTTTCGAGTTTCCGGCAGGGTGAGGTGGCCGATGAGTTCGTTGGTGTACAAGAAGATGGTCAAATGGCTGAAGTTGAAGGGTTTGATGGTTTAAAGGACAACATGGTTTGGTGGTCTAATGGGTTCGATGCAAAAGTAGGGTCTTCTGACTGTTGGGGTTCGGCTTCTTCTGTTGTTCAGTTCAATGAAGTGGTCAAAGACTATGAATTGGGGTTTAATATGTAGGAAAAGTACCAAAGAAGGAGAGAGAAAAGTTTGGGGGACTGGTATGTTAGGGGTTTAAGCTTTGTTTGGTTATGGAAAGTGGACATCTAAGGTTGGATTTCAGACTGAGATGATGTAAATTTTTGTGAGTAATAATCTTAATTTCTAATAATCTTAATTTCCTTCTAACTATATAACTATTTCTTTGAATCAAAGCTTAACAGCAACGTAACCAGCACAATTCGAACTCAGACCACACCTAAAACAGCGAACATTCTGATCATCAAATCAACATACAAAATTTTTTAATTATACAACTCTGCATAAGATTTATCTTTTCTCAAGTTTTGTAGTTATTTAACTTTAAAATTTGAATTTGAGTTTGTGTAAATGATATTATTGTTTTAATCAGGGGTGAAGTCAAAATTTTTTGGGGAGCCGAAAATAAATTATGTATTTTTATAATAGTAAAAATGTAATTTCGTTATTTTAATAGTTTATATCTTTATAATTTTTAGATGATTAAATCGAATTTTTATCATTTTTGAGAGCCAAAGTGCAATTTTACAATTACAAATTTAAAATTTTATAAATTATAAAAGATCTGAATAATTTTTTTTTTCATTTTAGGGACCACTAGATCTGCCCTGATCTTAATCCCTTAAATTTTTTAAAATTATAAAGTTAATTTAATGATAAAAATACATTTTGACCTTCAAAGATGAAAAATTAATCCATTTTAAAATAACAAGTATATATAAAAATAAAATTCTACTTTCACCTTTTTAAAATTTTAAAATTTAATTTTTGTCCTCCAAAATAAAGTTGTAGCTTTTTTACCTTTTAAGAGGAAAATGTTTCTACGTGGAGAATGACTTGAATTATAATTAGTAATATAATCAAATAAAACTATATATCACATTGGTATTAAATGTTAACTTTTAATGATATCATTAGTGCATAATAAATTTATTAAGTTTTTTTTTTTAAATTGATGTGTCAAACATATTATCATATGTGTATCAGCTTGTTATTTTTACATTTTACTCATTAAAAATTTAGTTAATAAATCTAAATTGACGACTATCATATCCGTCAAGATTGAAATTTCAAATCAGCACCTTAGAATGATCCGATTGAAAACTATGTACTAAATCTACAACTGTACATACAGTACAAGACTAGAAATTGAATTTAAACAAACAAATTTAACAACTACTGTTTAGGTCAAGACTAAAATTTTAAAATTCGAAAAGTACAAGAACTAAAATGACCAATTGGAAAAGTAAGAGACTAAAAGTGATCAAATTAAAGTATAGGGACTAAATTCATAACTTTTTTAAAGTATAAGGACTAATAGCAGAATAAAATTATGATAGCCAATGGGCTGAACATCACTTCTTTGGTGCTCCCATAACATTCACATTTGGATTCTGTAAGCCCATATCCAACAATTATATGTCGACAAAAACTTGCAATTTTTTCATTAATTCATATTTTTAAATCTAGAATAATTATCTTTAGTGTAGGTTTTCGTCTTCTGTAAATTGGGTAAACTTCTAATTAGTCACTGAACTTTTTGTGTGTTTCTATTTTGATCACTGAATTATTAAAATTTTTAATTTGATCACTAAACTAATTGAATTTATTGTTTCTAGTCACTGTACCGTTATGTCTGAAACGATTAGATGATGTGATCATTATAAATTACAATAATGATCGCTCAACTATGAGAGTGTTTTTGTTTTGGTCACCTAATTATAATTTTTTTTTAACTTAGCCACTAGATTTTCGAAATTAGTTTTTTGATCACCATGCCGTTAAGTTGATAAAGGAAGTTTGACTTGACTTTTTTTTATTGACCTAATATTTACGTGATCTATAAATTTAATCATAATTCTTAAAAAAATCAACAAATTTGATCCTAAACATTTCATACTATTAATTTTTTTTATTAAATTTCCTAATTGGCACTAGAAAGTTTTTAATAAATTTTTTATTTCATACTAGTAAGGTTTAAGTTTTTTACCACCGAAGAATCAGTGTTTTAAAGTAAAAGAAGTTATAAAAAATTTCCGATGATTTATGATCTATTTGTCAATGAAAACTAAAAACTTTTGAGTTATTTAGTGTCGGAGAAGCACCGTTTAATCTAAATTGTTAAAAAAACTTTACTAACAACTTATGATCTTTCTGAGTAGGAAAACAAAGACTTTTGAATTTTCCTGCATTGACTAGCGATAACTAAGAGCATAAAAGATTAGGCAGAGAGAAAAACAACAACTAATAATTAGGGTTATATTGACAAAATTTGAAAATGTTGAGAGCTAAATTTATTGGGTTTTGAATTAAGATTAAATTGATAAAATGTATAAATATTAAAAGGATAAATTTATTATTAGACAAACAAAAAAAAACCACGTCAAACTTCCGTTATCAACTTAATCTAATTTAAATAGAAGGATAATGCGTTTCAACGCATTGAAACTCACGTCCTCTTACGTTAATAACAATATCAATCCTAATCAAATTAGAACTCGATCCACGTATAAAAATTAAGATTAAGTTTATTGTTTTTAAACATGGCAAATAAAAAACCTTAAAAACCTTGACCAATATATAATCAGTCCAAATACTTTGATTATTTTATTTATTTACTTTTTAAATGATTAGTAAGATAGACTTAATGTAAGACCACTTGGTGTCTATCTCTTCTCTTTATGATAACGTTGCACCCCATGAATTTGTTGCCTCATGAGCAGCTTTCTTTGCCTGCAAATAGACAAAATAAAATTTAATATTACATATATATAACATAATATATATATAGGGATAAAGTAATATTTAGTCCCTGAGTTTAGTAATTTTATTTTTTGGTTTACATTAATCTTTAAATTTAGCAATTTTTTCAAATTCGGCCCATATTATGACGTGATATTATAAGATTGCTTCATGTCGTCACCATAAATTTTTAGGTGATGACGTGATGCAATATTAAAGTGCCACATCATCTCATGGACTAAAACTAGGAAAAATTGACACATCCCCCTACCAATGTGAACCGGAAAAAAAATACTAAATTTAAGGACTAAATGTTGCTTTATCCCATATATATGGTTTATCTGGCTAGCAAAAGAAAGTTTCAAGTACTTCTTCCTCCCATTTAGTGTTTAGAGTTACTATGGCTAAACATATTGCTTGCACAAAAAGTGCCACGGTTAGACCTGCCCAAAGTCCCTGCCAACAATAATCGAAACAATAAAACGGATATGAAAGATATCTCGATTATATTAAAAAATTTCAAAAATCATTGAAAGCAACTCAACTATTACCTTCCCTCCAAGATGGTAAACAAAAGCTAGTAGAACTGAACAAGGGGTACCAATGAGATGATATGCACCCAAATTAATCCATGCCCCAATTTTTTGCCATCCA
Organism: Kokia cookei; assembly: GCA_039519145.1. Classification (NCBI taxonomy): domain Eukaryota; kingdom Viridiplantae; phylum Streptophyta; class Magnoliopsida; order Malvales; family Malvaceae; genus Kokia; species Kokia cookei. The sequence goes on from CM076910.1 coordinate 38,741,144, forward strand.
CAACCCCTAGCAACCCCTGCAATATACTCTTTTTATTCATGTCCTTATTTATTTTTTAGGTAAACTACACTCAAGGTCTGTACTTAAGGTCATTAAATTATTAGTAATATTATGTTTTGATCACTCAATTTTAAAAAGTTAAAAAATGATTTCTGATTGATTCAAAAGTTTTAATTTAAGTCATTGGACTGTTAAATTAGTTGTTGTATAGCCTTCCCTATTCCCACCGTCTATACTAATCAAAAGCTTTCATTCCCCTTCTTTTCTATACTTCAATTTTTTTCATGAAACAATTTTGAACATCACAGATCTGCAAACCGAAATCTAAATAATTTTCTTTTTCGATCATTGACATTGACTGTTAGATCAACTTAGATCTAAAATATGTTCTTTTACTCCTCGATGGGTACTAATCTACTGTGACTTAAATAAAAACTTTCAAATAGTTCAATGACTTAGATGAAAATTTTCAAATAGTTCAATGATCATTTTGTAACTTTTTTATGTTGAGTGACCATAGCGTAAACCTATTAATAGTTTTTTTTTTGATACAATGGCATAAAGGGGTAAAGCTAGTAAGTTGGGGGCACACTAACCTGTAAGTACAGATTGAATACCATCAATAAGATGGGAAGCAGCAATGAGAAGCAACATTTGTCCTACATAATTCACCACTTGCTCATCTTTGCTATAGAGATAACCCCAAAATTTTCGACCCGAAATCATGACGGTGCCCACCACGGTTCCTTCGGTCACCACCATCAACAACGTAACACAGATCGCTAGTCGAGCGGCTTGCGGTCGTCCGGCTCCTAGTTCATTGGAAGATCTTGTGCTGATCAAAGAATATAACCATAAGAGGGAAATTAAGAGCAACAGAAGCAATTGAATTGCATGAAGTTATTGAAGGCTCACCTCACTGCAGCACTAAGTCCAAGGGGTATCATATAAATTGTTGAACATGTATTAAGGCTGAAAGAGTAACAAATTCACAATTGGTCAACTATATTTTATGACATCATTATACTTTAAAGGCTAAAAATATTATGAAGGTCCCTGTACTTTGAGTCAAATTGTATTTTATTCACTCAACTAAAAAAATTAAGAAAATAAGTTCATATACATTAGATCAAAGTGTAAATTGATCTTTTCGGTTAAAGATTCCATCACTTTGTACTCTTGTAAATCGGCGTAGCTAACAGAATAACAAGAAAATGATATATGGCGTGCCATGTATACCTCAAGCTCACGTACAAGGATCAGTTTATAACATTAAAAATGGATGAAATTTTTAATAGAAATATCGGTTTACTATTGGATTTAATATACAATGATTAATTTACCTATTTTTGATTAGAGAGTCAAAATGTAATCCGACTTCTAGTATAGGGACCTCCGTGATACATTTACCTAATTTAAAGGTATTGCATTTAATGGAATGGGATATAAACCTGATTGCCAAAACTGAAGTTTCAAGCCTCGGATTTGGAAGCAAACCTGATAAAAGGACCATCATCTCAAAGGACCAGATTTCGAGGCTGTTCCGAAACATGTACAGACGGAATTACAGTTACAATCAATACATTCGTATAACAATGACCATAAACAATCATAATCACCTGAGCATTATAGCTGAAGGAATTGATAGTCTCAAGAACTTACGGATACTATAGAAAGCTTCCATGGAGTAACCTGTCCAAGTTTTCTTACAAGAAGGAGAGGTTCTGACATACAATACTAGGAGCAGAGCATTAGTCCAGTACGAGAATGCGTTCGCCAAAGCAGCGCCTTTGTTTCCGAGACCGGACTTGAACACTAGTATCCAACAAACAAGGATGTGAAGTAATGTTGTGAATCCTGAGATTACCATCATTGGAACCACATTGTTTTGAGCTTGTAAGAACCTGATATGGCATTCCTGGATGGCGAAACCGAAGATGCTCGGCAACATGAAACGAGCGTATTTACCAGCTTCGGCCGATATTTCCGGGTCTTGTCCGAAGAATAAAAGGATGGAAGCAGCATTGGCCCATATAAATGCCAAGGGAATGCTGGCTAATAGTAGAACAAGCAAGGCCCCTTGCAAGTGAATACCAAGCATGTGGTACTGTTTTGCTCCAAAAGACTGACCACAAAATGTATCTAATGCACTTGCCATTCCCTTCTAAACCATCACAAGGGGAAAAACTTTAGAACTAGAAGGTGAAATTCTACCATTTGTCCATGTACTGCATTTTAATTTGATAATTTTTAGTCCATATCAGTTAAATCTGTTTGGTTAAGTCATGCCCTATACTATTTGTAAAATTCTAAATTTAGTCCATATTTTTTCAATTGGACCATTCTTGGTCACTATATTTTTTGAATATCAAAACTTCTGTCTTGATGAAAATGTCGTTAAACCGTTAACTGGTTTCCTGTGGGAAAAATGTGAAAATTAGTAAGCTAGCATAACGTTATACATACAATAATATGTTTGACTACGCGAGTCTTGAGTTCAATCCTGAACAACCCTTATTAAAACACGAGAAAAGGGTAGTTACCAGCAAGCTAAAACCAGTGACAGAAGCAAAGGAAGTCGCCATTGAAGCACCAGAAAGTGGAAGGTTACCAAGATGACCCACAAACATGACTGATATAACCTGTAAAGCAAATACCAAGAAATTGACAGATACAAGAGGGCCAACTAACAGGAGCTGCTTTTTGACCTCGGCCAAGATCTCATGTCCACCAAATCCCTGTTGAGATTGAGGAATTAGTGGGGATTGAAGGCAGTCCCTTTGTTCTTCAAGGTTCTCCATGTATTTGTTTGTACCCCAAGAAAGCTCTGGTTTTGCAGGTTTGGTGATGGAAAAAAGAATCAAAGTAATCCCATAACAAACAAAAATGGCTACAGATATTATCAGCGGCGAGAATGGAGCTGACTCATTGATAGCGCGCTTTTCTTGTCTTAATTGAAATAGAAATGGATTTCTTTCGTCACTCTGAAAAAAGAAATAGGAGCACGTAACAAAGTTCAACATTTGAATAGTAATGCATGCACCCAATAAAACAAATTAAAATATTAAAATTTGGTTCAATTAGCCAATACCAATTTTCGGGTATGTAGAAAAAATTATTTTTAAAAAATGAAAATATATAAAAATTAAAAAAAAAACAATAAAATATTATTTTTTCTATTTTCATTGATTTTTTTTTAATTGAAAATAATGAAAACAAAATTTTTTAACTTTAACTTAATTGTTCTTGTTTTAAAACCCATATATACGAATAACTCAACCTACTTTTTAGGTAACTATTTCTTTATTATTTAATAATAATAAAAAACAGCCTTAGAGAGAATTTTATCTTTCATTATACAATCCAGTGAACTAGGTCCAGATAGTGTGAGATAAGTAGGGGTGAGTGTTCGGTTGAATCGAGTTGAATGAAAATATTTTGAATTGATGAGCCTTATTTTATCATCCTAACTAGATTCGAAATTTTTTGAATCGATTCAAATAGAATCCAGTGAAATTTTTCGAGTTAAATTAAAAAATTAAACATGTCAAAAATTAAAATCTTGTTACAGTATAACTAATTTCATATTAGAGCACATAAATTTTTTTTTGAATATACTGGTGTGATTGCATTATAGTATATATTTGTTCATACTTTCTTAACCTTTTGACAAAACACACACATCTTGCACACACAGACGTTCGAATTCGAAACCCATAGGATGAACAACACCCTCTTTTCCATTGGAGTCACTTGTTGGGTTCAAGAGCACATAAATTTGAAACCATATATATTTGAAAACTTTTTCAAAGAAAATTAAAAAAAAATGATATACTTAAGTATGATAAAGTTGAATAATTAAATAACTTATTTAGGTCTCAAAATTATTATTTTAAAAAAATAAAATTTTAACTTTCTTCATATATTATTTAGAATTTTTTTAATTTTTATAATTTTCAAGAATATAAAATTCTGAATTTTTGAAAATTATTTTATTTTTTTATAATTTTTGTTGAGATAGATACCAATTTGTTGATTTTTAAAGTTGACACCAATATATTATTCGAATTATTCAAGTTATTCTAATCATAAAATTCAACTCGACTCGAACGTGAAACTTGAATAACTCAATTTGATTAATTCAAAATTTATTTATTTTAATTTTTTCAAATCGAATAGATTTTTACTCACGATTAAAAGAAAGATAAATGAAGAAAGAGTTTGGAGTAAGTTAGGGAAAAGAGTCAAAACAGCTTGCCATCTTATTAAATGGAAAGTAATGATGTTTTGGATGATTGGAAACAAACATAAGTGTGTGGACTCTTTCTGATTGCATCCTTTTGTCGGGAAATATGTTGTCGTCACCTAAATATCTTTTCTTCTTCGACCTTTTTATCTCATCATTTTTTGATATTTTTCTCCGATTATTTTAACGATATAATGATTTATTTGATATTTTAATTTTATAATAGACATTATTTGACTTTTTCATTTAATTTAATACATAGATCATCACTTTATCAATTAATTAATTACTTATGTGACATACACGTGAACAGTCGTATCAATAAAATTAACGAACATTAATTTTTCAAATTATTTTTAAGAGATGAAAAATTAAATAAAAAGTTAAAATGATTATTGGACCTGTTCATGGATTGAATCACTTGATCTATCCGAAAAATTAGAGGGTTTGGGTCCAAAAAATAAGATTCGTTTGGAAAATGGGTCAAGTCTCGAGTAATTTTTTTTTGCCTGACTTGACCTGAATTTGTGAAAAAAAAGAAATATGTTGTTTTCTCATTGTTTTGCCTTTGTTTCACTGTCAGTTTACTATTATGTTACTATTATTTTGTTGTTATTGTTTGGATATTATATCACTCTTATTTTATTGTTACTTTTGTTATTATTTTAGAGATATTTGCTTGTTAAGTTACACTTATATTAGTGTTATTTAAGTATAATTATTTTTAAATTATTTTCAATTTGTTAGGAAACATTTATTTGAATATTTTTAATGTATTATATATATATATATATATATATATATATATAATTTTCATGCATATAAAAATAATATAAAAAAAATTAGTACAGGCCAATCTAGTTGGGCTCCAATTTTATCATTTTTATCTATTTCAAATTTAGATAAATTTTAAACTTATTTTTTAAATTGATTAAATTTATACCGAAACTAAAAATTTATTAAAACTCGACTCAAATCGCGAAGAATACGTATTTCATATTTTGAAAACCCTAAATCCAACATCCGCCTCTTTATTACCTGTGCCGCTGAGCGTCTCTCAAGTTTCATTTCTCTCTTACCAACTACGCCACTCTAATTTATCTCTCATTTTCTCTTTTTCTTTTTCAATTTCTTTAATTTCCCTAAGCCCCATGTCTCAGTTTTGCTGTTCCTTTTTTCATTGTTGGTCCGATTAATGGATTTATTGTTTGAATTGAATTTGAAAAAACGGGGCAAGAGTTTGGCTCTTTGGCTAAAAACCCAGATCCCTGTCATGGAGATGAATATCGCTCCCAATATCAAATCCTTCAACAAATCTTGTCGCCGAAGGTTGCCACCATCATCCATCGGTCGACCAAATCTAGCGGATTTCTTTGAACAAAGCTGGTACATCTTTTTATCAATTTTTTTTTGAGAAAGGACTTTGAGTAGTGATTCAGGCAACCTCCTTGCGGTGACGATGGCAACCGGAGGTGTTAACCTGCTCGGAAATTAAGTAATGCTTTTGCTCTTCAGACTTGCTGAGATCATATCCCCTTTGAAGCTGGTCTAGTAAGCCTAAGCACATTCAGATTATAAATAATAAAATCAATTTTAACTAATGATTATTCTCAAAATTAGTGTTTTCGTCGCTAGTGTTTTGATCACTATGTTGTTAAGTTGAACCTAATTAATAAAAACTTTTAATCTTTTAAAATTTGATTTATTTTTAAAAAATTTAATCGAATTGAAATATTTTGATTAATTGATTGGTTAATTGAATTAACAAAATTTAAATTAAAATATGTAAAAATATATAAAAAATTTATAATTTTATTTGATTGAATTAGTAATAATTTAATACATATTATTTTTTAAGTTTGGTTAATTATAATTATCCGGTTTTGAATTGAGTTAATCATTAATCAAAATTTTAAGAAATCTTTAATGGATCGATTAATTGAATTAGATCAATTCGATCGGTTAATTCAGTTTTAATTGAAATTTGAATATCCTTACCCATATTTTCAACCTTTAATAAGGAAGATAGTGCGTTTTAACATACTCGAATTACAATGTCAATATCAATTAAATTAAGATTCGATCTACGTATAATAAATTAATTTTAAATTCATTACGACAAATAAAAAATTTTGACCAATTTATAAACCGAAATATTTTGGCAATAATGCATATCAGTACAAGTCCATCTCTTCTCTTTATGATAACATTGCACCCCATGAATTTGTTGCCCTATTAACAGCTTTCCTTGCCTGTAAATAGACAAAAATAAATTTTAAAATTACATTTTTATAATATTAATAAATATATAAGGATAAACTAATATTTAGTCTCTACACTTATTTATTTTTTCCAATTAGCTCCTTGAATTATTGTTTGGCTCACGTTAGCCTTTAAGTTTAACAACTTTTCTTAATTTTGATTCATATTATGGCGTGACATTGTAAGTTGTGCCATGTCACCATAATTTTTTATTTAAAAAATTATAATTTTTTGGGTGATGACGTGATACAATATTAGAATGCGACGTCCTCACATGGACCAAAATTGAGAAAAATTGATAACTCCACATACCAATGTGAACCGGAAAAAATTAAATGACTAAAATAAAAAAAATTACTAAATTTAAGGACTAAATATTACTTTATCCCATATATATCTAACTAGCTAAAGAGAGTTTTAATTACTCTTCCTCCCATTTAGTGTTTGGAGTAACTATGGCTAAACATATTGCTTGCACAAAAAGTGCCACTATTAGACCTGCCCAAAGTCCCTGTTAACAACAATCGAAACATTATTGAAATTGTTACGAATCGTAAAATAAATATGAAGGATATCTCAATTATATAAAAAAAAAAAATCATTGAAAGGAACTCAACAATTACCTTCCCTCCAAGATGGTAAACAAAAGCTAGTAGAACTGAACAAGGGGTACCAATGAGCTGATATGCACCCAAATTAATCCATGCCCCAATTTTTTGCCATCCACAACCCCTAGCAACCCCTGCAATATACTTTTTTTATTCATGTCCTTATTTATTTTTAGGTAAACTATACTCCAAATCTATACTTAGGGTAATTAAATTATTAGTAATATTATGTTTTGATCACTTAATTTCAAAAAGTTACAAAATGACCTTTGAATTATTCGAAAGTTTTCATTTAAGTCATTGGGCTGTTAAATGTTATTGTATGGACTTCCCTATTTGCACCGCATGCACCAATTAAAAACTCACATTCTCCTTCTTTGCTATACTTCAATTTTTTTCATGAAACAACTTTGAACGTCACAAATCTGCAAACCAAAATCCAAATAGTTTTCTTCTTCGACCATCGACATTGACCGTTAGATCGACTTAGATGTAACGTATGTTTTTCTACTCGTCGATGGGTACTAATCCACTGTGACTTAAATAAAACCTTTAAAATACTTCAGTGACTTAGATGAAAACTTTCAAATAGTTCAACGACCATTTTGTAAATTGTTTAAATTGAGTAACCAAAACGTAAAGCTAATAAGTTGGGGACACTAACCTGTAAGTAGAGATTGAATACCATCAATAAAATGGAAAGCAGCAACATTTGTCCTACATAATTCACCACTTGCTCATCTTTGCTATAGAGATAATCCCAAAATTTTCGACCCGAAATCATGACGGTGCCCACCACGGTTCCTTCGGTGACCACCATCAACAAAGTAACACAGATCACTGGTCGAGTGGCTCGCGGTCGTCCGGCTCCTAGTTCATTGGAAGATCTTGTGCTGATCAAAGAATATAACCATAAGGGGGAAATTAAGAACAAAAAGAAGCAATTAAATTGAATGAAGTTGTTGAAAGCTCACCTCACTGCAGCACTAAATCCAAGGGGTATCATATAAATTGTTGAACATGTTTTAAGGCTGGAAGAGTAACAAATTCACAATTGGTCAATGATATTTTATGACATTATTATACTTTAAAGGCTAAAAATATTATGAAGGTCCCTGTACTTAGAGTCAGACTATATTTCACTCACTCAACTAAAAAAATTAGGAAAATAAGTCTCTATACATTAGATTAAAGAGTAAATTTATCATTTCTGTTAAAAATTTCATCACTTTCTACTCTTATAAATTGGTGTAGTTAACAAAATAACCAAAAAATGACATATGGCGTGTATACCTCAAGCTCACGTACAAGGATCAATTTATAACACTAAAAATAGATGAATTTTTTAATAGAAAGATCGATTTACTATTGGATCTGACATACAATGACTAATTTACCTATTTTTTAGTAGAGAGAGTCAAAATGCAATCCGACTTATAATACAGGGACCTCCGTGATACATTTACCTAATTTAAAGGTATCCCATTTAATGGAATGGGATACAAACTTGATTGCCAAAACTGAAGTTTCAAGCTTTGGATTTGGAAGCAAACCATCTCAAAGGACCAGATTTGGAGGCTGTTCCGAAACATGCACAAACGGAATTACAGTTACAATCAATACATTCGTATAACAACGACCGTAAACAATCATAATCACCTGAGCATTATAGCTGAAGGAATTGATAGTCTCAAGAACTTATGGATACCATAGAAAGTTTCCATGGAGTAACCTGTCCAAGTTTTCTTACAAGAAGGAGAGATTCTGACATACAATACTAGAAGCAGAGCATTAGTCCGGTACGAGAATGCGTTTGCCAAAGCAGCGCCTTTGTTTACGAGACTGGACTTGAACACTAGTATCCAACAAACAAGGATGTGAAGTAATGTTGTGAATCCTGAGATTACCATCATTGGAACCACATTGTTTTGAGCTTGTAAGAACCTGATATGGCATTCCTGGATGGCAAAACGGAAGATGCTCGGCAACATGAAACAAGCGTATTTACCGGCTTCGGCCGATATTTCCGGGTCTTGTCCGAAGAATAAAAGGATGGAAGCAGCATTGGCCCATATAAATGCCAAGGGAATGCTGGCTAATAGTAGAACAAGCAAGGCCCCTTGCAAGTGAATACCAAGCATGTGGTACTGTTTTGCTCCAAAAGACTGACCACAAAATGTATCTAATGCACTTGCCATTCCCTTCTAAACCATCACAAGGGGGAAAACTTTAGAACTAGAAGGTGAAATTCTACTATTTGTCCATGCACTGCATTTTAATTTGATAAATTTTAGTTCATATCAGTTAAATCTGTTTGGTTAAATTATACCCCCAACGATTTGTAAAATTGTAAATGTAGTCCATGTTTTTTCAGTTGGACCATTCTTAGTCACTATATTTTTTGAATATCAAAACTTCAATCTTGATGAAAATGATTGTCCCTAAATCCGTTAACTGGTTTTCTGTTAGAAAAATGTGAAAATTAGTAAGCTAACATAACATTATACATACAATAATATGTTTGACTAAGCAAGTCTTGAGTTCGATCTTGAACAACCCTTATTAAAACACGAGAAAAGGGTAGTTACCAGCAAGCTAAAACCAGTGACAGAAGCAAAGGAAGTCGCCATTGAAGCACCAGAAAGTGGAAGGTTACCAAGATGACCCACAAACATGACTGATTTAATCTGCAAAGCAAATACCAAGAAATTGACAGATACAAGAGGGCCAGCTAAGAGGAGCTGCTTTCCAACCTCGGCCAAGATCTCATCTACAGCAAATGCCCGATGATATTAAGGAATTAGTGGGGTTCTTCAAGGTTCTCCGTGTATTTGTTTGTTCCCCAAGAAAACTCTGGTTTTGCAGGTTCGGAGAGCTAATGTGGGAAAAAAGAATCAAAGTAATTCCATAACAAACAAAGATGGCTACAGATTTTATGAGTAGCGAGAATCGAGATGACTCGTTAATAGCACTGGGGGAGTTAGGAGGGTTGGCAGGTGGCAGGTTCCATACAATTTCAGGATTTTTTACTTAAATAATATAAAAAAATAAATTAATAACCAAAATGGTATCCCCAAATTATTATTTACCAAAATGGTATGTTTAGTTAAGTGGAAGAACTCTAAATGGCGGCACTCAGGAGTATTTTTGACACGTGTTTTTTTTAATTATTATTATTATTTTTATATATTTAAAAATAAAAAAAATATTATTTTATTAGTGGAGGGATTTAAAGTGGCGGCACTCAGGGGTTTTTTTCAAAAAAATACTAGAAAAATACGACAAAAAAATACCTGACACCCAGTGGAGGAACACAAAGTGGCGGCACCAATGGAAGAGTATCAAGTGGCGGCACTTAGGGGTGTTTTGCCACTTGGCAGCACCCCATTGTGCCGTGTGTGTGTGTTTATTTTATTTTATTTGTGAAAATAAATTTGGGTGGTTAAGAATTTTTAGTGTTTGTGATAAAAATTAAATAAAATAAAATTTTTGTTATAAAATAGGAGTGAGGGAAGCAAATAAACGGGAAAGAAAGAAAGAAAAGAAAGAAAGAAAGGAAGAAGGAGATGAAAGAAAGGAAGAAGGAAAGAAAGGTAATGTGTTTAATTTTAATTTTATTTGAGTATGATATAAATGGGTAAAATCATATTTTATTTAATAAATTTTATTTAATTTTTAACAGATTTATTGAAGATGGATAATCAATTTTTTGTATGCATTTATTTTGATGGAGTAATTTCGAGAACATCGGTTGGATGTATATTTGATTGTCGTGAACAAATAGGAATGAGATTTAGTCGAAATATCTCGGTTGATGATATGAAAGCAAGGATTAGTGCAAAAATTTTTAGACGTTGTGGAAGAAGGATCTCGAAACTTTTCTACAAGTTTTCAGTTTCGATAGATCCCATCAAATTCACCGAGATGGAACTTGTAGACGACGAAGACGTGGAGACAATGATCGCTCTTTATTGTGAGAATCAAAGTGACCCAAATGCACCGGTTCAATTGTTTGCTGAGTTAGTTGATGTGGAACCTGTACAAAATGAAGATTCAACTCCGTGTATGGTGGTTCCAGTATCGTACATTGAAAGTCAATCAATCGTACGTGGGCTACACATCGATCTTAATGTTGCTGCACCCGAGAATGATGCAGATCAAGATGGTGGATATGATAGTAGTATTCCTTCTGATAATGAAGTCAATATTGATAGTGATCTGGATGTCGATGAGGTCCCAGATGATATTGACGAAGAAGGGGCGAATGGCGATGAAAATCCAGTCGAAAATCCAGTTACACATATTGTGATGCACAATAATCCTCCTGGGGCACACATGTCGCTTATAAACCCCGATACGACACATGCAGAGTTCGCGGAATACCCTGAAATAGTACTTGCTCACCGATTGGCCGTCACAGCAGATTGTGAAGAGTTGTTTGTGGGCCAAAAATTTGAATCCAAGGAAGAATGCATATTTGCTATTAAGCGATATAGCATGAATGTGTCGATAGACTACAAAGTCGCAGTGTTTAAACCGACATTGTATATTGGAGAGTGCTAGAAGTCGACGGAAGGTTGCAAGTGGCGGGTGCGAGCTGCATTTATCCAGAAGTAGGAGATGTGGGAGATAAGAAAAATTGATGGGCCTCACACATGCAGTTCAACACGTTTGTCAGAAGATCACCGGAAACTTGATTCCAGAATCATCTGCACACATATCATGTCAACGGTTAAGGACGACCCGACCATCAAGGTTTCTACATTGATTGTGGACATGCAATCACGATTCCATTATCGGGTTTCATATCGAAAAGCATGGATTACGAAACAGATGGCAATGGAACAATTGTTCGGTGATTGGGATGCATCATACAATGAGCTGCAAGGATGGATAGCCGCAATGCGACAGTACGTACCGGGTACTGCGATTGAGTTGGTGACACGACCTTATTATGGCTCAGATAACAACATGCAATCGGGAAGAAGAATTTTTCAGTATATATTTTGGACGTTTGATCCCTGCGTTCGAGCATTTCCTCACTGCAAACCATTTGTCCAGGTAGATGGAACGTGGCTATATGGGAAATATACGCAGATCTTACTAATTGCGGTGGCTCAAGACGGGAATCAAAACGTGCTCCCAATAGCATTCGCTATTGTGGACAAAGAAGACACGGAATCTTGGGAATTCTTCTTGAGAAACTTGCGGATGCATGTGATTCATAACGATAATATTTGCATCATCTCTGATAGAGCGAAGGGTATTATTGCGGCCATTAGGCGTACTGGTGTACCATGGAAATCAGTTTACTGCAGCCGACACATTGCGGCTAACTTCCAACGAGAATATAAGAATGCAGACTGGCGGAGACAACTTGTGAAAATGGGTAAAAAAATAAATTTCCAAATTATATTTTTAAGGTTTTAATTTTAGACTGTAACTTATGTTTTCTTAATATTCCTACAGCGTACGAGCTAGAGCCACACCGATTCCGGCAAAGAATGACCAGACTTGAGAGTGACATGAAAGGTCAAACGAACAAGCCTCTACGCGAGTGGTTGGGTACCATGGAGCCGTGGCAATGGTCTCAAAGTTTTGATGAGGGGTATCGATATGGTCAAATGACGACCAACCTGGAAGAATCGATTAACGGCGTGTTCAAGAGAATACGACATCTTTCGATTTCATCCGTGTTCTCCGCTACGTTCTATAGGCTAGCTACCTTGATGCCAGTAATGGGAACGCGACAAATCGATCAGATGAACGCTGCTCACGTGTTTGTCGAAACTGTCAGGAATGCAATAGATGCAAACCGTCTTTTAGAGGACAATGAACGTTAAAATATATTCACGACAGTTTCAACGATTTCAAGTTACTGAGACTATTGGTCGTCGACCTGGTATCTCACCTAGGTCATACGGGGTTGATCTCCAAAACAGACACTGCGATTGCAGGTGGTTCGATACACTTCGTTATCCCTGTGCGCATGTTGTTGCAGCTTGTACTAAAGTGTCACTCAATGTTGAACAGTTCATCGACCCCGTTTACACTCTCCATCGTACGTTACGTATCTGGGAAAATGAGTTCCCCGTCCTGCCAGACTTGTCCACACGAGAGGTACCTCCGATGACTTTCGAGCTTATCCCGAACAAAGGTTTACGAAGGAATCCAAAAGGTCGTCCTCATATTACCAGAATCCGCAACGAAATGGACATTATGGAGAAAACAGACGGGGGCAAACTGTGTGGACTGTGTAGGCTAGCTGGGCATACAGACGGGGGCAAACTGTGTGGACTGTGTAGGCTAGCTGGGCATACTCGACGTAATTGCCCTCAACGAACCTATCATATTGGGCAGTCATCCGGATCAAGTAGGGCCTAAACCCGGTTCATCATCATATACCTCTTAATTTTATTTTTACATTAATTTTCAATGTTGTCCACTTGCGTCCTAGTCACTAAATTATTTATATATTGAGGTAAAGAATTCAAAATTATAATTCGTTTGATGTTTCTGAAATTAGAGTAAAATATCATTTTAGCATAAAAATTATATATCCTCCAATTTTTCATCTCTCAAATTTTCTACACTTTTCTTCAAAAATATCTCACTTAATAAAAATGGTAAAATTACGCTTTAAGTCCCTAACCCTTTCAACTTTACGATTTAAGGTTTCAAGTAACAGGTTTAATGTTATGAAATTTAAATAAATGATTAAATAGGTTAAAATATATGTACATTATAGAGGAAAAATTCATCATTAGAATTCATCAACAGTCAAATTTAAACACTATTAGATACAACCCTAGTATCCATGATGGGGATATTATTTTGATAATTAATTATTTTTTATATTATATTTTGGTCAATAATATGATGGGGATATTATTTTGATAATTAATTATTTTTTATATTATATTTTGGTCAATAATATGATGGGGATATTATTTTGATAATTAATTATTTTTTATATTATATTTTGAAAATTAATTAGCCAAGTTTAATTTTTTGTGAATTATTAAAACTCTCTTATTTTTATAAAATAATAAATTTTTTAATTTCATAATTGTAACTAATTTTAATTATAACTTAAAAATAGATTATTGTTAATTTTATTAAACACTTGTAATAGTTTTCTTTCACATTTTATTAAACAATCTTATGACTTGTATAATAAAGTTACTAACTAACAAAATTAAAACATTATTAAATTTTAAATCAATAAATATGAACAATATTTTTTACTTACTACTACTAACAACAAAATTAAATTACTAACTAGCAAAATTAAATTAAAGTAAATTAATAATAACATAATAACAAGCTTACATTTCTTCTTCTCCTCTTAATTTACTCACCAATTATAACAACATTAAATAACAAATCAATTAAAAATTAAATTAAAGAAAACAAAAAACTTAAAATAATAAAATTAACTAACAAATTAAAATATTTTAAAATTAATCATACTTAAAATATTAACTAAACTTACCTTTCTTCCACTCCTCTTAATTTACTCTTTTAATCAACCTATTAAACAAATAAAATTATAATAACAAATCAAACACATTATCACTACTAATTAACAAATTAAAATATTTTAAAATTAAATTTAAAAATAAACACATTACTTTTTTTTCTCTCTCCTTCTTCCCCTTCTTCTCCTTCTTCCTTCTTTCCCTTCTTCTCCTTCTTCCTTCTTTCTTTCTTTCTTTCTTTCTTTCTCTTTTTTCTTCATTTTTCGTTGGTCCCCCCCTCCCACCTATTTTATAACAAAAAATTTTATTTTTTTTAATTTTTATCACCAACAAAAAAATTCTCAACCACTCAAATTAATTTTCACCTCTTAAAAAACCCACACAAACACACACACACGGCACAATGGGGTGCTGCCAAATGGCAAAACACCCCTAAGTGCCGCCACTTGATACTCCTCCATTGGTGCCGCCACTTTGTGTTCCTCCACTGGGTGTCAGGTATTTTTTTGTCGTATTTTTCTCATATTTTTTTGAAAAAAACCCCTGAGTGCCGCCACTTTAAATCCCTTCACTAATAAAATAATATTTTTTTATTTTTAAATATATAAAAATTAAAAAAAAATTAAAAAAAACACGAAAAATCCGAAATGAAGTGAAAACAAAAAAGTATTACTTGTTTTGGATTTGTATAGTATTATACTATATATAGTATAAATATATATTTATACTAGTACTATACAAATTAGTACTATATCGAAATTAAATCGAAATAAGTGGAATGTAAATAAAATAGGATTAATTCCAATCAATAAATCTTGAAACGCAACATGGAAACACAACAAACAAACGAAACTAGACGATTCGATCAAATTGAATTGTTGTTTTGACTAAACAAACAGTTGCGGATGACTTGACAATGAATTCCAGGTCGAAGCGACTAATCCGATCTATTTTTCACATTCATAGGAGTTCGTCTATGTTTCTGCTTTACGAATATGATATTTTCTGGGCATTTCTAATAATATCAAGTGCTATTCCTATTTTGGCATTTCTAATTTCTGGAGTTTTAGCCCCGATTAGAAAGGGTCCAGAAAAACTTTCTAGTTATGAATCGGGTATAGAACCAATGGGCGATGCTTGGTTACAATTTCGAATCCGTTATTATATGTTTGCTCTAGTTTTTGTTGTTTTTGATGTTGAAACGGTTTTTCTTTATCCATGGGCAATGAGTTTCGATGTATTGGGGGTACCCGTATTCATAGAAGCTTTCATTTTCGTGCTTATCCTAATTGTTGGTTCAGTTTATGCATGGCGAAAAGGAGCATTGGAATAGTCTTAGTTCCTGAATATTCAGATAATAATAATAAAAAAAAAAGTCAAAATAATGTCAAAAATACCCCTAAGTGCCGCCATTTAGAGTTCCTCCACTTAACTAAACATACTATTTTGGTAAATAATAATTTGGGGTACCATTTTGGTTATTAATTTATTTTTTTGTATTATTTAAGTAAAAATTCCTACAATTTCATACTTAGCAAAACATTTTCATTCAAGCCACATCTAAAGAATTTACTGGAAGAATCATATTTTAGGGTCCTGTTTCCATCACAAAAAAAATTATGATTTTAATTATCATTTGATATTCGGAAATTTTATTATTATTTGATATTTTAATTATCACATAATAGTTAATGTTGTTTACCATTTTATTTTGAAATATTATATCAAACACAATGAAATATTATAATAAGGGTTCTTTGTTAGTGAAATTTTAACTCATATTCGAATAAAAAATTATTTTATCTGCTTAATATTTTACTATAATTTTTTTTATTTTTAATTTTCATTATTTTTAAAATATTATTTAATGAATTAAAAAATACACATAAAGCCACATACGAGGCGAAAATTTAAATATTTAGAATCAGCTGTGAATGGTTTTATGTATTACGGAACTTTTGGCCCATCTGAAAGTGGACATCTAATATTGGCCCATATCAATGCATTAGTTGGGCAGAAAATTGACTTGACATAAAAAAGTAGATTTTATTATGGTTTTTGATCAAAGGTCCGTCCAAAAAGTGAGAAAATTCGACAAAAAATAGACTTAAAAAATGGATTCATATAAAATATAAGGCTTATTTTTGAACGGGGTGAGTCTCGGTTAAACTTTTTTTTTGTCCAGACTCGACTTGAATTTAAAAAAAAAACTGCTACTATTTGTTGTTGTTTTGCTATTGTTTTATCATTGTTTTGTTGTCATTGCGATATTATATTGTACTATTTTGTTGTTATTGTTTGGATATTATATAACTCTTATTTTATTATTAATTTTTCTATTATTACAAAGGCATTTATTTGTTAAGTTGCACATATCTTAATGTTATTTAAATATTATTTTTCATTTTTTCAACTTATTGGGAAACATTTATTTTAATGTCTTTATTGTATTTTATTTTAAAAAGAATTGTTTTTTATGATAATTATTAAATATGTTAAATTCTGATAATTACAATTAAAATCAATTATTAAATATGTTTTGGGTTTTATTTTGTTTTTAATTTTTGGACATTAAGATTTAACTGAAATGATCAAATTTTATATAATATACTTATGACTATAATAAAAGACAAAAAAATTTACAAATACAAATGCAATTATACCTATAAAGTACAATTAGGCTGAAAATGAGAATAATATTTCTATATTTTATTATGGTTTTAGCATATTTTGTTATTAAATCTCAATTGTTTATATTTAAAAAAATTATTTATTTTTTCACTCTTGTTGAGGTGTAGGAAGAGTTTTCAATAGAAAGTTTATTCTAATGGGGCTTAAATTATTGTCTATGTGCTGTGAAATTTAGTAGCGGAATTTTTCTTTGTGTATGGTTATATAAACGTACGTTAAGTTTGATTTGTGCTTACAAATTCTTAAATTTATTTTTTCGTTTTTTTATGTGTGTTGCTAAATTATATGTCAATAAATGTACTCATATCTCGCACCACACCACATATTATATAACTTGATAATATAATGTGACTAGTGATTGTATCGCATAATTATTGTTTATTTTTTAAAAGAAACTGAATGTTAATATTTAATTGACATAAGAGACGGATCGTAAGAGGGGTTTACGGAGCTTGGCCTTCCAAAATTTTGGGAAATTTTTGTTTTTCCCTTCAAGTTTAAAAAAATTGAAAACTTTTATTTTCTCTTGAAAATTTTAAAAGAATCTTAATTAAACCCTCCAAAATTTTGAAAACTCTTAGTATATTTTTTTTGAAAACTTTAATGGATCACTTTTAAAATTTTTGGAAATTTCATTAATCTCACAAAAAAATTTAAAAATTTTAATTGAACTCTTATTTTCTAAAAAAATTCATTAAACTCCAAAAACTTTTAAAAATTTTACTCAACCCCTCAAAATTTAATCCCAAAATACAATTCCAATCATGTATTAGATATTGATATAGGAGTAAATGATTTGCATGAATTAAATATTGATTAAAAATCTCATGTAATGACCTGATGATTAAGATGTGATTTGGATTCAAATCGCATTAATTGTATTGTTCAAACTTTACTCTATTATCATAATTCCAAAAAAAAAAATGATTAACATCAAATATAATTTTCAAACATCAACAACCCTTTTATAAAAATCAAAATGTTTAGTGGTTTTCGACGTCGATTGCCATATGACCGCCCAAATATCATACTTTATTTATTTATTTAGTATATCCTAAAATGTCTTTTTCTTCATCTTTACATCAAAATTAAATCATGACTTGTTCCTATTCATGGTCAACCTCTATTGTACCACTGGTCTGAATTTAGTGCTGTTATATTTTTCTGACCAAAAACAATTTCTAATAATTTATAATCATTTTATTCAATCATGTTAATTTTGGATTTTAAAATTTATTAGAATAAAATAAGCTTTGATTTATAATTTTTGGATATTGTTCATAAATTCAGAGAAGTAGTACGTGACAGCGATGGAGACAGGATATTAGACTATAATTGATTCTTGGGCAGTTGTTTTGTTTCTGATGCAAAAGTATGAGGCATTTTAGATTACCGTTCTCTTCTTCCTGAATGAGGACACAGAAAGGTGATAATTCAATCGCATAGCTTGGAAGTGATTAAGGTTATCCAAGATAGATCATTGTAGGCTTCGAGTTCTGCTTTACTCGAGTGAACTAAATAGCTCTTGAAACAATAAAATCAATGGTTTATAAGTCATGTTGGTAGGGAAGATAATCAAATTGCCGATCACTTAACTAGGATGACTGCTGATCGGAAGGAAGGGTTATAGGTTTTATTGATCCGCCATTGGAGATTCTAGCGATGATTTGTTCTGATAAATCAATTGCCATTTTCGCTCAAAATAGTCCTAAGTAACTTAGTGTTATTTTCTTTTTTATCACCCAAAAAAAAAATTTCTAAGTGAAAAAAATTAATAATAATTCTTACCTAATATTTTGGGTGAACTACACTCACATCAATAAATTATTAGTAAATTTACGTTTTTATCACTTAAATTATAAAGTTACAAAATGATTATTAAACTATTCGAAAAATTTTATTTAAGTCATCGAGCTATTAATATCACTGTTGTATGGTTTTTTTTGTTCGTATCGCATGCGCCAAAAAAAAAACTCTCATTCCCTTTCTCTTCTACAATTTAATTTTTCTTTTCATGAAACGGTTTCAAATATCACGAATTTCCGAATCAAAATTTAAAATACTTTTTTCTTCTTTATTCATCTACCGTACTATCGTTGAATCATTATTTAGAATTTACTAATTAATTAAAATTTTTAAAAACATGCAAATAATTCAATAACCCAAATGAAAACTTTCGAATAGCATAATTATCATTTGTAACTTTTAGAAATTCAAATCACCAAAAATAGACTTATTAATATTTGAATTCGGATGAATTTTCAATTTCTCGAATTTTTTTATTGGCCCAAATAAACTTGCAATGACTTCATCTTCCTTATCAACCCCTCTTGGGCCCAAGGTCGGCACAGACACAAAGCCATCGTTTTCAATCTAACATTTAAAAATCCCCAAAATACATGTCCACGGTGTATATCGTACCACGTGTCCTTCTCTCACTCATTATCACCTAATTTTCCCGCCTCGCTAAATACACACAACCTGTTGCAAAACTCCACGTTGATTCCAAAGATCTCACCCCAGCAACTCAAATGGCTGCACAGCATCGCGACACATGTAAATCAACAGCTACCGATCCAGATTTCATGTGCCTGAGTTATGATTCTTCCACCACCGTCCACGGCGGCCGTGGGAGGGTGTTGATGTGCGACGTTTGCGAGCAAGTTCCGGCTGCGTTCACTTGCAAAGCCGACGCCGCCGCGCTTTGTGTCGCTTGTGATGCCGACATTCACTCCGCTAATCATTTGGCTCGTCGTCACTACCGTGTCCCGATCGACCCTTTTCTTGGTCCACAAAAGGAGGATGTAGTAGTGATGGGTTCTTGGTCGTTACCTGGTTTCAATCATAATATCGGCATGGAAACAGAGGATTTGGGGATTTCAGAAATGGATCCGTTTATTGATATGGAGTACCAGGATGCATATCATGTTTTACAGCATCATAATTTAGGTATGGAAAGCTTAGTTCCAGTTCAGATCGAACCAGTAACAACAATTCCAGTCGCCAACCCTATTCACTTCTGCCAATCTCAGTCTCTCAGCCATAGTGTACGTACTTCAATCCTATTTCTCGGATTATATCTCCATTAACATTAAATTTTGAGTTCGATATCATGAGCAGGCGGGGGCGAAGGCAAAAATGGTAGATTTTCCATTTAACCCCTTAAAAGTTTATGAAATTGCATACTAGTATTTTAATAAAATTGTACCCCCTTAAGCAATTTTTGACTTTGCCCATGAGAGCAAGGGTGAAGCTAGAAATTTTTGGTTGGAGAGTCCGAGATAAAAATATTAATTGTTGGGAGGCCAAACTTAAAATTTTTATGGTAAAAGGGGTAAAATCAAATTGATAAGTTTTAGAGGGGCTAAAATTGCAATATAGTCATTTTATCTAAGGGCCAAAGCCTCTGGTCATACTTTTGAATTTACCCCTGATTCTGAGTCAATTAGATAAGGATGAAAATACCTTTTACAAAGCAAATTATGTTATTTCATATTTTATATATAGAAAAATAGAACTGTAAATACATATGATTGAAACTAAATATATTTATCATATAATTTTTTTTACTTATATAGTGTGCGTCATAATTTAATGTATATATATGTGTATAGATTCTGATTTAGATAATCAAATACAAATTTACAGATATCGTCATCCTCGGTTGAGGTAGGTGATGGGAATTTTCTATCAGATATTTCGTACCCATTGAGATGTACCACAATTGATCCAAGTGTGCTCATATGCGACAACCAAGTAGACCAAATTGGTAAAATGGATCGAGTGGCTCGGGTTTTGAGGTATAAAGAAAAGAGAAAGAAGAGAAAATTTGAGAAAACAGTTCGTTACGTTTCACGAAAAGCTTACGCCGAATCAAGACCGAGAATCAAAGGTCGTTTCGTTAAAAGAACCCAAATCCACAACCGAGTTGACCACCTCTGTAACTCAGCAACATCATCATCAACAACAACAACAACAACAACAACATCCCACACGCATTACAACGATAGCATCCCATCCTTTTTATGAAAGGGAAACGTAGAAAAATGAAACCAAATTTGAATTTTAGGGATGAAGTTGTAAAATTCAACTAGTTATCTAGCAAGTAGAATAATAATCCCAAGTCCATTATGTAACCCAAATAACGGTGAAGTTTTTTGATAGCCGTTGATTTTTGGGGCTTTTAGGGTTATATGCAAGCAGATGTTAGAGTTCTAATCTGAAAAAAATGAAGCCCTTTTCACCATTTTTATTGAGAGGGGCTTCTTTTCTTGTTATGTTAGTAAAGTTTGACTTGGGTTTGTTTCAACTATTTTTTATTTTATCGTTTATGTCTTTGTTATGGGATATATTTAAGATTCATGATTATTTCTCTCAACAATATCGTATTCAAAATTTAAACTTTCATCTATTATTGGGAATGCAATGCATACCTGGTTGGTTTCAACACCTTCTTTTGTTCCCTCTATTTAAAGGTGACCATGTGTCGAGTTTCAATAGAATTTTAGACCCGTTTTTTAAACTCAAGTTCGACTCAAAAAATAAGCTTAAAATTTTGTTTAAGCCCGACCCATGTAAAAATTTTAAAACCCAAATCTAGTTCGTCTGTATTAAAATTTTGTTACATTATTAGTTTTATATAAAAAAATATAATACATTAAAACCATTAAAATAAATGTTTCTCAATAAATTGAAAATAAATTAAAAAATTATTTATACTTAAATAACATTAAGATTGATGCAACTTAGAAAGCAAATACCTCTAAAACAATAACAAATTTAACAATAAAATAAAAGTTATATAATATCCAAACATTAACAATAAAATAATAGTAATATAATAGCGAAACAATACTAAAATAATAACAAAACAACAGCAAAAAAGAGTGAAAATAACGGTTTTTTTTTTCAATTTTGGGTTGGGCTATGAAAAAAAAAAAAGCTTATTGAGGGCCTCACTCATTTAAAAAATAAGCTTCGTTTGTTTGTCTAAATTTATTTTTTAAACTTATATTTTTATCTTGACTCTCCCACTTTTCAAGCAGACTTTCGAGTCAGATTGAGTGGTCCAACTCATGATTATGTCTGCCTCTATTATAGAATTTAAATCAAATTAGTTTATTTATTATTAAATAGATTAATTTGATCTTTTTATTATTAAAAAATCAAATAAAATTAAATTATAGACATCAAATTTTTTTAATTTGCAATTCAACTCAATTTCATTAACAAAAATCATAAAAACTTTGGCAACATTAAATTTGTTAAATAATAAATAACATTTTTTTTAAACAAGAAAGGTTAATTCTATCGAAAGCTTGCTTTATATTATTATTATTATTTTAGAATAAATGAACTAAATTTATCTATTTAATAAACGAGAAATAAATTTGATCTTATTTCTATAATAAAGGGACTTGCCAAGTATTTTCATCTTGCAAATTGGGATGGAGATTATATCAATAAAATTTGAACTCTGGTTAATAGGATGTCCAACAATGAACCTTAATTACTGCTTCCTTATGTTGTCAACTACTCTATAAAATAAAATAAGAATTAACTAATTGCATTTAAAATAAGATAAAATAACAGATAAAGTAGAAAGATATTAATAATAATCCTATGGAAGTTGGTGATGAAGAATTTGATTTCTTTTAATTTTTTTTGAATATTGAAATTATAAGGAGTTAGAAATAAATTTTAGAATTTTGGGTGGGTTTAGATGAGCGGTGTATTTATCTGCGATTAGTATAAAATGACGGTGACTATAAAATTAAATACTGTAACATGAGATAAAAAAATAAGTTCAACGTACTGTACCGTCATCCAAACCCACACTAAACTTGGTTTCACTGATTTAAACATATATAATGAACTCTAATCTTGGGCCTACTTAAGATTCAGCCCATGGGCCGTCTCATTTTACATTTAGGGAGCTCACTCCTATAATGAAATCCAAAACTGAACCCCCATAGAAAAGTATTGCTTTTCTTTTTAATTTCTAACATAAAAAGTTATGTCAAATTCCGCTGTTTTAGTTTTTTTATTTTATTTTTAGTTTTGAGTTTTTTGAATTTTGATATTTTAGTTTTGATCCGAATAAGAGTAGTTAAATTTATTTAGTCGAATTCTACTATTGTGGTTGCACCATGAGTAAATTATGGATTTAATAATTATTCTCTAATTTAATCATTTTTAATCTTTATATTTTTGAATTTTGAAATTTCAATTCTGAATGAATTTTAAGCTCTAAATCCATTCACAATAATGATGTGATATTTTTTTGAATATTATATAAAAATTACAAATTGACATGGATTTAGTCATTGTTTATTCAAACTTTTGTCTTAGGTTTTTTTTTTTTTTTGGAAATTTGACTGATATAAATATAATACATTCAAAAGTACAATACAAATATAAATATATGTTCAACCAACAACAATGCAAAAGAATTAATGCAAAGCACAATAAACGAAAAATTAAAAAGAATTAAACCAACTAAAAAAAAAACAAAACTCATAATATAAGCATATAATAAAAACTCACACATCGTAATTACGTACAATAAAACTGAAAAATATTTGCTCTAACTAACGAACCAAAACCTCGTTTACTAAGTTCAAGGAACCTTAGGAATAATGTATTCTAATTGAGTTTATACTTCTATCACATACATTACAATTATTACATAAATAAATTAGGCAATCATTATTTGTACGACGATTATATTTAGACCTAATGAAACGGGTCATTTAATCCTACTTGAAGGTTCGTTCAAAAAGTAGAAATATTTAGATAAATAAATAGGTTTGAAAAATAAGGTTGCACAAAAAGTAAGGTTTGTTTTCTAAACGGGTCGGATCTCGAGTAAGTTTTTTTTGGCTTAACCCGACTCGAATTTGAAAAAAAATGTTGATATTCTTTTACTATTTTACGATTATTATCATTTCACTATTATATTATTATTTGGATATTATATAACTTTTATTTTATTATTAATTTAAGCTCATTTTTAAGACCGAACCTAGAAAATGAGCTTAAATTTTTTATTTGACACAGCCCAAATCCGGTCTATTTCATGATCAGCTCTAATTAAATTGTGAAAGCTGGACACATGTTTGGAAACAAATTTTTTAAATTTATTTTTCTATTTATATTTTTGTGACATTTATATATATATATATATTTGTATTGG
This sequence comes from Kokia cookei, assembly GCA_039519145.1. Classification (NCBI taxonomy): domain Eukaryota; kingdom Viridiplantae; phylum Streptophyta; class Magnoliopsida; order Malvales; family Malvaceae; genus Kokia; species Kokia cookei. Next base: position 38,765,627 of record CM076910.1, read on the forward strand.
CATTTTCTTATGGAATTTAAAACACTATTTTGATAAATGATTACTTAAAATTAAAATATTTGTGTTAACTCAAAAAGGTAAAAAAAGGAAATTATAATGATGAGGTGATAAAGGAAAAAGTAGACTAAATTATCTATTTTACGACAGTTAGATTTATTTATTGTCTTTGTATCACTTTTTAAAGGAATTTTTAATTTGAATATCAACCAAAAGTTTTTATATATTTTTTAATCATAGTTTTTCTTTTGACTTTTAAATACGATTTATTTTTTAATATAATAGTAACAATATTAATTGAATTAAAATTTAATTAATATATATAAATTTAAAGTAATTTTACATTAATTAATTTTTTAACTATTTGTTTCATGTAAAATATTTCAATTGTTTAATAAATAATAATATGTATATAATTTTTTGATTGATATGATAAAAATATCGAAAATTTACTAATATAAAAAATATAATTATATTAATAAATTTAATGATTAATTTGTTAAAAATATTAATCGTTAAAATAAAAAATATATAAAATTAATTTAATTTTATACTATTATGCTGATATAAATGAATCCCTCTTCCTACAAGTCCAACCCAAAATTTAATATTAATTAAAATTTTATTTCAGCAAAAGTCTGATTAGGATTGCACCAAGAGTTGGGTTTGCACTGGAAAATATGTTTTTGATTGCTTTTTCTAATAAACACAAAATACGTCCATTCAACATAAATTGTAAATACTTTTCTCTTTCGTGTTATGATATTACCAAATTATGTTATATGACTTACTTTTGAGTATCTAAAATTTTCTAAATTGATGTGGAAAAATCTTTACATTTTTTTTTAGAGTTGTGTGACACGAATTCTATCATTTGTTAAAAAAATAAAATATAGTGGTAAAATAAGAGGATCTGTGGGAGTGAAAATTATACTGGAATTACGAAAAGGACGAATCATGCCGCACAAGTAGAATTCGTATAAGAACACACTTAATTCTATTTGACATTGATTAGAATAGAGCTTTTTAACTTTTAAATAGATGTAGTTGAAATTCCTATTGTATCATTCGATTTTCAACATTAGTGAATTTCTTTTCCTCTGCTCCAGATTTTTCCCGAAAGGATTATTCATGTAAAATTTGTGTGTTCTTGTTGCTTTGCGATCATTCTATCGTCATTATTGATGTTGGTTTTAACAATTTCAAAGAATTAAGTCAAGTAACAATAAGAAATTCGATATTTCTTAAATCAAATTTTGAAGTTTGAGTTTTGTAAATGAAAAAGACAATATTAAAAGAGTTTTTGTTTTCGTTTAGAGTCCGACTAAACTAAACTCGTAATTTAATCAAATCTTAATATGCTTATTACCCTTTAGAGATCAAGACCAATATTTATTGAATTGAATGAGAAGGAACTTGATACCATTCGAATCTTATGGATAAAGAAATAAAGTTGAGAAAGCTTTGCTTCAATTTAAGGTTTGATTGCACTAAATTCAAAATTTAATGTGATCATCGAACCAAGGACTGCACTAGGGGGTCTAGCAAGGGCCCTAGTTCCTCTTAAAATGTAAATTTTCACTTTTGTCTAAAATTTTAATTTAGTAAAATGTAAAATTATACTCTTACCTCCCTATAAAATCTTTTATAAATTATAAAGGACCATAAAATGTAAAATTACGAACCTCTACCATGGACCATAAAAAAAAAAAAAAGCCCAAAAACGCAGAAGAAAACAAAAGGAAAACTGAAAAAGCTAAAGCCAACATCAATGGAGCATGCAATTGCAAGCAGAAAAATAAAAAGCTAAATATACAGACCGACAACACAACCACCACCACCCATCCTTCAAAAGAACCCCCACCTTGAAATACTCAATATCTGATCTTATATCATCCTAAATTTTTCTCTTTTTTTTTTATTTTATAAAATCAATGATCATCACTTGAAGATTGTTGGGTCACCGTAATTTCAGCGCCACCGTCACTACCACCACCACCACGGCGGACCTGTTTCTCATCTTGATTGGCTTCCTCTCCCTTTTGATCACTACAGCAACATCGCTTTTCACTATTGTCACCGAAATAATAGGACCCGTTAGAACCAATTGGGGTCGCTAAGAACGTCGGCTTTTTTTCTCCCGCCATTATAACAAGAACCTTTGGTTCCATAACCAGCCGACCACCGTCACCTTTACCTTCTCCGGCTTCTAAGTCTCTCTCTGTTCCCCCTTCACCCTCGTTCTCGTTGTAACCCAATAGTTTCCAATAAGAACATGCAAGGACTAGAAGCGCAAACGCTATAAGACCCAACATGGCAGCTAACCCGCCGAACAAGTACGGTACCGGCGAATGCCACGGCGACGTGTGGAGTTCACTGTCTACGCCTGAATGTGTTCTTGCCGTCGCATTATGTGGCTCTCTTGCTTCCATTTTTGCTTGAAAATAAAAAAAAAAAGCTGAGTTTGTTTTCGTGTGTGTGAGCTTTGGGTTAGTGCTTGGAGCTTGTGAAGGTATTTATATAAGGAAAAAAAGAGAGGAAAATATGGAATTTTAATGAGAATTATGACGTGATTTTTGTACTAAATTTGAAGGGACCCACAGAGTGGGGGCCACTCAGGAGTTCTTTGAGAATTTCTAAACGAAACAGTGTATGGGGAAGCGCACTTCCAGAAGAAATAAATCAGCTTTAAAAAGTTCAATGAATTTTCTTTTTTATTTATTCCTTATTATATCTAAATAAAAAATAATTTATGTTACATTTCATTTGTAGGTGTCTGAATTTGTACATTTTTTTAAATTTGATTTAAACAAATTTTTCATGTCAATTTTGAAATTTAATAATTTTTTAACTTATTTTTATTAAGGGTGAGCATTTGAATCAAATTGACAGAAAATATTTCGAGTTTATTGAGTTGACGAGTTATATTTTGTCATCCGAATTCGATTTGAAATTTTTTCAAGTCGAGTGAATTTGTTCATGTTAAAATCTTTTTATAGAATAATTAATTATATATTAGAGCACATAAATTTGAAACAATATATATTTGAAAAACTTTTTCAAAGCAAAATAATAACAAAATAAGATACTTTAGTATGATCACTTGAATTATTAATTAACTTATTTAGGTTTCAAAATTATTATTTTAAATTTTTAAATTTTTTTTTACATATTTTTAGAATTTTTATACTTTTAAAAAAAATAAATTTTAAATCTTTTATAAATATTTTGAATTTTTTTAATTATTTTAAATTTTTATTGTAATTTTTGTTGAGAGAACGACTAATTTGCTTCTTTTTTCAAATTAACAGAGACAAATGAATATTTACACCAATATGTTATTTGAATTATTCGTGTCCTTCGAATTGTAAAATTAAACTAAACTCAACCTCAAAACTCAAATTGCTTATTCATGTCGACTCGAATACCTCGATTCAATTAACTCAAAATTTAATTTTTTTCGTATCGAATCGAGTTTTGCTCACTCCTAAATTTTATGATGTACACTATAAAATTGTATCGTATTATCACCTAAAACTTTTATATAAAACTTAAAAAATACCATAAAAAGAAAACCAAAAAATTTACTTTTTTATTTTTATTTTCTAAAAAGACGACTTTTAAAAATTTTCAAATCATCTTATACAGTATCAAAATGTCACATCACCATATTTTAACGGTATTCGAATTTAGGGATCAAATTGAAAAGAGCTACCAAGCCAAGAGAGCCGAAACTAATGTGGACAAAAAAAATTAAATCCGAAGATGAGAAAAATTGTCAACTTTAAAAATTATTTTTAAAAGTTAAGTATATTGACTTGAAAATTAGAATATATCTAAATTAAAATAAATATAGATAGAGCCTATATATAGTAAGACTTAAACTCAGAATAATTTGAGAGAAGATTCACATATGACACTTGTATACGAGTCAATTAAAGTTTTAAGTTTGTTTGACTCGGGATAATAACTCAATTGAAAATATTATAAATAATATAAATAAAAATATAATTTTAGATACTTTTTATTATAAAGTAAAATTTAAAACACGTAAACCATGGTCCTTCTTCTTAGTCATACGTGGATTGCACTTTGGAAAATTGTAAGTGAGGGTCTTCTTCACGATTGTTACATTCATGGTTATTATTATATAATTGGATATAATATTAAATTGTTAATGATTATGTAATTATGCTATTTTCGGGTTTTTTTTTTCAATTACAATAGAAGTATAAAGTCTTAACAGCAATACAATTAATACGATTCGAATTCAAATCACATTTAGAACAGTAAACATCCTAACCATCAAGTCAATACACAGAGTTCTATGCCATTTTCGATTTTAGTTAACAACTGTCCATGTTATGAAATTTCATAATCCAATATATATATATATATATAGATAATGAGAATTTGGTATGGTTGGTAAATACGAGATGTGAGAGTTTAAGTATTTGGATTCGAGTTTTCTTTTATGTAAATTATGTATTGATTTTGTCTAAATTTATATTTGATTTAAATTTCGTTATATGTACAAGCTCAAGTTAGAAGATTGTTTTAGAGTGATATAAAATGAATAACATTTTTAGAAATGTCAAGGTGTAATTTTATTATTATACTAATTTGTGTTATCCTAAAAATTGAGATTATATAGTGACAATTTTCATTTTGGGCTCCCTCCATCGTTATATATATGTTTTGATTATATCTGCTCTTTTTGACACGATGTTTAAAACTATTCATAACCTCTCCTCAACCTATAAATAGGAGGATAATGTGCTATAGTGCACTCGAACTCACGTTCTCCTGTATTATCAACAATGCTCGTGCTAATTGAGCTAAGATTCAACCAACAAAATAAACTTGAACTTAAAACCTCTTATTTAAAGACAACTATTACAATATTGTCTCAACATAAAGAAGTCAATTATACCACATGTATACTCGTGAAAAATTTATTTTCAAACCTTCTATCGGATTCGATCACCAAATAACTTTATTCTTATCTCCTATAAAATAAAATAAAATAAACTTAAAAATTTGAACAATGCCTATAAATGCATGTAAAACCTAATGAGTTGCCAAATTTAGATGATATGAAGCTAAGCAATGTATTTTTTATTTCTTTTACTCATATAACAAGACATAGATTTGGTAATGGACTGAGCTGGAATAATTAATTAATAACTAACTCTAAAAATATAAAAGACAAAGAAAATATTTATTTGCTTTCCAATTTGATAAATTGTTGAAAATATAATTATAATGATCAAAGCTTAAAAGTAACGTACATTTGAAGCATCATACTATTAAAAAGAAAAACAAATAATGCCAAAAATTAGTTGAAATTATTGGACCAATTTTGGCTCAACAATTTTTTTTTATCTTTTTTGAGTTAAAATTTATGACAATGGATGAATGAATTGAGTAACTAAATTGACATCAAATTCTTTTTAAAATTAATTGCAAGTGACTTTATTAGAGTAGGTCGGATTTTTTATTTGAAAAAGTTTTTGAGATATCGTTTATTGATAGCTAACGGATGTTTCATGGATGGAAATATTTTGCTTGGAGTGTGTGTTTAATTTATTCTCAAATTTTATTTCTTGACTTTATAAACATACCTTGAGGGGTTCACAGAATAGAAGCACATTGCCCACCAAAAAAATGTGAGCTTTTAGCTTTTGTGGTAAGAATGGTGCCACTTTACCCATTCCATGAACCTGTCGAGGGCTCTTCGCAAAGTCGAGAAATAAAATCCGAGGATAAAATGAAGTACAAACACTCCAAGCACAATACCTCCATTGTTAAGAGGTTCATTGACTCCCAACAGACGACAATACAAAGATTTTTTTTTTTTTTTTCTTTTTGACGAAGTTATATGTTATAAGTAAAAAAAAATTTTATTTAAATGTTTATCAATATAATTTTTTTTAAATTTAATTCAATTATGAAAGAATGTGAGTTTTTAAGTTATACAATGTTAAGAATTACCCATAATCTATCCCAACCTTTAAATAGAATGATAAATGCGTTTTAATATGCTCAAACTCAAATGCTCCTGCATTAGCAATAATATCAATATTAATCGAATTAAAACTTAATCGACAATCAATATATTAAAAAAAAATGAATAAACAAACCCATTATAAAATTATTATGATTGGCCTTACAACTGTAACTTTAAATACTCAAATTCAATGGATAAAAGCCTATGGTTGATTGAATTTGTATGGTGCATGCACTTTTATTTGAATTGTACGTCTCTTGTGGGCATATTTTTTAAAGTTTTACATTTAATTAAGTTTATTTATAGGTTCAGTTAAGTTACTGAAGACATAAACCAATAGTTAATCGATTAAAATATAGAGTTGTTCAATTAATTAATTTAAAAAATATGGAAAGAAGTTATTGATCGAGTTTTAGTTTGATTGGCATGGATATTATTATTAATGTAAGAATATATACGTTCGAGTACGTTGAAGCGCATTATCCTATTATTTATGGATTGAAAAGTGATTATGGATAATTTTAATTATTGTTTTAAAAAGAATAGGGATATTATCAGAATCTATAATAAAATTATTAAAAAAAATTATTTATTTTTTAATAAAATTAATTTTTATAATTTTTAAATTTCAAAATTGGGAATATATTTAAAAAAAAATTAAAAGGATAGGATAAGGGTGAAGGGTCCCACCAAATTGTTGTCTCTTCAAATGTGTGTTATGGGACCCACTTAAGTTGTCAGATTACATAACTAAATAACACGTGGAGTTTGTTTCATATTCCGTTGTTCAACATAAATTTGGTAACATAATCACTTTTCGCACATTTTTACTGTACATGTCATAATTTAGTATAAAAATTTAATTAAAACGATATAAATATAATTATTAAAAATTAATTTAATATTAATTATTAACTATTAAAATTTATAAAAATACAAAAAAAATTAAATATGATTGTAAATATATAACAATATAAATAAATATATGAATTTACTCAAAAAAAAAAACGATACATTTGGGTAAAAATCCACTTAGAATGTAAATTACCCAAAAATAAAATAAAATAAATATATATACATATAATTTATTGAAAAATTGAAAATTTAGGTTTTATAAAAATTATATATATTGTTTTAAGAGGTAAAAGTACAAATAGATGAAATAATCAATTTATTCTTTGATCTAATGTATAGGAATTAACTTGTCCGTTTTTACTTTTATGATACTTTTACCCATTTTATAGGTTCCGATTATATTTGCTCTTTTTGACACAATACTTAGAATTATCCATAGCCCTATCCCAACCCATAAATAGGAGGATAATGCGCTTCAGTACACTCAAACCCACGTCATCCTGCATTGACAACAATACTCATACCAATCAAGTTAAGACTCAATCCACAATCATCATTATTTTTTTAATTATTATTCCATATTTGTTAATTATTCCACTAATATTGCTTATTATCTTTAAAGATAGGTTAGAGAAAATAATGACAAGACGTAAGGAATAAATCCATACCAAAACCCACTCATGAGCAATAAACATATTTAAGTGACCCTATCTCCTTTTCTGCCAATGGGGTAAAAAAGCTTTAATTTACTTTTAATTTTAAAATTAATATTTTGGATCCTATTGTAAATGGGAAATTTGGCATCTAGGTTGACAATTAGTCTCCTAAAGTTGGAATATATATAATTTAGTTTATGTGTTTTTATTTTATTTTATTTTTGGGTCATTTTAATTGTTATTATATCATCAAATTGAGTATATGGCCCTACTTAAATATTTATATTAGCTAATATTTTGTCTACACGATTTCACTTCAAATATGGATTGAAATTTCTCAAAGAATTTCACACTAGAGCTATACCACCATTTTTTTAAAGTATAAGAGGAAGATAAAACTTTAATAGCACCGTGATTAACGTAACTCGAATTCAAATTACACTTGGAACGGTGAACACCCTGATCATCAGACCAATAAATAGGGTTCAGTTATACCATCTTTTTCAATTTGAATAATTTTGATTTGAATTTTTTGCAAATATTGGTATAGAATTCGCGTATGATTAGACTTAAATCAAAATAAATATGTATTAAAAATTCAAATATAACTTTGGAACCTTTTAAGTTTTCACCTAAACTTAAATGGCCGTCGATGTCAACTGATGTCGAGAAGGAGGGGAAGGATGCTCTGGTGAAGAAACAGATTAAAGGGTATCGTCTAGACAACAACCCCTCCAAAAAAATGGGTCTTTAGAAATGTACACAGAGGGTTTCGGGTCAAATTCTGAGTCTGGTTAAGATATATTTTATTATAACTCAATAACAATTTATCTTCTACCTTATTGAATATGAGTTATAAGGTGACTTTTCTGAGACAAATTTACACACGTGCAACGCGTAATTAAGGGTTTGAAAAACTTCATTATATACAATTCTAAAAACCCACTTCCAGGGAAAATATTGCTGTCCAAACGACACCCTTTAATCTGCTTCTTCATTAGAGCATCTTCCCTTCCTTGACATCGATCGATATCGCGAGTTAATAAATTTAGAATAAAAATCCAATTATACATTGCAATGAGAGGATGCACATCAGGAAGAGTGTAGATATATGGCCAACAATACTAAACTTGATTTGATTGATGTGATAAAATAAGATTATCTTACTTCCTTAGACATAAACGTACGGCTTTGATTCCCTTACGTTAGCAGGAAGATAAGCTCAGTAATTTAATCCATGATGTACGTAATGGAATCAATTAACGAAACCATTAATGTGGATTAAGGATGGAATTTGATTTAGGGATGGAACCTTGTTAGTGATTAAAATATACCTTAAGTGGGATTGCCACCACCTTCATTAAGTAATCGATTAATTTAGAAGGGGGTTCCCATGATTGCTTTGGTGGCCTATACTCTTATTATATTCTTTAATCCAAATTATTCCATAATTATGATTAATACATATAGTAGAAGACAGCATTATTTGGATAAGCTTTAGTTTGAGTGGAATATGTACCACTCAATATCCGGTTCGGTCGTCGAATTCGAGCTATATGATACTACATTTAGTTATTTACAATGATGTTTTAATTTGATATTTAAGTTGAATTTTTCGATGACAAATGTTATTAATTATTGTAACATCCTGGAGCTCGAGTTCAGTAACACTTGCTAGTTTTTTTCTTAATTTGGCTTGTAAGTTTAGATCCAATTAAGGTTTGATGATATGTTATTCTAAGATTGCCACATAATTACTTAGTATATATATATATATATATTTAAAGTTTTTAAATGATGATGCAGTACAATTTTAATATATCATATCATTATACTTTAATAGGTTTCACAGATCAAATTTAAAAAAAGCCTAAATTCTCAAACTAATGTGAATAGAAAAAGAATCAAATTAAAAAAATTATCAAAAGATTAAATATGAGATTCAAAGTTGAAGTAATTTGTTGTTGTTTGAGTGGGATAACGTGGGAGTGTAGGGTCACCTCATTTATTTCCCAATAGAGTACATAAAATAATTAATTATGCAGCCTTAATGTGCACGAATCAATGAATTAATGAAGAAAGAGATCCTCCCATGGGGCATGAAATGTATGGAATATATATTAAAATAAAGCAAAAACTTTAGTATGTGAATTGAGATGATGTATTCGGTATACATTTATATATATATATATATGATATAAGTATGTTTAATTTTGTTGATGGAGAATCGACTCATCTAGGAAAAGTTTAAATCAGACCGTCAACAATAAAATAATATTTTCTTGTGTTAGGGTTTTGTCTCTAATCTTTATAGAGAGTTGTGCATGATTCACGGAGGATGACACCTTGATTAGTGGAGATAAGCACGTGCAAGATTCAGGATAGATGTTAGTATTGGGCGTATGAATGATTATGGAGATACTTGGTCGAGTCATAACTCGAACCATCAACCTTGACCTTATATGCACCTTAAATGTAAACTTGGTACCACTTGAGCTACATTGGTGGTTCAAGCTACGACGTGCCTAAGCATTTCCGTATTTATTCACACGCTCAATATTAACACCTATCCCGAATCTTGTAGATATCAATCTTCACCGATCGAGGTGTCCCACTCCATGAATCGTACACGGCTCTTCGAGGAGGCCAAGGATAAAATCTCAACATGAGGACGACACTTTAAAGACAACTTCTCGGTTCCCCTTAAAATTGATAAGGAATCATGTAATTGTTTTAAAATCAATTTTAAACATGTGTTAGAGATAGAGTTAAAAACAAATAATTAAGGGAAATAAAAAATGGGAACAAAGACATGAAATTTATATGGAAGCTATAAAGTGAAAAATAGGATATATTAATAAGTAAAGAAACACATTAAGCTAAGCTTAAAAAAGGGAAAAGATAATGATATTAATTAGCTAATTAAGTAATACAACATAAAGTTAGGTGAGCCACTTGGGAAGCCCTTGAAGAGGGATACTGACAATAGTCCCACTTAAAGAAGAAGGAAAAGAGTAGAATAATTTTTTTTAAAAATTAATTTAATTGTGAAAGTATCTGAAGTTGATACAATATTTATCATTATTTATATTTCACTTTAGCCCTTTAAATAAGAGGATAAATTTGCTTCAACACGTTCGAACTCACATCATTTTGCACTAACAATAATGTCAATGTCAACCAAGTTAAGACTCAATTGACAAAAGAATAGAATAATTTGTTTTGCGTAAGAACGAGTGAAATAATTATTTAAAGGGTCTTATAACATGTAGGTTTCAATTTTAGAGATAATATTGTTAAGAATAGTAGTTATAAACTGTGATCCTCGAATATGATTAGTAAAGCATATATGAAATATATTTAAAAAAGGTGATTACATGTTGTAAGAGAAAAACACTTGAATTAGTTTTAGCTACTGTTTTTAGAAGCGAATTGGATCAGCTGGTCAAACCGATTGAATTGGAAGTTGCTTTGGGTATCAATTCGGAATAAGGGGTTGGAACTATTTTAATTTCTAGAAATAAAAGTATACGAACTAAATTCTAAACTTTTAAAGAATACAGGCGCTTATGACATATTTTAATATGAATTGTTTTTGCAAAAGAATGACCGGTGAAGCATCTAAAGGATTAAAAAGGTAATTTACATATAGAGGTGTAATTGAGTTGAGCTTAGCCTGAATACTATCATGCCTGAGATCAACTCGAAATTTGAAGTTCAATACTTGACTCGAGATATAGCTCGAGCTCGATTAAGCTCATTTACCAATTTTTGTACTCAAGCTCGAGCTCAACTCGATAATTAAACTTAAGGTTTATAATATATACTAAGAGCAATAACATAATTTAGGTATTGAAAAATATGAAAAGCTCAAGCTCACCAGCTACTCAATAATTAAGCTTGAATTCAATTCTATCGATAGCTCAAGCTCATATCAATAATTATCGAATTAAATTTAAATTTTTTTAAATCTAACCCGTATAATTTACGAACACCAATATTTCATTTACAGAACACAACGATAATGAAAATTGAAAAGCAAAACTAATGTGCATGACCATTACCACCTCTCAATTAGATACAAAGGAGAAACCAAGATAGAGGTTGACACCACCTCATAACCTAACACCTTATTAAAGTTGTTAGGTGGGTTTGATGGATCCATCCCCCAATCACTCTATCTCTCCCCTTCATCCTTTTTTTTCAGTAATAGATTGGATTTCATTTCCGTACAAGACAATATTTTAAAATATATTATCAAAACTTATATAACACAAAGACAAATCCCAACATAATAGGATTTAAATTTGGCCTAATTTATATAGTTATGTATTTAATAGGCCATTTTCTTTAAATTCATTCAAATATATATGGATAGAGAGTATTAAATATGTATGGGTATAATTAAAGTTATTTATCAAAAAAAAAAATTATTTATGAGTCGGATTATTCGATTCAGTTTAAAAATTCTCTTAAATAATGAAAGAGTTTAAGTAAAAATATAGACCCGAAAAATTAATTTAAAATTTAAACAATGGGTCGGATCTCAAAGAAAAATTTTATCTAATATGATATGCTATGGCCATAAGTGGTCGGTGGTTGTAATGCACAATGAAAAAAGAGAGTAAAAGCAAAGGGGAAAGAGGAAGGACAACTTTTTAATTTTTTCAGTTTGACCCTTACAAACACTTGCATCTCAAATCAATCACTTCTTTTAAAGTACACAATTATTGAGTTAGCTATATTTGCCGTGAAGGAAATGAAATCATTTAGGGCAACAAATTTCATTCGAAAGCTTGGGAGCCAAAATTGGTCTCATCACCACTAATACTCGAAATTTAGTATACGAGTCGATTGAGTTTTACTTTAATTAACAATGTAAGAAGGCGTGGATTCGAGTATGTTGAAGCGCAATTGAGTAGAGGGTTATGAATAGTTTGAAATTTTGTGTAAAAATAACAGATATACCAAAAATTTATAATAAAAATTATCGTCTGGTAAATAGAGTTTTTTAATTTTATAAAAATTGTCATGTGTTCTGTGTGTTTACTTTTTCTTTTTAATATCATCTATTATTGATATATGCTATTGATGGGCCTTTTTTCTTCTTTATTGATGCTAATGACATAAAATTCATGAATATAGTTAATAAGTGAAAAAAATAAATATATATATATATATATATATATTATATATTTGAAGTTACAATGGTTCCAATATAACCAATCATTACAAATATTTATTATAAGTATTGAATTGAATCGTTAATTTAACAATTAAATCAAATTAATTAATAGGGTGAATACAAGGGAGCAAGCCCTAAATTGAAAAATTATCGTTCTAACTTCTCTATAAATAATTAAATTTTAAAGTAATATATGAAAAATTGTGTTGACCCCAAAAAAAAAATATATATTTAATCCTTTCAAAAGTGATAAAATAATAAGTTAATACATAATAAAACTTATATTTCACATCTCAAAAATTTATAATCTAATTTTGACCTTCCTAAAAGAATTTTTGAATTCGCCCTTGCTAACTAGTTAACTAATCGGAATAAATTTAGAAAGGAATCCATACATTTACATAGGTTTTGACTTGAATCTAAAAGCTAAAATTTTCCAAAATCTCGAAAGGAAATTTTTTTTAAACATTAATATTATTATATGTTCTTATCATATCTGCTCTTTTTTATATAATGTTTAAAATTAAGCATAGCTCCTCCCGAACCCTTAAATAGGAAGATAATGCGCTTCAGTGCACTGGAATCCATGACCTTCTGCATTGATAATAATATCGATGCCACTCGAATTAAGACTCAATTAGCATGTAAAAGGAGAATTAAGACAAAGAGAGAATTACATTTTATAACAATGTTTAATAGCTAGTTGAAGCTTTGGATTATCAACTACCATCATTTGAGATTATTGATTTAATTTAAAATATATATGTATAAATAAATAAAAATGATGAAATAAAAAAGAGAAATAATGTGAATAATTAAGAATTGTCGATTGAGTCTTAATTCGATTGGTATGGGTTAGAGTTGATCGTGGGTCGAGTTGGGCCGAGTTCGGGTCGAATTTCAACAAAATTTTAGGTTCAACTGCTAAGCCCGGGGTCAAGCCCAACCCGAAAAATGAGCCTAAAATTTTGTCCAAACCCAACCCAAATTATAGAAGTCAAGCTTGAGCCCGACCCGGCCCAATCCATATTAATTTTTTTAGATTATTTTATTATATACAACAAATTTTTAAAAAATGTATAATATAACAATAGTAAAAACGCATAAAAATAACATCCAAACAACTAAAATAACAACCAAAACAACAACAAAAATAATTGAAAAATAATAACAAAAATAGCAACAAAAATAATAGCAAAAATAGCACCAAAACAACAACCAAAACAGTAAAAAAAATCATCAAAACAGTAAAAAAACAGCAAAACAGCAAAAAATAGCAACCAAAACAGTAAAAAATAACACCAAAATAACAATATAATTTTTTTAATTAAAAATAATTAATTTATTTGAGTTGGGTCAAAAACTCTTATCTTAGGCTCGGCCCATTTAGAAAATGAGTTTCTTTTTTGTCCAAGCTCATTTTTTCGGGCCTATATTTTTATTCAGGTCTAGTATGGGTATTGTTGTCAAAGCAGGAGGACATGAGTTTGAGTGCATTAAAGCGCGTTATCCTCCGATTTATTGATTGAGAAGGAGTTATAAGTAATTCTAGATATTATCTAAAAAAGAATAAAGTTATTTAAAAAACGAAAATAATTCAAAAGTGAAGGAAAGTAATTAAATTCCGTATGTACTTTGTAAAAAGCCTAAGCTGTTCCTTGAGGAAAAGGAACAATAATTAGCAACTGTTGAACCACTACTTGTTTGATAATAATGTATTAACTTAATTGCAAAAAAGGAGAGAGTAGAGAAATGGATAATGGTGGGAAAATGATGATATGTCGCAAATAGATATGATTAGGTTTCAATTATTAATTACTACAATATAAAGAAAACCCTAAAAAGGTGATAACGATGGTTGATATTTTTTAGAAGAAAACCCTACAAATAATTTGTTGTATTATTAATGATGTTTCATTGTCAATTGTAAAGATAAATATAAACCCATACTCATACAAAAAAAAAAAAAAAAGAAGGAAAAAGATTTTTGTAATTGGAGATTTTAGTTTGTATTTAAAATTTTGAAATATGGTTTTAATGCAACAAGAAATTTTTTAAAATTTTGTGTGGATTTAATTTTTTTTTTCCGAAAGATCTCAAGCATGCATTGTCTTGTATTGTTTGGTGTATTCCAACTATTATAAGTGGCAAGATATGTTGTATTTTTAGAGAAAAAAATACTAATTCGAATATTGAAATGTGCAGCTGTAAATCTTGAACATGAACCGTAAAATGGATACTAAAAAGTGAAGAAAAAAAAAAGAAAATTTACATTTTAGCAATTAAATTAGAATTCTATTATACTTAATTATCAAATGTGAATTCGATTCGATTATAATTTTATTTGGATTGGGTCAAAGTATATCGATTAGTTTTAGAGAGTTTATGTTCTAATGCTCTATTGTTACTTCTATTGATTAAACAAAAAAACAAAATAAGCAATGTGTTTTTTAGTTGAATTTACGTAAGAAAAAGATAACTTAAAGATTTTGAAGTGTGACAAACGTTTTCCTTAAAAGCTTTGTCATGTCTCGGGGGTATATCACAATTAAGAAATGTTTGAAAACAAATCGAAAATTCAAAGAAAAAAAGTATACCAAAAAATTTAACTAAAGTATAAGATATTTTTGTAACGTTAGAATATTGATATAACTTTAAATATTTTAATCCATAGTTCTCCCTTAATCTTTAAATAAGAAGATAATACATTTCAACATACTTGAACTCACGTCAATTCCTATAACCGGAAGCTAAAAATAAATTTTAAGAGCCGAAAATTAAATTGAAATTTTTACGATAGTAAAAATACAATTTCATCATTTTAATAGCTTATATCTTTATAATTTTTAAAAGATTAAATCGAATTTTTATCATTGCTAAGAGAGTCAAAAATACAATTTTACCTTCATTAATTCAAATTTTTAAAAATTTTAAAAAAACTTAAATGACAATTTTATCATTTTAAGAAAAATCAGAACCTCTGTCAATCCTTTTAATTACCCCCTTAGCTACGACTCAAATCATTAATATTTTTTGCTCAAGCACATAGCAAAATTTGCCAAATCAAAATAATGGGTTTAGAGAGAGAGAGAGACGTATGCAGAATAACTATGAATTTGAATGAATTCAAAGAAGCGTTTGGCATGCACGTTTAATAGTGTAGCTATGAATGATGATGAACACTGTTCTCAATTATCGGATACCCAGCATTCCCAATCTACTGAATTTTCATTTTCTACTCTAGAAAGTTGGACTACATGAACCCACCCTACTTTCTGAAATTTTAGAAGCCACACCATAAAATGGTCCTATTCTGTTGCTTATTGTCTCTGCTAAATTATTATCCAAAATTGAATAAATCGATAAAAATGATAAAAAGTAAAAATATTAATTCAACCGATCTAACCTCGATTCAGTCAAACTGACCAATTATGAAAACAATGTTTTTCTCACCTAAACAGTTTCTTCCATGATTATTGTTCTCTTCAAACAAAAATTCGATTCAACCAAACCAATCTATATCGATTCTCGCAACCTTAGTGTTCACAAAACTGCACAGAGCCATCTAGGCCAAATACACTGATCTCGGATGCAGAACACTACTCGTACATATATGCCCAAGAACTTGGCTAAGGTTTTAAACAAAAACAAATGTCAAAAGGATGGCACCACTTGAAGTAATTAATAAATATATTAAATACAGTATGGAATTGACTCTGCAAATGAATTTTGGTACAACAGATTTGTCTCTCCTCAGTGCCCCGTGTTCCAGGCAATGGGGAAAAACAAATATACTCTACAAGCCCTTTTGGGGATGACACACCACGCTTTACATTGCCGATATCATTCTCTACTGATCATTAGAGACTGATAAGGCACCCTCTTAATTTCGAGAAACGTCGAATACTCCGAGCTCATGGGCTGTTTCCATGGTTCCCCATCCATCTGCATAAATGCATCTTTCCACTCTCCGCCCCGTATCTCCATTCTAATTGATGAAGCCTGCAAAGCAATCCGTAAAACTCGTCAAACATACCAAATTTTTAGAAGATTTCAAAGCCAATCTTATCCATGCAACGACACTCGGAACTATCCATACCATAACTGGTGCACGGTAGAGCAATATTCGAAAAGTCTGGATCATAGTTTCTATTTTCTTTCTCTTTGGCTAACTACCAAGGACAATTTTTACACCAGTTGATTTGTTAGGATAGAAATTAAACAAGTTCCAGTACCTGTGCAATGTGTTTTGCAGATACGAGTTCAACCATTACGAATGATGCATGCCATCCTTGCTTTAAACCAAAAATTTCTAGGAGACCATCATCGGCATGGGCCTCGACAAAGCCTCTCTGAAAAATAAATAAAGAAAAATTGATATATGGATTTCAATCAAGGCTGTCAACAAGCTTAATATTTACACATAAAGACGAAGTAACTTCCAACACTCTGTCGTAACTAGACATTGATCTTACACCATAAGCTTGGGCCATAAGAAAGCAATTAAATTTACATAATCTTTCAGAATGTTGAAATCTAAATATATATTCCACAAAACATGCAATTCCTTGTGACCAAGTTTTAACTTGAATAAACATTTAAGTAGTGACCATATAGAAACATGCATTTTCAATAAAATAATGCTGACTAAGAACCATCAAAATCAAGCCAATTCAAAGACCTATGCATTAAATCATCACGAATTGCCTCGTTTTCATAGATTTTGACCCTTGATAAAGTTTATTCCTGATATCTGGATCATGTTAGACATGACAGTTGACATTTTCAGCATCAATTATATCTGTGCAAATACCATTTGGTTAAACTGACATGCTGGAAAAGACCATTGGCCAAAAAATTTCATTTCTTAAGTAGGTTCAAAGCTCCGATCATGGAAGAGAACCAAGCTGAAATGGTTTTCAATTGCAAAATCAAGCAGAAAATATTTTAGGACCAGAACAAAGCCCAGACAAATTATATTCCTCAGCTTTTTGCAATCCAAATTCAAATATAAAGCACAAGCAAACAGTTCGATACATGAACACAGAGAGAGAGTCCTATTTCTGTAAATGAAAGAACATTAGATAACTTGAAATGTATCATACCTTTTCCAAATACTCTGGTTTTAGCTTACCCCATGGATTCCGCCCACTTCCGTAATTATGAAGATTTAAAGCAATAATTGCCCTCACACTAAAACAAAGTAGTATAAAATTAGAGTGTGATTAAATCATTCGCCAAACCATGAGAAAATGCTTGTCATGCAAATTTACTAATTTAGCAACATAGCTCATCAAGCAAAAGGTTCAATAGAAAGAAATACTACAGATGTAAAGATATCTAGTGAACATTAAAAGGTTAAATAAGAATGACGAAAGCTAATAGATAAAAGATAAAAACAATGACTGTCAAAAAAAAATATCCTAGAAAAAATAAGATGTCCATGTATCACAAGGTAGAGGTAAATAGTTTGAGATGTACCTTTTAGGGACAGGAATTTGCTCCCATTCCGAGCACCTGACCTTTTTAATATATATCCTTAAAATATTCTTGAGTCCCCTGCATTTAGAAATATATTTTAAATATACTCACCTCGGAAAAAAAGGTTGTTCACTCAAAATATGATTAACAAGAAAGCGAGACGCATTCTCCATAGGTTTCATGGGATATTTATTCTCAACAAAAGAAAATAAGTATCAAATAAGAACTTGTCGATTAAATAGAACAAGCATTTCAAAGAATGTGCATTTTAATTAAAATGGTTGTTTTATTAATTTTTAAAAAATAAAGGCACAACTCAATGTGGCTGAAGGAGACACCCCCCAGAAACTAGAACTTTTATGATTTCTACAGCACAAGAGCAAAAAGGCATTTGCCTGAGAAAAGCAAGGTGCTGAGACAATATAATGCTAAATACCATTTTTTTTCTAAACATACTAATATTGTCAAGTCAACTTAGACTTTAAAATTATAGAAGAATACTTGATGCCTAACAGAGGCATGTCAATTGTCAACCCTTGTCTTTCAAAGTAATGCATGAATAAAGACTTCTGATTGGTAAAGCAAATTCAGCCTTGACCTCAGCACCAAGAGCACTGCCTGGGACACACTGTCTACAACGAATAAAAACCAAACCAGAGGTCAATCCGGTGTGACCTATGGACTTATTCAGCTGGTCCAACCAGTTGAACCAAATTATTCAATTAAATGTTAAATATATGATTTTTATATTAGATAAGTATTTAACTAGTAATTAGTTATTGGAAACAAGTATTTTATTTAATGGTATTTAGAAGTTAAAAGTTCATCTATCACTTACAAAATTATTTTAATAAAAAAATCCAAAAATATTTTTTTTTACCAACTTAAATCCAGTTTTTTACTGGTTGATCCAATTCCCTACTGATTCATTGGTTTCACAGTTCTTAGATATAAACCAGACCTATTGGGTCACTGGTTGAATCACCTGACCCGGTCCCCTTTTTCCAACACTGACTGCCTATGTAATAATCAAATGTTAGCTACGATAAATTTAAATCAGTCTTTTCTTGCGGCTTATCTTGGCACCAAGGTCTATACTGTTTAAGCAAAACTCAAACCTAACCACATGCTTAATAGACACAGACACACATCCCAACAAGCATAGATATACATACACACAGACACACATCCCAACAAGCATAGATATACATACACACAGACACAATATTGTTATTTAGAAAATGCAATGTCCATAATAGGTTTAAGATGCAAGCTAAACAACTATCATAAAAAATATCCCACCTTAAACTTGGATCACTCACACAAGGTGTGAGAAACCAGCCCTGAGTGCAACTGTAACTGGAATAGATAATCTGCCACAAAAGTCAATATTAGTTTTCTCAAAGCAAATTATTGACCAGAAAATACTAAGCTGCAAACTGTAATTTAATTTAATTTTAGCAAAACTAGTACTATCTTTTGGGCAAATCCTGACGAAAATAGCGGGAGAAACAATAAAAGATACTGCATAAACCAAAATTACATTTAAGTTGTTTATAAGATAAATCAGAACAGAAAGTTTAAGTCTAAACATCCCAGCATATAAACTAATATTGGATACTTCTACAGAAGAACCTCAGATCTCTTTTATTACAAGGAAAGCAGAAGGTGAAAAATGGGACAACATGAAATGTTCCCACATAAGAAACGTACAAGACTTTCCTACCAGTTTCATGTAGATTCATTTTACTTCTATATCTTTTCATGAATCCTCCTCATCTCATGTCAAAGTATTATGAGCAGAAAATATTTAAAATATAGGTATTACAAGACTGAAATATTTAGTCACAGAAATAATAAAATTGAGATTTTTATAAGCAAGAAAATCAGTTCCTATCACTCTCCCTTTTATAAGAATAAAATTGAGAATTTAGTAAGCAAGAAAATGTAGTAGTCACTAATATCATCTGGACATATAATCTATAGATGATATCCCTGTACGTTTGGCAGATGGCCCTATTACCATTAAGCAACTTTAAAATTAAAATATATACATTTGATAGACAGTATAGCGCTGAGGGATTACAACAAAACAATCTTCAACTTACAGTCAATAAATAAAATAAAAAGAAGACCTAATACCTTATTTGTAATAGGACCTTGCGCAAGGTAAGGTTTCTCATTACGTAAATGATGGAATCCATAAGCAACTTGCGCATCCATTCCTGAATGTAAAACAATAATAACAATAATGAGAACAAAACATCATAAGCAAGGATTTAATGAGTTGTCCTAAGTCTTAAGAGTCATATGCCCCCCCCCCAAAAAAAAAAAAAAATCTGACTTTTTTTTCCCTATAGAATAGATGAGAGGGAATCATTATAAAAGCTCAGACATCCATGGAATCTATTAAGGATTTGGTTAAAAAGCTGAAACCCTAATCTTTTTCTCCTGAAATAAATTAGCAGCTAACTTACCAAAATTAAAATTTTCAAGCTTCTACACGATGGAAGAGCTCCTCAACAAGTGAATTTACACATGCATGAAGTTAAACCAACCAGGATGTAGAAGTTAAACCAGTATACTATACCTATGCTAAAGTAATTATAGAATACTCCTTCATAGCAGTTCACTTTGTCAGGAATGGCCCCATCAATCTCCAAAGTCTGCAGTCACAGACAAGATTTTTTCATTTGAATTTGAAATTCCACATCATCAAATCACAATCAAGAGAAAAAAAAAAAAGATTAAAAAACACACTAATTTTCAAGTGTAAGTAACCAGATAGTAAACCAGGAAACCAGGCTTAGGAGGAAGAGGTTTTAGTTATATGATGTCATAGTTCATTTGATAATGTGCAATATATTGGATCAAATCGTTAAAGCATACACTGATCTATGACCCAAAAGGTACATTTTTCTTTAAAAAAACTTGTCTGTATAATTTTACTAACAAGCAAAAATAGACAGATAAAACGTCCTTACATAATTATATGATGTTATCCACAAATGATATTTGGTGAACTCCAATAATACCAAATTAAGTAGCTTAACAACCAAAGTCTACAAACTCAAAACAGACAACTTAAATACTATCCAAAGGACTCAATTTCATGTCAATCCTTGGTAATATAGCCATGCAAGTAAAACAGAGGGTTTAAAGCATAGAGGTTACTACCTGATCAAAATGACACTCTTCAGTAGCCTTCAAAGAATGGGGAGGATCAATAACTTCTCCACCAGGCATTTGCAGTACAACATGCCAACTGTTCCATCAAAGAAGCAATCAGAGATATAACAACAAACTAAGATATATATATGTGTGTAACAATAATTTCTTATTCTAACTCATTTTCAATTACAAGAAACTGATGTATACACCAAATTCCTTAATAGTGGATAATCAAACTTATAAGTAGAATGCAATCAACTAAAGACCATCAGTATGCAACAACAAAACAGAGTACTAATCAATATCATCATGTGATAAATTTATGCTCACCTATCTAAACGACAAATTGGACCAGTAGTAGCTTGGTGCAAAGTTCTTTTAATTGCCGATTTCCAAGCAAAAGGAAATGAACCTCCCTGCAGTAACATTCAGAGCACTAGTAAACAAAGCGAGAGAAACATACAAGAAAACAACATCAAAACTTAAAAAATTTAAAGTATCTTACCCAACCATAACTTCTAGACAAGTCGTTGCCAGTACCAAGTGGAATCACAGCTACTGGAGGAACTGGATCTCGACCTTTTTGATGAAGTTCTCCAAGACATCCAAGAACCCAACCAACTGTACCATCACCTCCAGCAACCTGCTTAGTTATACAGAGTGGTATAATATCAGCTTGTGATGTTTTATTAACATCTAACCAATGAGTAAACCACCAATTTTAACACAAAGGTTACGCATACAAGTAAAAATCATGTACTTTATCCCTCAAAAGAAAAGAGAAGATTTTTTTTTTTTTTTTAATACTTAAAAAATTACTTTTACATTAACTGAACTATAACTGACGCACAGACACTTAGAACAGGGGAAAACAAGCTGTACGTTGGTAGAAACATACTACAACTCTAATGTTCCGTCGTGTCTCTTTCGCACAGACATCTCCATTGTTACCCCACTTCTCAAGGCAAGCCAATCCATACCTTACAAATTCATGAGGTTTCACATCGAGGAGGTCGAACACCTACATTCACAAAACTATAAATTCTTTAACTAACACATACACACACACACACACACACACATATATATATATATATAAAGTCTCTAAAAATTTAAAGGAAATTATAAAATAAAATAAAAAAAGAACAGAAGTTACCTGCTCTTCGCTGATTAACTGCTGGAGACGCTCTTTAAGGACCGGACCATGGCGACCGCCGCTGCGAGAGTTAATAAAAACAACGATAGGAGATTGAGAAACAGTACCATCGTAGTCGGAAGAACGCGAATGAAAATGTTGATCGCCGCCGTCGACGTCTTTTTTCTTAATGGAATCTAACATAGCAAGGCGTAGATACCGAGGCATCGAAAGCCTTCGTCTGAGTTCTTCTTTATCGATCTTAATACCGGCTAATCCCGACAAGCCGCAAGCTCTTATCCAGTCCACCATGGAAGAACGAGCCACGATCCGTGTCGGCGACGATGAATCCCTTGCCATCGTCGGCGAATTCATAATTTTTTTCCAGAATCTTCTTTTTTGTATTGTTTTTTGGGGAGTGAAGGTGGGAGTACTTTTATCTATATTTAAGGAAATACAAAATATAGTCACCGAGGAAATTAAGGAAGATGAGATTTAAAAAATAATAATAATAATAAGCGTTTGGATTTTGAATTTCAGAGAAAGATTCTGAATGCCTTTTGCTTTATACTTTGTTTTGGTTTGGTTTGTTTGGAGTACAGAGAGTGAAATGAAATACCGTTTTGAGGATTCTTTAATTACTTAACTGCCAACTGTGTTTTTTTTTTTAAGTTTTTTTCTCTTTCGGGTTAATATATCATTTAGTAACTGTATTTGGCTTAAATGTTTAATTTAGTATTTGAGTTATTTTTTTATTCCATTTTGATACCTAATTTTTTGTTTCAATATTTAATTTGATGCCTAGACCAAGCGAATGTTTTACACGTGAATTCTAGCAAGATTACTTGAACCAGGTAGGACTAGCCAATCGGACCGATTGGATTGAAAAATAAATGAAAATAAAGGTTTTTCATTATAATTTGATATCTAGATCAAGCGAATTAATGAATGTTTCACAATTATCTCTATTAATGATTATACTAGCTTTTGATTAATTTCAGTGTTTGAGTTAAATCAAATCCCTAAATGAAAATAAAGGGTTTTCATTATAATTTTTATAGTTGGGATCTTGAGCTAAATTAGTTAAATATGTCGAGAAAAAAATAATTGGTTAAATAGGTCGATTTTTGCGAGGAAGTATGAAAGCGTACTCAATTGGACGTGCTTTTCTTAACATATCAACAGGACAACTAATCCAGCTGGGTACGCTTTCACACACTCTACAAAATGATATATATCTCTAAATTAAAAAAGAAGAAGACCTATTTGACCAATTAATATATTTTTTTAGCATATTAAACTAATTTAGCCTGAATCTTGCCTATTACTTTTTCTTCCAATAAATTTATTTAAATTATACGAATATTATGTGATTTGATATTATTAAATACTTATGTCTAACATTTTGTTTCAACGATTAATTAATAATACTTAGAAAAATTTTTGTCTCTCTTAAAAATCAAAATACCTTTCAGTAATTTACACGAATTTTCCACGCAGGAATGATAAGGAAAAAAAGGGAACGAGAGAAGAGTCAAAATAAAGAAATTTTGTGTTTGTTCATATTCAAAGAGTTTATTATATTATTTGGTACTTGAATTTAGTTTCAATATTTAATTTAATATTTAAAATTTTTTATTTCAATTCAGTATTTAGATATGATTTCGATGTTTAATTTGACGATCAAATCAAATTACATCATCCGATACAATTAATATTTGACATATGTGTTCAAGTAAAATTAGTATAAGTACTTAATTGTGAAGAAAAAACTCAAATACTAAATTGAATATTAAAATCAAATTCAGGTATTGAGAAAAAATAAGTATCAAAATGAATATTGAAATAAATTTGAAGTACCAAATAGTATATTAACCTTATATTTTAGAGCGTGTGGATTTTTCAGTGTAGTTGCTTGATAATTTGGTTAAGCGTGTTTACCACACTAAGAAAAAGAAAAGGTGGACCAATCATGGTGGCTGTTTGATTCCAATAATATTTAATTTTCTTTATAAAATTAATTTATATTTAAATTATTGATGGTTGGTAGTATTGAATATTCGTGTTTGGTTTAGTGACTATAATGTAATCTATCCTATATTCTTTGGCCAAAAATAAAAATAATAGTCTATACTATATTCCATATCTATACCTTCTAGATTAAAACAATTCTTAAATGGGTAAACATATACTCTAGTTGCATATAGAGGGTCCTTTAGATGGATGGATTAGTGTAAAAATAATTATGGTGATGAGATTAGATATTGCATGAGATAAAAAAAAAAAAGTTAAATGTATCGTATTGGAGGCAAATGTCCATCTAAAGAGGCCTCGAGTTTTAGTATATATATGATTGACATGTGCATTGTTGTTAATGCAAGAGGATATTAGTTCAAGTGCGCTAAATCATATTATCTTCCTATTTATGAATTAGGGAAGAGTTATGGATAATTTAAAGTATTGTGTCAAAAAAAAAAATTATTGAGAAGTAGTTATGAGTAATTTTAGATATTATGTTAAAAATAATAAATATGATCCGAACCTATGATGATATTGTAAAAAGTAAAAGTAATTTTCAAAATAAACCCAAAATAAGTGAAACTTGGCTAAAAATCTATGACATGTGTCAACATTAAAGACTTTTAACTTGACATTTTTGAGACATGCACTTAAACTTTTGTTGTGAAGTTGACACATTTTAGTTTTATTTTTTGTATGATGTTTTAAAGAGATTGATAGTTGATTTTAGGGTAAATTGTGGTAGAGGTCACTCTATTATAGTTTTTTTTTTACTCAATTGTGAAAAGTTACAAAAATAATTATTTAATTATTCAATTTTGTCTTTTCTGATCACCAGCTAACTAACATAAAAATGGAAACACCCAAAATCCAAAATAGTTGAGTGATTAAAAAAGACAAAATTAAATAATTGAGTGACTATTTTGTAACTTTTCAGAGTTTGGTGACCAAAACAAGAAAATTACTAATAGTTGGATGATCATTTTGTAACTTTTCGTAGTTGAGTGATAAAAAAAAACCATAGTTTGACGAATAGAAACATAACTCGGCAACTTTTAAAATTGTTTTAATAGTAACATTAACCTCAACATTTATATATTATGTCAACTTAGTATCCATTCTAAAAAATCTAACCCTCAACCTTTATATATCGTGTAATTTAGTTGAAATTTTTTTTAGTTTTTTAGGTGAAAGGATCACAAAGAAAAAGTAAATTTGTAAAAAAGACCAAATTACACAATGCACAAATGTTAAGGGTTACATTTCTTAAAATCAAGATCAAATTCATACAATCTATTAATATTGAGGGCTAAAGTTTCTATTATGCCAAATTTTAAAAGTTATCACATCATTTTTTTTTGTTAGGCATTTAACGGTCGATGACAAAAAAAATAAAATCGAGTAATTAACTGACCAATTTATAACTTTTCATAATTAAATAAAAAAATATCAATAATA
Source organism: Kokia cookei (assembly GCA_039519145.1). NCBI lineage: Eukaryota > Viridiplantae > Streptophyta > Magnoliopsida > Malvales > Malvaceae > Kokia > Kokia cookei. The sequence continues at coordinate 38,791,594 of CM076910.1, forward strand.
AAGTGACTACTAATATAATTTACCTAAAATAAATAATTATGAACACAAAACTAATAACTAACTCAATTTAAATAAATAAATAAAAATCAATAAATTTTGAACTTAAAATTTTATAATTTTTCTAACTTCAAACTTTACTGCTTAACCAAAATTTCATTTCCCATACAATTATAAAACTGATGTATAGAATTTGGTAGCACATGGAAGATGATAACTTGACAAGTAGACTTTAATGAGACAGTTGGGATCTAATTGAAAACTCCACTTTCTTTTCGTCATACCAACAACTCTCCATTAATTTTTGTTTTCTTTTAATGATTAATGTTGTAACATTTTTAGGTTTCAATCTAATTTTTTATTATGATTTTAGTTTTAAAAATCACGAAAGTGATAAAAGTTTTTCTTATCTTAACTAGAAGTTGAATGTTCAATCTTCGTTCTAAACAGGGGCGAAGTCAAAAAATTCTTTTATTCGTGGTCGAAATTATATTATAATTTTTACGATAGTAAAAATATAATTTTTAAAAGATCAAATTAAATTTTTATCATTTTCAGGGGGTTAAAATGTAATTTTATCTTTATTAATTTAAAATTTTTAAAAAATTTCAAGGACTTAAATAGAAAATTTTCTATTTTAAGGGTCGGGCCCTTGTCAGTCCCCTTGAATTCGCCCCTGGCTCTGGATATGAAACAACTTTAAAATTCATTACCAACATCTATACCCTTAATGAGCTACAAAATACAGAGAATTAATTATAAGCTATACATTAAAAATAAAAAATTGATTTTTTTTTTTATATTTACGTGATGATGTGTTTAAAACTTCATTTATTTATTTTTGGCATATTGCAACTTTTGGAGAGAATATTATAGATTTAGTGGTTGGGTATTTTGATATTTGAGAGTGCTAGAAATTTCCTATCTAATCACTTATTGAGAATCGAATTTATTCTTAAATCAATTGCACAATAATCCAATTTTAGGAGTTATTATTATTATTATTATTATTATTGAATATATTGGTGTGAATACAGAGTAATATTTGTTCATATTTTCTTAATCTTTTGATAAAGTATATATATAGGTGTTCGAACCCGGATATTCTAATATGAACATCATCTTTTATTCTACTGGAACCACTCGTTAATTCTATTTTTTTCTTTTTAAGAATTATAAGTTAGATATAAATACATAAACAATATTGGAATAATTATAAAATAGAACTTAATATCAATCATAGATTAAGAATTAGTATTATCTAAATTAATATCGATAAATTGTACTAAAACTTATACATGATAAAATTCAGAGACTCACTAATATAATTACGCATTATAAATATTAAACCTGAATACTTAAAATCCAGGGCTTATACCTTTGCCAATCTATGCTCAAGTCTCATTGGCTTGGGAGTTTTTATTAAAATATTGTAAAAACAAGCTTTCTTTCTTCAAATATGCAAGTTTTGAAATATGTTTTTTATCGAGCTTTATAATGTATAAAATTTTCACGAATTTATATATTTAATTGGTATAAAAGTACTAATAAAGTAAGATTTAGAAATTCAAACACTAATGATTATCGAGATTTTATCATGATTGGACCTCGATAACTATGAGTGTTAAAGATTCATTCGAATAAATATCTCATTTCATTTTTTTTTTTCATTGAAGATCCTTTCAGAAACATCATCTCTCTCACCTAGCAAGCAAAAAAAAAAAAAAAACTCTAAATTTTCTACATTTTCTTTCTATAAAAATGGTTGCTTTAAGGCTTCAAGAAAAACAGATAAATATGCAGTAAACATGATAAGATTGCTAACTCAATTTTTTAAAATTGTGTTATTTATTGAATTTTGTTGCGATTATAATTTATTATTAAGGAAAAAATCAGATTTAAAATATAAAATTATTTATGCACAACATAATCTTGGATTCTTAAGACGGATTTAAGTATATCCAGGGATTGATTGAACCGTACTTGTTATTGAACAAGTCTTAGGATGCGACATGAAATTTATTGATAAAATATATTATTGTTTTCTTCTCATTCAATTAATATAATTTTTATAGTAACCAAATATAACATTATTTATAGTAAATGTTTGCAATTCATGCGAAGGTTGTACCTCGACATCATAATTATTAACATTCTTTCGACGACAACGTACGAGTATGTGAAGGTCCCGTAATTATCGAAATAACCCTAAAAAATATTGAAAGATAAATTTCAAACTTAAAAGTAAAATTTCTGTTTATTTTCACAACATTCTACAAAAAAATTTCCCATTTTAACCAAAATGAAAAAAATAAATAAAAAATCACAAAGTGCCTATCCCAATAAAGAGCCAGGTGGGCGCTTTGAATGCCAACTGCCCCATTACTCACTCAATTGATTACAATGGGCCCTCAGCAAATGCAAACTCACTGCCCACCTACCACCATCTCAAGTTGAAGTCATTTTTTATTTTATTAAAAGAAAATTTAAAGTAAATCAAAATTATTTATATTGAAATTGAAATAATTTTGAAAAAAAATATTAATGATATCTATCGAGTTTTAATTCGATTATGTACAAATGTTTATGTAGATTTTTTTCAAAACTATTGTTTTAGATTTAAGTCGCATCATATGTGAATATCGTTAAGATATATTTTAATTTACAATCCATTGTACTTTTGCATTGTGTTAATACTTTTAAACTCGAATTCATTATTTTATGTTTCAATCTTTTAATTATGTTTGTTAAATTAAAAAACAAAAATAAAAATCACAGTTGATATAAAGAATAGTTTAATTCACGATTTGACTCTTAAAGTATATATTTTTTTTCATTTTGGTACTTAAACTTTTTTTTATCCCAATTTGGTACTTAAAGTATGCTTTTGTCCCAATCACAAAGTGCCATGCGGAGTCTTTATGTAAAAAATATATATTTTATCTTATTAAAAGTATATACAAATTAAAAATATAAAAAATTAATCTATAAAAAAACATAAAAATTATAAAACTAAAATTAAAAATATAATTAAAAAAGAATTAGTTGAAATTAATAATATTATTACAAAAATGTGAAAAATATAAAAAAAATGTAAAAGAAATTAAAAAAAGTTTAAAAATATACTTTTAGAATATATAATTATAAATTCTAAAGAGGTATTTAAATTTAAAGTTTTTTTTTTGCAATTACTTGAAATTTAAATATTTTTTAATTTTCATAAAATTTTTCAAAATTTATATATTATTTTGACTTATTAAAATTTAAAATTATATATTTTAGAATTTTATAAACAAATATTTTTAAACTTTTATTTTTATATATTATGTATGATTTTTTACATTTTAATTAATATAATATATAATATTAAAAATAAAAAAGACATGTGGTGTGTTCTAATAGCGTAATGTGATCGATTAATGACTGGTCAACACAATGTCAATGTTAGTTAACAGTCGATCATGATTAAAAGTGATTTTAGATATTTAATATTTAATATTATAATTTTTTATTTTTAATTTAAATTTAATATTTTATTTTAAATAAACATAATTGCCATCAAAAGAAATCCAGTAAAATACATATGATAGCGGTTGACGCCCATTATAAAATATAAGAAATAGGGCTTAAAACTTGGGCTTCTAGTCTTCGAAGGGCAGTCGAATATCATTGTTACTTTTGACTCTCAAAATCAATAGGTTAAAATATGTTGTAAGTCCCTATACTTTTTGAAAATTTTAAATTTAGTTCTTATTATTTATATATTTCAAAATTCAGGTCAAATTATTAACACCATTAAAATTTTTTTAGTTAAATTTATTGGTGTAACATTGTGAAATAAAAAAAAACTCATTTGATAGTCATGTAATAAGAATTTTTTGAACTTGACCAAATCGAGAACCAATAGAGTATTGGTCTAGAAAAGAGCACTCAATTAATTGTCTTGAGAATTGGTATGAACTGAACAAACAAACCAGTTGAATTGAGATGTTGAATCAGTTTTTTAATATTTTTTATTTTTGTGAATTTTAATGATTTATTTAATTGAATTGGACGTACCGATCAGATCAATATCAACGAAGCAATGGTTTGATTAGTTCGATCACCTGTTCGGTTTTGATTAAACTTGCATTTAATAAAAAATAATGTTAAAAATTGGACTTGAATTTTAAAATCTAGAAAAGACTAAATTTTTGAAATAAAAATATAGTGGTTAAAATTTTAATTTTCAAATATTACAGTAACTTACCATTTTCAGGGAAACAAACGAGCGTAAGAGTGAAAGAAGAAGAAGCCCACTATCTTGAAACGACGTCGTTTCTTCCTCTAATGAAAACGGCACGTCGTTTCTTCCTGTAATGAAAACGGCACGTCGTTTAATTGGAAGTCCTGAAAACAGACGCACTGCTCTGCTCTGATTGGCCTCGCTCGTTGCTTCCAGACCCAGTTGTGCAAACTTGCTTTTTGTAAGTGTCTCTGCATCTCTGAGAGTGATTCTGGTTAGGTTTTTTATTGATTCGATTCATATTATCAGAAGATGAGAGTATATTCCATCTTCATTCTCTTCATCATTGCTTCATTTCTCCCATCATCATCATCATCTTCTTCTTCTGCCAAACACCATTTTCTCGGAATTTCTCCTCAAGGTGCTCTTTTCATCTTTCTTTTTTAATCAATTTTACACTTACCCTTTTTTCTTTCTGAGTTAACAATAGCTGTTACGAATGATACGCAGATGAGAATTACTATAAGTCATCATCCGATACTATTAGCTGCAAAGATGGATCCAACAAATTCTCCAAATCCCAGTTCAATGATGACTTCTGTGATTGCCTTGATGGCACCGACGAGCCTGGTTTGGGTTTTCCTCATTGTTTTTGTTTTTTTTTGTTTTTTTGGGGGGGGGGCATTTCGTTATTTAACTCTCATTTGGTTGTTATTAGGTACATCCGCTTGTCCCACTGCAAAGTTCTATTGTAAAAACGCTGGTCACATTCCCCAATTCTTGTTTTCGTCAAGAGTGAATGATGGTATCTGTGGTAAGTGTGTTATGTAAGTAAAGTCTAGTTGATAATCTTCATATTCTATGTTTATGTTGAATTGCTTTTCATTGGTTTTAAATACTCAAGATTGTTGTGATGGGAGTGATGAATATGATGGTCAAGTGAAGTGTCCCAATACGTGATGGGAGGCTGGTAAAGTGGCTAGAGATGGGTTGATCAAGAAAATAGCTACGTATAAGGAAGGGGCTGCATTACGAAAGCTGGAAGTTGAAAAGGCTAAAGTAGCCATATCTAAAGAAGAAGCTGAACTAACATTGCTTAAAAACGAGGAGAAGGTATTGAAAGTTCGTGTTGGAGACCTTAAAGGTAAACACTTTTCCATGAAGATCCCTTGATGTTCAGTTGTTCATCCTACTGTCATTGTGAGTGTACCAATGTTGTACTTTCATGTAACTTGATGGGTGTTTTTATGACTTAAAAGTACTTGTCGTGATGCGTAATCTAATCTAATGTGAATTAGTTAATGCTTCCTATTGGAATATTTTGAGATCTTGGGTTTGAATCTAGTCATCAATCATGGGTCATTGAATAGGTGGAAAAGCAAAAAGGGTGCCCATTTTGTTTCATAAACCAACCAATGATTTATTAAACATACAAAAAAAAAAAAAGCTCTTGTCTACCTTTTATTCTTTTTGCCCTTCCATTTTATGACCAATTCCTTTAGTACTTGAGTAGGTGTTCAAAATACATTAATCCATTCTTTATGTGTGATTTTTATTTCCTTCTTTGTTCTTTATCTTATCAAATACGGTGCTCATGCCTTGAAAAAAAAGAGATTCAAAGATTTTCGTTCTTCATATGATTTAGTATTCATTTACATGATTGAATATTTTGGATTGAGAGGTATTGAAAATGCGAAGTGGCTAGAAGCAGTTAATATTGTTTCACAATACAATATTCAGCATTAAATTTTGTATTTTATCAAATACTACCGATATTGTGTATAGGCAGGTTTCAAATGATTGAAATTTCATCCATCTGCTGTTCAAAATGGACCAAAGGGTCCATTTTGTTGATATTATACCTGTTAATAATGAGCTTATTGCTACATGATTTGTTTACTTTATTTTTGCAGAACGTAACGAACTGATAGAGAAAGAAGAGGAGAAAGTAAGGTTGCAGAAAGAGAAGGAAGAAAAAGGAAAAAGAGAAGCAGAGGAAGCTTTAAGGGAAAACGGGAAAGCTGACAAGCAAGGGAAGGTGGAACATGAAAAGGTTGAGGAAGAAGCTAGCACTGAAAACCAACCCACAGAAAGCACACTTGATGATATAATTGGTAACGTGGAGGATTCTTCTTCAAAGGAGGTCAGCCTGGTTGTTTTTAATTGTCCCTTTAGGTGTCTTTACATTGTACATTTTGCTTCTTCTGGTTGTGTTTTTTTATTGTCTTTGTCATTATCACCCCAAATGGCCTATGTCCTCCTTATAGAACCCCAAATGCTTGTCTACCATAGTTTTATTCTATGTTACACTATGACAGGTTTGAACTCTGTTATGTAGCATGCCTCGGAAAATAAGCATGAGTCTGCTTCACCAACAACCGAGGATGTTTCTTCTGTTGCAACTGAAATTGCTGATGATGCTGGAAGCAAAATCTCACCTGATGTAGACAAGAAAGGAAGTTTTTCTACACATCATATTTCCTTGTTTATAAGAAACTTCTGTGATACTATGCTATAGAGATAAGTTTCTCTACTCATCATATTTCCTTGTTTATAAGGAACTTCTGTGATACTACGCTATAGTGATTATCAAACTGGACTTGGGGGATTAGCCCCCTCAATTTGCTTTTTGGAAATAAGTTGAAGCATGTTGCTGGGAAAGTTTGATAGAATAGCTAATCTAACCCCTGGATCATGGTTACACCTATTAAAATAGATCAAAAAATGTATTAGGAGCAAGAGACTAAGGGCTCAAAAATGTCTTAGAAAGGAGAAAGAAAGATCAAATCATGAAGTAAGGTTTTAAATAAAAGGCTTTGTCCCACCTCTTTTGTCTCTCCTGATTTGGCAATAATCTTTTGGTTTTATTTGTTGACTTGCCAATAAATTGATAGATCCACATTTGAATTTATCCAATAACTATTTGCCATGTCAGGGAGTACTTCAATGTGCGAAGTACAGATTTTTTGGGGGCTTTTATTCGAGTACATTCTACCCCAGTTGGGGTATATTTTTCTGAACAAGAAACATCACCAAATAGTTTCTCATAACTTTTGGCATTGATAGGTTTGACAAGTTTCTAAGGTATTTCATCTTTGTTTGTCTAAATAATTGCAGGAGAATGAAGTGCGATCCAGTATTTCTGAGGGAATGTCGAGGGAAGAGTTAGGTCGCATTGTTGCTTCCCGTTGGACTGGGGAAAGTACTAAGAATCAAGGTGGTAAAAAAGATCATGCTGATGACAGCCATGAAGAGACACCTAAGGACACACATGATGAGCAATATGATGATCACCATGCTACTGATACTGATGTAGACACTGGAAAAGATGATAATGAAAAATATGATTATGAAATAGATGATGAACAGAATGAAAGTTATGAAGAGGAGAGTCATGATGATATGTCTTCATACAACTATGATGATGAACCTGACTTGTCAGGGGTGCAATTCTTTTATAGATACAACTATGATGATGAACCCGGCTAGTTCAGTCCCCAAGCTTACTATTATTTATGTTGCTAGATACAACATCCTCATATAACTCCCCTTGGTTGGAGAAGATACAACATACAGCTAGGAACATTCTAAAGGCTTTTAATTTATTTCAAACTCCTGTAAACCTAACAGGTATATGCTGAACTCCTACTGTTATTTACTAAAAATTTAAGTGAGCATATGGAATGAGAAAGCTGTTCTTTCTTTTCTCAGAGGCTGCTATTGTACGCAAGGAATATGTTGATACCAGTACCAAGTTATCTAAAATACAATCAAGGATATCAAAATTGAAAGGAAAGCTAAAACACGATTTTGTTATGTAATGCATTGTTTCAATATCTAAGCAGTGGAAATTTATTTGGTTGCTTTGGCTTCTATTTTAATACTACAGGACCAGAGAAGGAGTTCTATGCGTTCTATGGTCATTGTTTTGAGACCAACCAGAATAAGTTACGGACTTCTCATTGTAGTAGTTTTGTTTTGTTATCACTTGCTCTGAAATATAGATTGCCTAATATTTCCATTTGTTTCGCCTTTAACAATCTAGACTTCTGGCTTCAGGTATGTTTACAAAGTGTGTCCGTACAAACAAGCTTCTCAAGAGGAGGGCTACACATCAACCAGTTTGGGGTAGGTGTATTGCAGTTATTATGCTCTCTCATCGATTGAATTCTTGTCCTTTATGTGCAATAGAAACTTCTGGTGTCGTTAGGGTGATAAAGGGGATAGGATATACTACTTGAAATCTTTCTCAAATTTGAGATCAGCAAATATTTTATTCTTGCCAATGGGAAATTGTTAGAATTATTAAATCATTATTTGGAGCATTTGTGTTCTATTTGTTCATATGCTTCATCGGATTCCTGGGCAGTTAAATCTGTTGTTCATCCTTGTTTGTTGTATATGCCTTGCAGTATCCATGTCCAACATGCATGGCAAACATGGGAATGGAAGCCCAACCCTTTTGGATATATGGAAAATGAAAACAAATGAACTTACGTGTATCGGACACGTACTCAACAATCAACATTCACCTCTGAACTTGAGTAACATAGGATTATATATGATTGTGTAGTAACGTGTTTTTTGTTGCGTGCATGGATGATGTCATGTAGGAGGTTTTTTAAAAGCCTTTTAGCATGTGAAGTCTCTTCAAAGTGAATATTTATAATTTTCATATTCATGAGTTGTCTACTAGGAATTGGTACAAATTTGAGGACTCCTACAGGATGATGGTATTTTCTAATGGAGAAAATTGCTGGAATGGTCCTGATAGAAGTATGAAGGTACGGATGTGTTATGTGGTTTCGTGTTCTGGTTTGTTGTTAACGAAGGAACTCATCTCCAATAGTGTTTTTCCTTGAATGAGTGAGCTGTTCAATTTCGAAATGGTTTTGTTTTTCACATTTCGTTGTAGACTTTTGTTCTTCTATACACATTATTCATCCTTTCAGGTGAAGTTGAGATGTGGCTTGAAGAATGAGATCACTGATGTTGATGAACCCAGCCGATGCGAGTAAGATTCTCTCTCTCTGTGTGTATGTGTTATCCATGCATGCACGTATGTTCCTCCTAACACTTAATTTTGTCGGGGCAGATACCTAGCGGTACTGTCCACCCCAGCTGTTTGTCTGGAAGATAAGCTAAAGGAAATAACGAATTTAGTGCTGTAATACTTACTAGAACTGCTTTTTTAAGGTTTGTAAATGTTAATTGTGTTAGGAGATGCAACATAAACTAGATTTGATGAACAAAGAACAACTTGGGAACATGATGAACTTTGAGGAGCCTTGATAGTAATTTTGACAGTCGGTCCGGTCCGGGTATAAGATGTTGAGGAAATATGGAATGTGGACTTTCTGAGCTGGTAGAGTAGAATGAAGAATTTGAAGCATTACTTTAGATGACCAACTTTGTATTTTGTATTTGTTTTTTTTTGTTTTTTTTTTTTTATCATAGCAGAGAATGTTTCATTCAGATTGCAAATACATGGATGGATGGATTGAGGTTCTGTTTTACTGATTTTGGTAATATTAATAATAGGTACTGTCATTTACTTATTTGAATATCTTCAAAGGACAATTATAAATATAATTTATATTTATAAATACTGATAGTAAGAGAGTTGATATTAGTTACAAGTTATTTTGTCAAAATAAATTTAAAAACTTCAAAACTCAAAAGTAGTATGAGAAACTGAAAACCGAATCGAATTATTATGTATGGTTCAAAAAATTCAAAAAAATATATGAAATCCAATTGAAAGCATCTTTACAATTTTGTGATTTTTAAAGATAAATTTTAAAAGTATATATGAATTTTGATTCAATTTAAAACTATTGTGGTGTTAGAACTTTAGTTTAAAAAAAAAAAGCATAATTCGCTTCAAAAATTAGTGGAGGGAAGAAGAATACATAGGTAGGTCTTGGTCTTTTGGTTTACATAGTAAAAATTGCATTTTAATTTTTAAAATTTATTTTATCTTTTAAAAAATTAGAATGGTTTTAATTCATGCTTTGCGTTAAGTTAATCATTTATTTTCGACTAAAATATAAAGTAAAAATTTAAAAATTACAATATGCTTCAAGTCTTTATAGTTTTTCTATATTTGAAATTTAATATTTACACTTTTATTTTTAAGAATTTAGTTTTTTTACTTTTCGAATTTAAAATTTAAGTTCATTTGTTAACATCGTTCAAATTTTTCTATTAAATTTGTTGGTGTAATATTTTATTATTTATTTAGAAAAACTCACTTGGTATCTATATAACAAAAAAAAATTTATAATGGACCTAAATTTAATAGAGAATTTCAACGGTGTTAACAATTCTTTAATTCACATTAACATTTGAATTAAAACAAAGTATTTAGATAAAATAATTACGTTATAAAGTTGAGGTATTTAATTATGTCAAAATTAAAGGGTAGAGATTGAATCTCAAATTTGAGCGAAATATAGGGACCAAAATTAAAATTTAACTATTCTTATATAAAAATAAAGAGATTACAATTGAAATTTAGTTGTAAAAGAAAATAAAAAGAAGAAGGGTAAATTACTAAAGTAGTCACTTTTATTTACTTCAAGTTATATTTTAGTTACTTATGTTTGAAATTTTTCATTTTAGTCATTTACATTATCATTTTATAATATTTTAGTCATTGCGCTGTCAATTGTCATTAACGGTGTAATAGTAAATTGACGTGACACATTAAATGATCATTTCGAATGAAATTGTTTAGTTAAATTATACAATTGGTCTCTATATTTTTTTGTATTGAGGAATTTAACATAAATTTTCTTTCTTAAAAGGGAAAATTCAAATTCATTTGATTTGTTCTACAATCTACTTTGTAGTTCTACACCTGGGAAATTCAGAGGGAAAAACGGGGTCTCACTTAGTTTCCCTTTTCCTCTTACAAATACTTAGCTTTTTATTATTATTATATATATTTAAATAATTTAATTAATTCTAAAAAGAATTCAAAATAAAGGAGAAGAACAAAAAAAAGAAAAAATGAATAATGATGTAGCGACTGGATCAGCAGTAATGGAGAGTAAGCCGAAGACGAAGATCGTATGTACTCTGGGCCCTTCCTGTAGATCCGTCCCTATGATCGAGAAGCTGTTGAAAGCCGGTTTAAACGTCGCTCGTTTCAATTTCTCTCATGGATCTCATGATTATCATCAAGAAACTCTTGATAATCTCCGGGCAGCTATGATCAATACCGGAATTCTTAGCGCCGTCATGCTCGATACCAAGGTACCTTTATCCGATAACAACTTTTCATTTTTTTTATTAATCATATCTAACTCTTTGTGTTTTATTAATGGGTTAAATATTAAAACTATACATAAATTTCAATTCGATTGTAATGTTATACATGAACTAACAATGTTATCAAATCAGCATCATTTTATATTGACAGTAATGCATACACGATGAACACTAACTGTTTATTCTTACGTAAAATAAAATAAAATTGCAGGGACCTGAGATTCGAACAGGTTTCCTGAAAGATGGAAAAGCTCAGCTGAAACAGGGTGAAGAAATCACCATTACCACAGACTACGACATAAAGGGTGACGAGAAACTAATAAGCATGAGCTACAAAAAGCTGGCCAAGGATGTAAAACCTGGGATGGTTATCCTTTGTGCAGATGGTACAATCTCGTTTACCGTCTTATCTTGCGACGTTGAAAAGGGTTTGGTTCGCTGCCGGTGCGAGAACTCTGCCGTTCTCGGCGAGAGGAAGAACGTTAACCTTCCCGGCGTTGTCGTCGACCTCCCTACATTGACGGATAAAGATAAGGAAGATATATTGCAATGGGGGGTTCCTAACAGAATCGATATGATTGCTCTTTCGTTTGTTCGAAAAGGCTCGGATTTGGTTGAGGTTCGTAAGGTGCTTGGAGAGCATTCTAAGAATATTCTTCTCATGTCCAAGGTATGCATGTTTCAAGAATTTCTTTCATACATACATACCTACATGCATGCATGCCATGCCCTGCATCAATATATAGATGCTATTTTGCTCCCACTCAATTAGTAACAAGGGCGATGTCAAAAAATTATTTTATCGGGTTGAAATTAAATTAAAACTTTTACGATAGTAAACATGCAATTTCATTATTTGAATCATTTATATTTTTATAATTTTAAAGGATTAAATTAAATTTTTATCATTTTAGGGAGGTAAAATGTAATTTTACTTTTATTAATTTAAAATTTTAAAGAGTTTAAATAGAAAGAGAACCAAGGTCCTTGCCAGCCATCCTAGATACTCCCTTGATTAGGGCCATGTAATGAATAGTGGTATTGACGACTAGACATCCACCGGTTCTATGCATTATATTAACATATTTTTGGTTAGTCCAACCTTTGTTCGGTTCGAAATATGATATGAAATTTTACTCAAATTTGTAAATAGAAAACCAAAGCTCATTTAGGCCTGGCAATATTGGTTTTTTTTTTTTTTTTAAATTTAAAAATAAGTTTATATTATTTTTAATTTAATATTTAATAATTTTATATATTTTTTATTTATAAAAAATTTACATATACTCATATTAACATTTTCTTAATGGTTACATTGCATTAGTATTATATACTACTATAGATTTAATTTTTTTGTGTTATAAATTATATAATATAAAACATTACAACTAAATAAAAGGGTCAGCTTGGGTTCAAGCCTTGGATGTTCAAGCTTGAGCTTGACTCATATTTTATACGGACCTATTTTTAGGGTATAATATTTTGTCTGAATTCTTTTAAATTTCGAGCAAACCTTTGAACTCGAACGAGTAATATATCTCATGAACAATTTTAATCATGAAGGAGATAGTCATATAATAGTGAAGGGGGTTAATTATACTAGAAGTTTACAAGTTAGGGTCTAAATTTTAAATTAATTCTTAAACTTCAAAATGTTATGAATCCTTAAAGTATTAGTATTGAATCAATTATATTGGTAAAGTTAGCTTAACCATTAGCTTGGACTTAAATATTAACTCAAATTTGATGTGGAGCGTAACATGTTAATCAAACTATAAATATATGTGTACTTATTACATAAATAACTTATACATGATGTACTAAAAGAAAAAAATAATCCTCATAAATTTTATTGATTTTTTTAATGTCAAATCCATGCGGTAGGTGATAGGGAAAATTAAAAAATAGATTTCCAAGAGCATTTATTTTCCTCAAAAAGTGGACGTGGCTGAATTATTTTATAGTTAGTATAGGACGGTTATAGTAATTGTTTGTCTTACCCCACCCATTTTTATTTTATGAAATTATTATTTTACTTTTATATACTATTAAAATGAATTTTTTTAAAGAATTATGTTTAAATATTTATTTACAATTAAAGATATTAAAAATATTAGAAATAATTAAAAAAAAATAAAATTGAGGTGAGATAAATCGGGGTCGAGATGGATGTATTCAACCTCCATAAGATGGTAATAATTTTTAAGATTATAAAGCATACTAATTATGAAGTGGTAATAAATTTGATAACATATGTTATACACTAATATTTAATATTCGGATTGACGACTAAGTTGATATAAAAACTTGATTGCTATAATATTGATAGTTTAAAGATTCAATTAGAACGTTTTCATGAGTTTAAAATGTATGTGATAGTTTGGTGGAGTTAACCCTATTTCAATGATGGCAATTTGTGGAAAATTATGTGGTAGGTCGAAAATCAAGAAGGGGTGGCAAATTTTGATGACATCCTTGCAAATTCAGATGCATTCATGGTGGCACGAGGTGACCTTGGCATGGAGATTCCAATCGAAAAGATATTTCTAGCCCAAAAAGTCATGGTTTACAAGTGTAACATCCAAGGCAAACCCGTCGTCACCGCCACCCAAATGTTGGAATCCATGATCAAGTCTCCCCGCCCAACCAGGGCGGAGGCCACCGACGTCGCTAACGCAGTCCTCGATGGCACCGACTGCGTCATGTTAAGCGGCGAAACTGCTGCCGGGGCTTACCCCGAACTAGCTGTTCAAACAATGGCCAAAATATGCGTTGAAGCCGAAAGCACACTCGATTACGAAGACGTGTTCAAAAGGATTATGAAACACTCCCCGGTACCAATGAGTCCACTGGAAAGCTTGGCTGCCACGGCTGTTAGGACGGCGAATTCAGCAAGTGCAGCTCTTATATTGGTGTTAACGAGGGGAGGGAGTACGGCGAAGCTGGTGGCTAAGTACAGGCCAGGAAAACCCATTTTGTCGGTGGTGGTACCGGAGATACAGACGGATTCTTTTGATTGGTCGTGTAGCGATGAAAGGCCGGCGAGGCATAGCTTAATATTTCGTGGGTTGATCCCGGTGTTGTATGCTGGGTCAGCGAGAGCATCGCATGAAGAGACGACGGAGGAAGCTTTAGGGTTTGCTATAAAGCATGCAAAGTCGATGGGACTGTGTAAGGAAGGGGATTCAGTGGTTGCTCTGCATCGAATCGGGACTGCATCTGTAATCAAGATCTTGACTGCTAAGTGAAAGTGAAATAAAATTTTGTTTCAAAATTTTGAGTTTATCCATTAATTTTTATTTTTGTGGAATTTTTATGAACATGTATTAGACTTTTTTTTTATTTTACGTCAACTGTGATTTTTATGAATATGGTAGCGGTTGATTTTTATGATTAAAAATTGGTGTGATTGATGGAATAATAAGATTGTATTTTATGTTGACCTATAGAAGTTAAATTTTATAAAAAAAATTATTATTTTTGGACAATAACATGATATAATATTAGAGTATCATATCATTACATAGATAAAATTTTAAAGTTAATGAATATTTGATAATATTTTTAAAACGCGATATAATATTTATTACTTTATAAAATTAATAATTTTTTTTTGTTAATTTCACGTAATTGAAATCCATAACATCTAACTCAATTTATCAAATTGTTAAATATAATGTTATACCCCCTCCACGCACACCTTTGCTCACAAGGTATCTTCACCAAAGGGCACAAACATCTCCACCCTTAACACTTAACAACCTAAACAGGACAACAATTATTTATTACGAGATCACCTTACAACATCACATCGTCGCTTTCATTTGGGATCAATGAGATGACTCACTCACTTGTAATACTTCTTCAAGGGATACTCCAAGTTTGTTTTATAAAAACTCCATTAGAGAGGGGTATCCCAAAAAAACATTTTCTCTCTCTCCCCCAACGTCTCTTTGCCTTTATTGGATGAACTGTTACATAACCTTCACCCATTTCCTCCCCTTTTTGGTTATCGATATCTCAATCTCATCCGTGAACTACGGTGTTGATGAATTTGATTCATATAAAATGTTATATTCTTTCATGTCGGGACATTCAACATTTATAATTTAACTTTTATCAAATGAACATAAATAAATTAAAAAAGAAAAGAAATTACATATATGAGGATCCAAGAGTAGGTAAGAATCAATATGGGAAACTCTTACAAGGGGCAAGGATCTACAACAATACATAAATTGAAAACAAAAGCACATATGTATATATGTTTTCCCCAAGATTCAAATTCCATGAACAATAACTGTCTACGTAATAAGCAAAGGCAGAAAATATTTAGGCAGCATGGTGAAGACTGATGAGGAGGAGGATGCTATGCTAATACGACCCAATTATTCATTGGAAATTTCAATTATTCTCATCTGTTTGTGAAGTAGTTCTGGATTGAGACGACGATGAAGTAGTGGAAGAATTGGCTCCATTAGATTGAGATCCTGATGAGAACAAACCGTTGAATGGCCACGGGATTGAGAACCTTCTCCTGCTGCCACTTCTCCCGTTTCTTTCGCCCTCTTCGCTGCTACCGCGCACATTGTTTCCGCTTTCTCTTCTATTGGTAATAGCCCTTGGTCTCTCGGAATCGAGTTTTGATTCGTCTGTGGGCATTTGATATCTACAAACCGGACAAGAACTATGAAGCTCCAACCATGGCAGTATACAGTCGCTATGGAACTTATGTTTACATGGCATTTCCTTTGCCTCGTTACCGGTATCGAGATCATCCAAGCACACAGAACATTGCAGCATCTCCTCAACTTTCACGGTGGGCAAGGCTTCGATTGCCTCTTTTTGCGTTGGTGGAGTCCCGTATCTGTTCGAGTCATTCTCTGCCAGATGTTGCAACAATAAGTCTAGTCCAGGACTCATGAAATAGTCGCCTAAAGACCTTGTATGGTTCGAGTTTTGGCTCAGACCACTCTGACTGGAATCGTAAGGACCTTGGACGATGATAGTCTGATTGAAAGGATTGATCAAAATAACACGCTCTCTTTCCCTATCCCGATCCCTGCTCGTACCCATATCCCTATCTCTATCGTTCTCAGCATTCTCCACTTCGGATGCCATTCCATCTCTAATACCTTGAAGCAATTGCAAAATTGTAGCTGAGCTTCTCCTCCTCCTTCTAATGATGGATTCGAGCTCTTGGTCCAAATCAGTGTTTCCTTCATGGCGACCTTCACCATTATCATTGCCATTCTCATTATTCTCTTCTTCAAAGTCAATACGATCAAATCTTCTTCTACGACGACGGGGATTACCAATCATACCTAACAAGATCGGTGCCCACAAAGATAGTGCTCGGTCTGATCCCATATCGGAATCCATGTCTTCACTGCCTCTTGTGCCACTGCTCATTTGTTCAATAAACCCACCTTGACAAAATGGGCATTTAATCTCAATTTCCATAACGGGAGCGACCACTTGAGAGCATTGGTAACACCAGTAATTTTCTGCCATAGCTTGCTCCATTATTTTGTGGCCTTTTATCCTCCTTCCTCAGCTTTCCTTTCCTGTTCCTTCAGGGATTCTGTCATAAGCAAACAACAAATAACATTAAGAAGTCCGATTTGTAGAACTTGAATGGAAACGGTTGATGCGACATTCACTCGTTTCGAAAATTTTTTTGAAGTGTTATCTAGAATCAACTAATCTTTTAATGGATTAGTATTTCTTCGAATCAAATTAAAATTGTCTCTCAATTTTGACAAGAGCTCCAATACCAAAAGTGCCATAGAGCAAAAATATCTCATCGAACATGAATGCTGCGCAATTGATAGAGTTTGAACCCTTGCCTTTAGATGTCATACGAAAGGCACATGAATAATATCAATCCGTTAAAAGATATGTAGGCTCAAAACGGATAACACTTCAAAATTTTTTTTCAAAAGGAACCCAAGAAGAATATTTATTTTAAACAATTGAAAATTTAAGCAACAAAAAAATCTACAACAATGTGATTGATACCACAATAAAAAAAAAAACCCTTAAAATCATATCCTTTTATGATTAAATCCATTAAAAAAACCTTCAAAACATTAAGAATTCCTTTAAAACCTTCTCTTTTTTTTTTTTTTTTCATCTTTGATCAAAATTTCATGAGAAAATTTTGACCCAATGACAAATGACACAAAATAATGAGGTTTCATAAATATAGAAACAAAAACCCGATTTTTTTTTTTACCTCTTACCCTTTTTTTTTCCTTCTTAAAGATTGCTGGTGGCTATGAATTAGAACAAGAAAGAAACAAAAAAGATGAGAAGAAGAAGAATCTTGGGTTAATTTTTTTTGTTTGTTGAAGAAAAGAGGAGGAAATGGCTAAAAAATTACATTTTCTTCTTCCTCATTATAGGACAATCCAGCTCCATTCTCTCTTTCCTCCTTAGATTTTTTTTTCTCCTATTTTTGTCAACTTTCTAACTTACATTATTAACTAATTAAAATGGTCAATTTAAGTCCTAAAATGTTTAAGTTTGTTTTGGATTTGGATGGCTACTAATTTATAACATTTTAAATTTAGATAATTGGGTTTGACTTACGGAATTTAAATTGTTATATACTTGTCGATTGAGTTTTTAGTTCGATTGACATGATTATTGTTGTTAATATAAGAGGATGTAGATTCGAGTGTGCTGAAACGATTATTTTTTTTATTTATGAGTTGGGAGGAAATACCGATTTTAGAGAATTATTGTAGATATCCTTATTGTAGGCCTTTTTGTTAGCCTAACTTGGATGTTAAATGTTAGCTCAAGTATGACGTGGAGCATATTTAAAACACATCGATCAAATTATAGACACATATGTGCACCTACATGGATAACCTGAATTTGACATGTTTAAAAAATAATCCCACTAAATTTTAATGAAACTATTTTCTTAACACATTAGATTCTAGTCGTGCATGCGATAAGTATACACGTGTTTATAAGTTGATCCATTAATTTTAGATATACTTTACATCATATCCAATCTAACATTTAATGCTTAAATTGATGGTTAATTTGATAGAAGGATTTGATTGATATAGTTTTAATGTTTTAATACTTTATTTAGAATATTTTAAAATTTAAGATCTTTTGAGCGATAATTTGAGAATGCTTAGTGAAATTAAGTTATTTTAAATTTAATCTATTAAATTTTAAAATAAAATAAAATTAATTACTCAAAAAATATCAAATTAAAATTCATATAAATTATTTCATCATATACTATTTTATTGAAACATAGTAAAACAAATAAATTTAAAATATAGATACAAACATTAAAATTTGAAAATTGTAATATGCATGGAAAATATGATTTCAATTATTTTTATTTAATGTTTCACTAATTACAGTTATTGCCTCACTAATTTACTTTAATTCAAGCCCAAAAAAATTCATCTAAGTTTTTAATTTTTATATCAAAAGGATTTCAATTTGAAAATTTGAAAATTATTATTTTTAAAAATTCTAAAATTGTAGAGTAATGACTAATAGTTCTCTTTTATATATTTGATGTCTTTTTGTTTTAGAGTGGAAAGGAGGTAGTTATAGAGGGAGGTCGATTGAGTATGTGTCTCAATCATCAATCACTGTATATTATAAAATGATTTGATAAAAATACTTAGGTCTCGATAAGGCATGTTAAATCATCAATTCCGGAACTAAAATTGAGCATAGACATTTTGAGTATAATATTTTTAATATTTGAGGTTCAGATCATTTGCTTAAAGGACAATACTTCAAAGATTTTTCTTAATAAAAGAGTCGATTCTCTCTCAACAAATATAAAGGGTTTAGTACTATTAAAGGCCCATTTCGAAATTATTTATTAAAATAGGTTATTTTGAAAACTATTTACAGGTATGGGCCAAAGATACAAAAATACACCTACGTGACATCGTTTTCAGGAGATAAATCAGAAAAACACTCCCACTTAAGCACTTTTTTCCTTGTGAGAGACAAAAGCGCGCTGACATGAAAGCGCTTTACAAAAAAGTGCCCACGTGGGCGTGCTTTTGTTCATACTCATAATAATTTTTAAGACGATCCATTTTCGTAAATAATTTCGAAAATAGGCTTTTATTGATAAATAATTTGACCTAACCTGACTTGACCCAATGAGCAACAAATGTGACTAACGCAACTCGAATCCAAATTATAACTAATATAATGAACATCTTTAACTATTAACCATCACATTGTATTCAATAATTTTATATTCCTTGAACCAATTTTCAATACCATTATTTATAACCAAACATCAAAACTATTATTTATAGTAACCATATTTATTATTTAAGCATAAAATGATTTAAATATTATGTAATTAAAGTAACAACACGAAGTTAAGGAAAAAAAATCGAAGGGTAAAGCGGAAAGAAAGAAAGAAAAACAATAGAAACGAGTGATCGGCATCGGAAAATGAGCGGAGAAGAAGAAGGTCGTGAGGCCGCCACCGCAACCGCCGCCGCTGCTAATTCTTCAACAAAGCCATGGGTGGAGGAATTGCCGACAATCGGAAGCCTTAAAGACTCTAAAGACTCAGCGATTCGCTCAGCTCGATCCCTTTTCCATAACTCCTCTACCCATCTACTCTCTTTCCAGGTTTCTTCTTTTTTTTTCTTATTATATAACAATGATTCTATTAAAGCATATAATGCAATTAATGAGAAATTAAAAAAATTGATTATACATTTTTGGGTTTTGTAGGATTCTCTACCTCAAGCATCCTCTCACTATAAAGCCTATGAAGATGCTTTTTTCAGCAAACTTAAAGGTTTTCTAATTTTTTTTTTCATTTAATTGATGGTTGTGGTTTTAATAACTGGATAGTTTGTAAATGTTCTTTGTTTTTAATTATAAAAAAAAGAGGGGGTGATGAGTGCAAAGGAAAACCCAGGTGCAGCTGTTGGGATTACTTTGACTGCTGCTCTCTTTCTCATGCGAGGTTTGTTCTTTCCTGATTATCATTTCTCATTCGATAATTGCCTGCAACGCTTGATTCTTATCTGATTTTGTAAACCAAAGAAAAGGAAAAACAGTTTTTGAAGAATTTTTTTTTTTGATGGAAACAACTGAGCCCTTTAGAAATTTGTTGAGTTTTTTGGTTCTAAGTTAAAGGGATTTGGTTTGTTATTCTAATTTCTTTGTTTCATGGTGTATTAATTTTTTTGTTGTGATCAAATGGGTAAACCTAGTTAGGGTTATCCTTAGAAGCTATGCTAGTGAAGCAACACTATCATTCTCTTGTGAACATAGCTATAATGTTTAACTATGTCAATGAGACTATGTGATGGCTGACTGATTTGAATTACAAATCCTGTTCTCAGAGCTATATGATTCTCTTTGACTGTATCGAGAATCTGCCCTCTAGATGCTTCTTCATTTAGAAGCTTTCAAATCTGGATCCTTTACTTGTAGGAAGTTATTAAATTAAATAAAGGTGTAAGAAACTCAAATGTGAAGTGCAATAAAATGTGTATTTCTGGGGGAATTTATTGGGGGCCGGGGGCAGGGGAATGAAGTTGTTGGCATTGTTTATGTTGTTGTTAGCAGGCCTGATCAGGAGTCTTCTTTGGCAATTTTGAATGATGGGCTTCCACCTTCTTCCCATCTTGTTTAGCAGGCTTTTTTCCTCCCTTTAAATAAAGCTTTATTAAATTTGGCCAAAGATTTAAGATATTTCATATCCAGTGATGATATGTAGTCCTTGGATTATGAGTCTAGGTTGCATCAATTTTGTTTGAGTTACATCTTCCTTTTGGCCTCTGGGTTCCCTTCTTTAAATCTATTGTGCAGGTTATGAAATGAAAGTATTTAAAGAGTCTTCATATTTGTTCATTTGACTTCTGTGCACAACTTTCTATTTAGTTTGGCTTTTAAATTTAAAACAAACTGATGTTAGAGTATTTGTTGCAGGCCCAAGAAGGTTTCTATTCCGTAATATGTTGGGTCGATTTCAAAGTGAGGAGGTAGCTACCCTGTTAATTTGGTTGAAGCTTCCTCCACTTAGTGGAACTATAAGTTGAATGTTTGCTTGCACTATATATGTTGCATGACCTGCCATTTTGAATTCTTTACTAAGCCACAGCAAAAACCTCTGGTTCTAGATATTATGTGTCTTAGTATAAGGTTCGACTCTAAGCTCTTGTATACATTTCCTTTCTGCTAAACTTTCTTTACAGGCAAAATTTTCTAGGGCTGAGAAGAATGTAAAAGTGTTAAAACTATCTGTTGATTTGATGAAAAAGGAGAGCAGTAAGCTGCTTGAAAGGGCAGCTCTTGCAGAAAAGGATATGAAACGTGGCCAGAAAGAGCTCATGTAAGTAGTATGAATTTCTTAAATGTTATGCTTCTAAGTTTTCATTATTTTTCTTGTTTAACTGTTCCAAGTTGTATGTGTAGGACTTCTGGAGGTCAGATTCACCGTCTTGCTAAATCAGTTTACAAGGTTGAAGCTGAAGCTGTAGGTATGCTTAAAGCTCATCTTTTCTTTATATATAGTTTGTTTTCCTTTGGTAAACAGTTGTTGGCGTCTTGGGTCCTTTGGGAAGCTTGACTGATTTTTGGCTTCCCATATTAGTTTGTCATTATTTATATTCGATGAGTCTGGTGCATTCAACCATCTCGTTTCTCCCTGGCCTCTCCTTTTCTCTCTTCTTAGTACAGTAAAGAAGGATTGTTTGTAATAGGATGTTTAGAAACTTAAATTTTGCATAAAATTATTTTAGCATGCAGCTCTAGTGTCCACTCTCCTATAATGTCGTTTAGACCATATAGCTCTTAAGCCAACAGTAGAACTTAGATTGGCTGTGGTCAAGCATGTTGCTTTTAGAAAAGGTATGAAAGATGAAACTGGTATCCATGTATAATGTTGGAAAATTAACCTGTGACTAAGCATTTCCAAGCCACCTTGCTGTTTTATATTGTTTTTGTAAAGAATATCAAGGCAGGGTTGGACAAGGTTTTTTCTAAAATAGAACTTGGGTCAGAGCGGAGTCTGGTTTATGCAAATCCAGCTCTGCCCTGGGCATATTTACTAGAATGTCTTCATACTGTACTATTTCATATCCTTATTATTTATATACACTTCTGAGCAGGGTTTCTTTCAAGCAGCCTTTTACAGTCTAGAGACTTCTCGACACCCTTTTGCTCTTATTTCTTCTGTACCAAATAACTAAGCTTCCTGCCTTCTTTTGATTTCTTTTTTCCCCCCCCCAAACATTTTGTCTACTTGTTATTAACCTTGTTATTACTTTCAATGTTGTACTTTTTTGTTTTGTTTTGAGTTTGTTTTAGGTTCTTCACAATTTGTCTAGTTGGGACTTCCTTCTTTTGTTTAATTAGTTTAAGACATGCTACAACGATTGGCTATATGGTTAGTCTACCATGCTAGTTTGGGCATGTCCAACCTCCAATGGGGAGGGATAGGGTTTCATTGCCCAAACCTGAGCCGAGGCAGGGGTGGTCCAAGTGGAGACAAGTTGGGGTGGTTTTAAATTTTACGGGATGCTGTTGTACCTTAACAATTTCTTCAATGTTCCTTACAGATTTGATGGACGGACTGCGAGAAATCCCTGGTAGGGAGGCATTGAAACTACGAGCAGAGGCAAGTCCTGCATTTCTTTTTTTTTTTTTTTTTTTTAGTGCTCCTTTGCCGGTTCATTAAAAAAAAAAAAAAAACCTTAATCCCTGATCAGAAATTTACCAAATTAACTTCCATATTAGGTTGCTTCAATGGCATCACTTTTGAGGCAGCAAAGGGTTTCACTTGACAGAAGGATAAGGAAAATATCTGAACTTGGGATACCTGTCTGATACACACTGTGTCAATCTCTCTTGTTATATTTGATACTATTTGATAAGGATTTTTGAACTGATGCTGCATTTTCTAGATCCCATGTTACTTATAGAGATTAAACTTAATCCGGCTGAAATAATCTCTCCAGTACCATTGAAGTGTGAGTCATTAAATCATTTATGACCCCTTCTTTTTGCTATGTATGATTTTTAGATCAAGGAATGAGAAAGAATTCTTTCCTTTTTTTTTTTTTTTAAGAATTATTTTTATTCTTCTTTTTGCTGCATTTTGGTAAGAGTGTTTTCAGTGCATGGTTTAAAGATGCTTAATGTATTATTTTCTAAATATGAATTTCCATTTGTTCTTGGCTTTGGATAATTTGATAAAATCTTTGACTAGAGTATGATGGATTCAAGAGAAATATTCCCTCTAATTTAATTAGGTTAAATTCTTCCATCATTATTGTTTAATATTTACTATTGAAATCACAAAGTAGTGTTATTATTTTGAAGAAAATACAACCATGAACAAAAAGAATATATACTACAAATAATGAATTACAGATGTCATGTTAGCAAATCAATTAATTGCAACTTTAAAAGATTTTAGAAGTAAAAAAAGGATTTGTTGTTTTAATCAAATTGTTCAAAATTACTTCTTAATCTCGTTATCATTAGATTAATTTGATGATAAATATTAGTCAACTAATAAACCATTACTAAGGATATCATTGCATCGTTGACGCATAAAACGTCAAGTTTTAAATGATCTATCTTTAGCATCATTTAGGAGTCTAATTCTGTATACACCATCGTAATGATAAGACACCTTGAGAAAGGTTTTCAATAGAAATGATATTTTGAAAAAAGTTTTCAATGGATATGATGATATCTTTATCCTGATAAATATTATATACATATATATACCTAAACACGATTAAAAACAAAAAATTAAAACTAAAATTGCTATTGCTTTCATAGAAAGCAGAGTGGATAAGAACCACGATAACTTTCAAGTGAAATAGAGTGAAAAATAATAAATAAAAAACACCACGATAGTTTGGGTTGAAACAAAAACCACCATAATTTAAAAAAAAAAAAAAAACACAGAGTAGATTGAAACTAAAAACAAAAGAGATTTCAAAGGATATTATTGAAGAAGTTGTGAACAGCAACCAGCTCAGAGGTTGGTGCCATCATTGACAAGATAAAGAATTGATTTGATATAATTCAGGGACCAAAATTGTTATTAACCTTTTCATTTAACGGGTCATGTCATCTTTTTTATTGATGTGTTAGCAAAAAAGTGATAGAAATGTAATAATTTGATAACGTTAATGACGATTATGTAACTTTTAAAATTTGAGTAATTGAAATGTAATCTTAAATAAAGTTTAGGGATAATTGGTGTAACTTACTCAAGAATTAAATATATCATATTATAATGTAAACATTTAAAAAATAAATTTTTTAAAGTTTAATAAAATGAATATGGGTTACTTATTTCAAATATAAACTTATATTTCAAGTTGGGCTAGAATTTGAGGAATTATATATAATATTGAAATTGTACACAAATTTAGCTCAAATTCGATTTTGTCAACTTGATCCATTGACACCTTTTTTTTCTTTTGAGTTCCTTAACGTCTCATGTAGCAAAATATTCCAACCGAAGCAAAGCTCAATTTGGTGAAAATTTGATTTCGTGTGAAAGTTTTAAATTATTCTTATACTTTAATTTAGTCATTTTTAATTATTGTATTTAAAAGTTTAGTCATGACCCAAACTAGCTATAATAATTAAATCAGTTAAGTCTATATATTGATCTCATATTATGCATAAATTGTAAATTTAATTTTTTTAATTTGATATTTTTTATCATAAAAGCATTTCATTAATAAAGTCAATTTGATAATTTTTAGTTTTTAAAATTTCAGTTCTAACTTAAACTGTTATAGTTAAAATGGATTAATTATAGATTTTAATTTATACAAAAATATAAAAGATAAACATATTCTATAAAAATATTTATTAATTAGTTTAATACTTTTTTTTACTCTTGACACTAACGTAATAATAGTAAAAATGATTTGTCCTCTATTTTTTCTCCTTTATTCTTTATTAAAATATAAAATATAAAATAAAGCTTAAATTTGACTAAATTAGTCATATATGTCGTTATTTTTCTTTAATTGACTAATAAATTTTTTTGAAGATTTAAGAAAATAAATTGATTTTGGAGAGAGAGTATGAAAAACAAGTCCAGATGGGCGCGCTTTTTACACATTTGGTACGAAATCACATTCAGTTGGATGCGTTTTCTTTAAAATTTTCAAAAAATACTTTTAACTGAGAGCACTTCCTGACATGTTAGCAAAAGCTCATCTAGTTAGACATGCTTTTACACACTCTCTCAAAAATTAACTTTTTATTCTAAAATTTAAAAAACGATCTATTTGATCAATTAACAAAAAAAAAAAAACCCAACATATATACACAATTCAACCCTTAAATCCCTCTCTAAAAAAATTAATATCTTAATTGTTGAATTACAAGCCTCAGAATTGAAATTCAACAACCTGTTTCATGGGGGACAATTTTTAATTTTATGTGAGGAATGAGAAACAAATTTGATGCTTACTTTATTTAGGGGGTATTAACCATTTAAGACTAAAGCCAAAAAAAAAAAAAAAAAAAAAAAAAACTTGGAAAATACTTTGGCCAAAAGAAATTTAATATCACATCATCTAGTGATTTGACATTTTATTGTTTTTTTTTATTATAAATTATTCAATTAATTTTATTTTTAAAAAATTCATTAAGAGTTTTTTTTATATTAATTTTTTTATTTCTCAATATATTTATCGGAACGAGTTCAGTAACTAATATTTCACATTTTATAGGTTCATTAAGGAGGTAAATACCGACTACGAGTTTTAAAGTTGCTTCATACCAAAGATGAGAATCGAACCCTCAAACATTATCATTGTATATTAACTTTAATGATCATACATAGTCTATCCTAATATAACATTTGGTACTTGAACTTGACATTTTTTCTTAATTTTGGTTCTTGAATTTTTTGGGGTCCAATTTGGTACTTGAACTTGACTCTTTTTTTTTTTTTTAATTTGACACCTAATTTTTTTTTAATTTTAATTTGTTAAGCATAGCTCAATACTTATTTTTAATATGAATTTTCTCTAAAACTGATAATATTTTTGTAGCATAACAAAAAATATTTCAACGCTGTTATTGTTTTGCATAATTTTTATAATATTTAAAAAATTTAGGTACCAAATTGAATCTAAAAAAAGTTAAGGTATCAAATTAAGAAAAAATGTCAAGTTTAAGTACCAAATTAAGTAAAAAAAAAGTTTAGAATCCAAATTAAGTAAAAAGGATTTAAGTATCAAATTAAAAAAAAGTGTCAAGTTGAAATACGAAATGTTATATTTAAAAATTTGTTCTGAGAAAAAAAAAAAATGCAAATTAAAAGAGACAGATTAAAATGTAGAAATAAAAGAGTCTAGTATAAATATAGGAAAGGGATGTTATACATGTATGTAATAATTACATAATTCAGAAGAGGCCCTTGCAGTCAAATTAATATGTGGGAGTTCATCAACCATTGCATATTCATGGCCACTTTAGATAGTATAAGGTGAAGGCTTGGGCAAACCGGTGACGATGCCACACAGCGGTGTGTTCTCAGGGATGTTGTACTCGTCCCTTAGTGATTTTTCTGGTGACAGAACACTAGCGTAAAGCTGTTCCCCCAAATATGTTCTCTCCCATATCTCCGACCTGATATTCCACATGCCCGCATTATCGAACGTCAAAAGTATAGCAGCCCATGATTTAGGGAACACTTGCACCGTATGCCTACTCACTGCGTCGAGCAGATTGTAGTTCTCTCTCTTCTCAGGGCTCCATGTTCCCGGCTCAACCGCGACCGCAAAGAAGGAATACCCGTCAATATGGTACGATTGAAGGCTTTTTTCATGGTTCTCGAATATGATTTCAACGAAGTTACGAAATGTCATGTTGAGTACATTTGGTTCTATGGTGAGGGTTGTGGTCTTTTCTGGTTCGTCTTTAATTACATTGTATTTGAAGACTTTATCGGCAAGGTTGAAATATTCAGCGAGTTTTAATGGGGTATTTGGGTCGGTATGTGAGACACCATTAAAGCCATAACGAAGCTTACCATTAGCTCTGCTAACACTGTTTACTAGCCTGATTGTACGCGTGATGTTAATAGCACCATAGCGGTAAGATCCTTGTGGGTTTGGCCTAGCAGCACTAGCGGTAAGATTCCATCGGAAAGTACGGAACTGGTTCAATGACCAAGCCCAGCCAATAGGTGCAGGTGGAAGGTCGGTTGAAGCTTCACCTTTGCCATTTTTGTACCCAATGATAGCTGTGGTCGTTTGCACTTCTTTAAGGAACCGAGTGGATGCTACCATGTAATAATCTTTTGGGTCTTGATCAGCTGCAACAAGGACCGAAAAACATTGCCCTATATGTACATCCAAGGACTCGTACAAGTTTTGAACAGTATGTGAACCTTCCATTTCAACAAGCTTCAACTTATGACCTTGGATTCTAAAATTAAGCGAAGCTTTAAGCCCAACATTACAGACTCTATACTTGTATATCTTGCCTGGTTCCATGGTGAAAAGTGGTTCTTGTTTAACCCCAACTTTACCAGCTTTACCATTGATAAGTACACCATCTGGCCTTCCTAAAGGACGACCACTATCTAAAAACCCCCTTAAAATTTTATGGCTTTTACCATACCAATCACCAATAAGAACTGTGTATTCATCAGCAGGATCAGGATATGGGACAGGGATAAGTAAACGACTATGAACCCTAAGACCACCAAAACCACCGGCTGCCCTATGTAAAGCTGTGGATGGATAATAAATATAGCTACCAATTTGGTCTTTTACTTGAAATTGGTACGTAAAGTTTTTACCCGGAGCAATAGGGCAGTTTGTTCCAAGCACACCATCCTGCCATGAATTTTTCCTATGTTGAACACCGCTCCATGTTAGAAGGAATGGCTCATCGAGGTTATTGAACACATTGACCACGATGTTATTATTGCTGGTGGCATTAATTTCGGGTCCTGGGAATTGACCGTTGATGAGTATTCCTTGTTGAGGAACTCCCAATGGAGAGATGGTGCCGTAGGTGACGTTCCATGTGAAGAATAAGTATGGGTCTCCACCTTGGACACCAACCATTAATGCTAGGCAGCATATTGTAAGCTTCAAGATCACCTTGGCTGCCATCTCTCTCTGTTTATAAATTTAAATGACTGCTAGGCTCTCTTTCTACAACTATTGAAAACCCTTTCCTTGTTATTCACTACATATATGAGTGGAAGAAGAAGATGCTTCCACACTGCTTTTACCTTTGTCCATCTTCACCATTTTTATACTGCAATGGGTGAAATGGCTAACCCGAAATTTCCTCCACTTTTCCCCATTTTTGGCCATCAAATTCTAACTTCCCAAGTTTTCATTTTTTTAATCACCTGTTGGAAGGGATAGCCACAAACCCTGAAGCATGTCCTATTCCACGGCCGTATGTCACTCTCTACCTTACTTGATTCAATTAATTAGAAAACTACGAACCTTTTTACTCAAAACAAATAAATATAAATTCAGTCCCTAATGTTTATCTATTTTGTCACTTTGGACTTAAATTTTATTTTGGATCATTTTTGTTCCCAACTTTTATAATTTAATCAAATTACTTTTTTTTTAATGGAAAAACTGAGTTAAATTGTTAAAATTTTAACAACACTAAAATAACAGCTTTCGTGATAATTTATGCATAATTCATTGTTGGTGTGAATAATTTTAAAATTATGATTTTTTTAAAAATTTTGAAATTATTTTTATTAAATACCTAGACTGCTATGAGAGTTGTGTTAAAATTTTAATGGTCCAACTATGGACGACGTCAGAAAATTTTTTTAGGGAGGCTAAAATTAAATTGTAATTTTTACACTAGTAAAAAATGCAATTTTACCATTTAAATAGCCTATATCTTTATAATTTTTAAAGATTAAATCAAATTTTTATCAATTTTAGGGGGTCAAAGTACAATTTTACCTTTATTATTAAAATTTTAAAGAGCCTAAATAAAAAAAAATTACCAGTCCCCCTAACTATGCCTTTGGGTCCAACCAATTTTTTCATCTAAAGAGAGCAATTTGATTAAAATTTAAAAGTTGGTGGTCAAAATGACTAAAGAAACTAAGGTCAAAATGACAAATTAGATAAACATTAGGGCTGAATTTATGACTATGGCAATGGAAAACCATACTCATGTTTTGTTTTTACTTATTTTTTTCACTTTTTCCCCAATTTTATCAAATTTAACGTTTTCACTCACAAATTGATGTCACTCAATTGCATGTACCTACTTATTTTGGCTATGTACATAAAATTCAAATTATATAGTAACTAATATATATATGTATAAGCAGGGGCGAAACTAAGAAAAAAATTTACGGGGCCGAAATTAAATTATCTACATCTTTATAATTTTTAAAGGATTAAATTAAAATTTTATTATTTTTAAAGAGGTCAAAATATAATTTTTACCTTTACTAATTTAAAATTTTTAAAATTTAAAAGACCAAAATGGCCGGCCCCTGCCAGCCCCCGCTAAATACCCCTTTGTGTATAAGGTCCAATATATATATATATATATAAAAGGTCATATTAATACTTTTACTTTTTAAATAGAAAAATAAAATGGTCAAATTATGCTATTCATTCCTATATTATACGTAGGCTATGGCTTTAGCCTTTATACTTTAATTTGGTCAATTTTAATTTCAATACTTTTTAATTTGGTCAATTTTAGTTCTTAATTTTTTTTTTTTTTGAAATTTGATATTTTAATTATAATAAAAATAATAAAAAATATTTTTGATTAAATTATGCTATTAATCTTTTACTATAAGTTGTAAATTTAATCCATTTTCTTCAATTTGATCATTTTTACTCTCTTTACTTTTCAAAACTTAAACTGACAAAATAATTATTTTAGTCTTTTATCACCACCTGTTGGCTGGGCTTGGTCACTCAATCAATTCCGTACCTTCCGTTGTAACTTGACTGCTAGCGCTGCTAGGCCTAACCCTAAGGGCTCATACAGATATGGTTCCATTAACATTACCCGCACCATCAAGCTTCCCAACACTGCACAAGAAGTAGATGGCAAGCTTCGATATGCAATTAATGGAGTCTCCTATGTTGAGCCAATCACTCCATTGAAACTTGCGGAATACTACGGCGTAGCTGACAAGGTTTTCAAGTATGATAACACTTGTGATGAGCCACCAAGTGACAACTCTAAGGTAACTTTGGCACCTGTTGTACTCAACATGACATACAGAAACTTTGTGGAAATCATCTTCGAGAACCACGAAACCGCCATTCAGTCTTACCACTTGTCTGGCTACTCATTCTTTGCTGTGGGGTAAGTATAGCTTATGACATAACAAATGTGGTGATTTGCTTGAGTTTAAGTAAAAAGTTGTATAATGATTTGTTGCAGCATGGAGACTGGGGAATGGAGCCCTGAGAAGAGGAAGAACTACAATCTTCTTGACGCCGTGAGCAGACACACCATCCAGGTATTCCCCAAGTCCTGGTCAGCTACCCTATTGACATTCGACAACTGCGGCATGTGGAACCTGAGGTTGGAGATATGGGACAGGCATTACCTTGGGCAACAGCTTTGTGCTAGTGTTATTTCCCCTAACCGATCCCTCAAGGATGAGTACAACTTACCGGAAGGTGTAATGACATGCGGCATCGTGCAAGGCATGCCAAGGCCTCCACCTTTCAGCAGTTAAATGAATTAAGCTTATAAATCTGTATCCAGTTCTGCTATAAATACATAATATGGGGAGAGAGAAGGTGAGAAAAGCTTGAGTTCCAAATGGATTTAATGAAATAAAATGTTCTGGACCATTTGTTTATATTCAAATTATGTGCAAGCGTTCTACAATTTTATTACTGCGATGTTTTAATTCTTATTTCACAAAATAGTGTGCATGAGGAAAATAATTAACGAATTGACCAATTGTTAAAAAGATTAATTTAAGTTGTTTATATGAAAATCTTTTTGTCATAGGATTTACAAAACTAATCAGCATGTAAATTGCTTTTTTTTTTTAACTTAATTTCATATGAACATCAGCACTTCTTAGACAATTCTCTTCATTAGTATTGGCCACATAAGGAAACTCCATAGAATTCTAATTCCATGTATTTCATAAAGCGTGAGCTTAGCCAGATGATCAGCTGGCCTGTTAGCCTCACGGTTGACATATTTATACACTACAATCCATGATCTGGAACAGATGTTTAGGATGTGTCGAACAAAGGCCTCCCATTATCAGCATTGGAGCATACAAATTAAGCTTAAGCGATCACTTTCAACTTCTACTTTCCTGTAGCTCAACTGCTAAGTAAGCTCCAAGCCATCTAATAATCCCCAAGCTTCAGCTCTAAGGACAGTGCAACAACTTAAGTTCCTACAATAACCCCTGATCCAATGTTCCGTGTGGTCCCTAATGCCAGCAATAGTAGCTCTGTCTTCTACTTCTTTGACATCGGCATCACATTCATTTTGACCCAACCCATCTCTTGTCTCTTCCATGAAGTCATACCATAAATAACATATGATTCAAATCTTCGGGGACAACGTTACACGACGGACAGAGAAGTTGATTTGCCGAAAGCGGTATACCTTTTTGAGAAACAAAAGTTTTCATTGATCAACAACAAAAGACATTTAAATTTCCTATTTTATACCATTTGAAATCCATTGGCGCCATAGCTTGGGAAGATGAGATTTCAAGCATCTTCTTAATTGAGAAATCAAACTCCCAAATGATTTCATCAAGTACGCCTTCTCAGATCACCCAGACCTCTTTACCTAGAAGAGTTCACAACCTTGGTCAATTTGTTCCTAGCCAACCTGACGATTCCCGGGAATAAAAATTTCAAGGGTTTGTCATACACCCATTTATCAAACCTGAAGATTTCGTCAATTCTAATTCCGATACTTTTCGATTTGGTCAATTTTAGTTCTTAAACTTCTTTTGAAATTTGAAATTTCAATTATAATAAAAACAATAACAGTTAAATTCATTTGGTTAAA
Source organism: Kokia cookei (assembly GCA_039519145.1). Lineage (NCBI taxonomy): Eukaryota > Viridiplantae > Streptophyta > Magnoliopsida > Malvales > Malvaceae > Kokia > Kokia cookei. The sequence continues at coordinate 38,824,133 of CM076910.1, forward strand.
TTATACTATTAGTCTAGTACTGAGTTGCAGATTTAATCCATTTTTTTCAATTTGATCATTTTTACTCTCTACTTTTCAACCTAAAGATTCTCGGGAACGAATATTTTAAGGATTTATCATATACCCATTTATCAAACCAGAATTAATTGCTTTTCCCATCGCCAACTCACACACAACACCTTTCATTACCAATAGATTGCTGATTTTCTCATGGAGTAGTAGACATCTTCTTCTCAACAAAATAAGAAATTCACTGTCAATCCCATACTTAGATATTGACGTATAGCAAACATCGCTTAAAAGAGAAGGGATTTATTATTTTTTATTTCTAGATTATCAATACCAAGCAAATTTTCTATGGAATGTTGATTTTTGTATGATTAAATTTTAAATATTTAACTATTTTTAATGTAAAAACCATGAACCATTAAATATATATTAATAAAGATGGTATTTTGGAGTGAAATAGTAGAGATTTTAGATTAATTCAAAACTTTACTTGCATGACAAATAAAATAATAAATTCGACAGTTGAATAGTTAAAAACATTAATTAACTTTTATTTGTTAATAATTAGTTACACATTTAACTATTTGGATTGTGATTATATACGAAAATAACTATATTTATAAAAAAATCCAAAATAGACATAAAAGACAATGTAAATAGAAAGAATGAAAAAAATTATTATTGAATGAAGTAATATAAAATTATCCCTTCGACTGAATGATTATTACATGAAGAAAATTAATTTAGTGGAAGGTCAACATTAGTGACTACAAGGGTCGTTTTATGTGTACTCGAAGCAGAGCTGGTTCCAGGTTGACAAGGTTTAAATTAGGTGTAAGGTGGTGGTGGCCTTGGCATGTTTTCCACAATACCGCAAACTAGTGCACCTTCAGGCATGTTGTATTCGTCCTTGAGTGATTTGTTAGGGGAAACAACACTAGCATAAAGCTGTTGCCCAAGGTAACGCTTGTCCCATACCTCTGACCTGATGTTCCACATTCCACAGTTGTCAAATGTCAATAGGATAGCTGCCCAAGACTTGGGGAATACCTGTATGGTGTGTCTGCTCACGGCATCAAGAAGATTGTAGGTCTTCCTCTTCTCAGGGCTCCATTGCCCGGTCTCGACACTGCAACAAATGATTATAGGATTTTGTTAAACGGAAAGTAATGACTGTATATTAGAAGAATTTGAAGACCCAACACTTACGCCACAGCAAAGAAGGAATAGCCACTCAAGTGATAAGATTGAATGGCTGTTTCGCGATTCTCGAAGATGATTTCGACGAAGTTTCTGTGTGTCATGTTGAGGACAACAGGTTCCAAGGTTACTTTATTGATGTCAGCTGGTGGGTCATCAGGAATGGTATCATACTTGAAAACCTTGTCAGCTACGCCGTAGTATTCTGCAAGTTTTAGTGGAGTGGTTGGATCGACATAGGAGGCTCCATTAATAGCATATCGAAGCTTGCCATCTACTTTTTGAGCAGTGTTGGCTAGCTTGATAGTACGGGTAATGTTAATGGAACCATATTTGTAGGAGCCCTGAGGGTTAGGCCTAGCAGCGCTGGCAGTCAAGTTCCAACGGTAGGTACGGAATTGATTGAGTGACCAAGCCCAACCAACTGGTGGCGGTGGCAACTTAGGTGAGGGTGCGCCCTTGCCATTGTTGTACCGGATGACACCAGTTGCTGTAATCTCACGTTTGGTAAAACGGGTAGAGGCCACAACAAAGTAATCCTTTGGTTCTTGGTCGGCTGTAACAAGCACGGCGAAGCACTGTCCAACATGAACATCAAGGGAATCATAATCATTTTGCATTGTGTGGGAACCTTCCATCTCAACCAATTTCATGTTGTGGCCTTGGAACCTGATGTTCAGAGATGTCTTGATACCCGCATTGCAAATCCTATACTTGTAGGTTTTTCCTGCTTCCATGGTGAAGAGAGGTTCATCGCTACCATCACCTTTAGCAACTTTTCCATTAATGTGGACACCATCACATCTACCAAGGTTACGACCGCTGTCAAGGATTTTCTTGAGGCTGACGTGTCCCTTGTTGAAAAAATCTCCTGCTATGATGGTATAGTCATCGGCTGGATCAGCATAGGGGACAGGAATGAGTAAACGACTGTTGATACGAAGGCCACCGAAACCTCCAACCGCCTTATGCATAACCGTCACAGGATAATAGATGTAGCTGCCAATTTGGTCCTTCACCTGGAATTTATAGGTGTAATTCGTCCCAGGGGGGATAGGACAGTTGGTTCCAAGCACACCATCTTGCCAAGGATTTTTCCTATGCTGTATGCCACTCCTGCAACAAATTTCATTTCCATACATATAATTGACCTCAACTCTTTACTAAGTGCCACTCCTGCAACAAATTTCATTTCCATACATATAATTGAGCTCAACTCTTTACTAACAGAATGAAATGGGAAAGAGAGTACCGTTGCTTACCATGACAAAAGGAATGGCTCATCAAGGTTGTTAAACACATTGACTATAACATTGTTGTTAGTGGTAGAGTTCATATTTGGCCCAGGAAATTGCCCGTTAATAAGGATACCTTTTACAGGAACACCCAAAGGAGATATAGTGCCATAAGTGACCTTCCACTCGAAACTAATGGTGGGATCTCCACCTTGAACCATAAGCAATGATCCTGCCCAGAGGAAAAACATGGCTATTATCGTCAATGGAGCCATTTTATTGCCTTGAAAGTTTCCTATATAATTTTATAAATTAAGATTGCTGATCCCCTGTTAGAGGAAGAAGAGTTGTTTGAGATGATTTGAGTTGCATGTTGGCTTGCCCTTATATACAACACAACCCCTTCTAATACAATCATTCTTCACCATTCGATTTTTCTCTTGAAGTCCTTAAATTCCGCACATCCATTTGTTTCTTTACTTTCTTTTAGTATTTACTATTTTTAACAATTACCCGATTGATTCATTAACCAAGTTCCGAAATATTTAATTCTTACCACAATCATTTATTTCATTACATGGACGAATAAAAAACCAACATTAGAGCAAAAACATGTATAATTTCAGTATTCTAAATTTATAAATATATATATATATATATATAATATATATATATATATATATATTGTTTATATATTTTTAAAAGTAAAATTCTAGTTTTATATCGATTTTGATATATTTCTTTATATATTAATTTATAAATGTACATATTACTATTATTTTTATATATTCCTTCTTTTTTATATTTTCGCATTATCACTGGTTGAGCCTTCCTTTGTACAAAAATAATAACAAAAACTGGTTTAATCTAATAGTTGAATCTTCAATTTAAATAGTTGTTCTCTTAATTCGCTCATTATTTTCACTTTCTAAGCCATCGCAAACGTATTATGAAAATTACGGGGACAGAGACAAGATAGTTGACTCATTGTTCAAATTACAAGTTTTGAAATAAAGTGCTCACTCGACCCCTCAGAGAAATCAATATGTTATTGTTATTAGACAAATTGGGGTCATGCCCTCCCAATAGCATTCCGATGTAGAACAATAATGCCTATTTGAATTTCCCTTGTATTTGAACTCTATATATATTTTTATTTAATTTAGTTAATAAAATTACATCGTCGATTTATTTGGAGTGTTAAAGTAAATTTTGGTGATTGTCATTATAATTAATAATACCTCTATGTGAGATCGATATCTTATACCACTTGTAACGATGCATATACTTGCGTGTGTGATATTCAATCAACAAAAGCAACTTCTGTTGAGACAACTAAAGTTCGCAATGGCATATTTAAGAGGCTGGCAAGAGTCTCGACCCCCCTAAAATGGAAAATTATCCATTTAGGTTCTTTAGATTTTTTTTTTTAAAATTTTAAATTAGTGAAGATAAAGTTGAACTTTACCCCCTCCTAAAAATGATAAAATTTGATTTAATCCTTTAAAAATTATAAATATATAAGTCATTAAAAAACTACAATTTAATTTCGGCTCCCCCTAGAAAACTTTTCTGACATCAGTACTCCTGAAAGTTCGAAACAACTTTTGTTTAGAATAATGGTGTTTCACAAATAACTATGTTTAGAACAATTTCTATTTAAAAGAATTGTGTTTTCTGGAAGAGTCATTATTCTGAACAATTTCTATTTATTCAATTTGAAGTTTTTTATCGTGGATGATAATTTAATTATATATGAAGTTTCACTTAATATCAAGTGTCTAGTTATAATCGAGTCTAGTAATAATGATTATATACTAATGGAGGTTAGTGTTACTTTGATACATTTATTTTAAAAATTATCATAATTGTATATTTAAATTAAGAAAATAACTAAGAAACTCTCATCAAAATAACCATCGTCTTAAAGAAAAGATTATCATGTTCACTATCATCAACCACATTTCTCTCTCTCCAGCTTATCAAACATCACTTGTCGCTCTGCTCAATGCTATAGGATATGTTCTAGTAGCATATGTAACTGAACCAAGTAACGATGATAG